>JAQQAC010018689.1:3193420-3259370 GCA_029783875.1 Phataginus tricuspis | reverse complement strand
GACAGACTGGCCCCAGAAAGGTGGAGGGACCCCTCCTCTAGCAGGAGAGAGGGCGGTGTCCTGAGGAGGGGCAGAGCTTTGTGATTTTAAGTGAAATTAAATGAAATAAAATTCTCTTGTTAATATGGAATAGCTTAGCTTTTTAGAAATCTAGGTTAGTGCTATTTCCATGGGCAACAATTCACCAGATTTCACTGGGTTTTGAGAGTGGAGAAAGGAGGATGCTGGGAAACACGGTGAGGGGCCGGGGCTGCAGGCTCAGCCAAGCAAGGGCTGGCGTGAGAGAAGGGGAGAAGGGCGAGCGGGCGGGGCTGAGGCCGCACTGCCGCCCGCAGACGTCGCCAACCGCGTGCTGCTGTCCCTCTTCACCGTCGAGATGCTGATGAAGATGTACGGGCTGGGCCTGCGCCAGTACTTCATGTCCATCTTCAACCGCTTCGACTGCTTCGTGGTGTGCAGCGGCGCTCTGGAGATCCTGCTGGTGGAATCGGGCGCCATGACCCCCCTGGGCATCTCTGTGCTGCGCTGCATCCGCCTCCTGAGGATCTTCAAGGTCACCAAGTGAGCGCCGGGCAGGTCTACGCCCATCCTGCATCCCGTGGCCCGGGTCTGCATGGGTTCACCTGTGGCCCCGGCCAGAACCGGCCTCCCTCTGCAAGAGAATTTGCTTTCCCCCTTTTGACCTCATTTCTCTAATCTTTGCTTGTCCCTTGCCACTGTCTCCTAGTGGGGCATGGAGAGGAGAGAGGGAAGAGAAGGAGGAGGAAGGAAAGGCAGGTGGAGGAGGAGCCGGGGAGCAGGGAAAGCCCTGGGAATAAGGAAGGACCCAGGAAGAGGGACGGAGGGACTGTGGGGAGGGAAAGGAAGCACATTCACTCATTTCCGAGGGTTGATGGAGCACCGCCCGAGCTGGTGCCGGGCACGGGAGCCCAGGAGTGAGGGGGTCCTGACTCTCGTGGGGCCTGAGGTCTAGTGCTGGGAGCAGACAGCAGCCCCACTGGCAAGGATGGAAGGACAAACCGTGGCAAGGGCTCTGAAGGAAGGAGAAGTGGCGTGCACTCAATTCATCAGTCCTGGGGCCTCTTGGCCAGAGGCAGCCCTGTCGCCCTCTGGCCCCACCGGTCCCGAGCCTTCCCCCAAGCCCGCCTGGGCCTCATGAGCGTCTCTCAGGTACTGGACGTCGCTGAGCAACCTGGTGGCGTCCCTGCTCAACTCCATCCGCTCCATTGCCTCCCTGCTGCTGCTGCTCTCGCTCTTCATGGTCATCTTCGCCCTGCTGGGCATGCAGCTCTTCGGGGGCAGGTACGACTTCGAGGACACGGAGGTGCGGCGCAGCAACTTTGACAGCTTCCCACAGGCTCTCATCAGCGTCTTCCAGGTAGGCTGTGCTGCACGGGCTGAGACCTTCTCATCCTTCAAGGTCATGGTGGGCGTCACCTCCTCTGTGAAGCCTTCTCTGATCTGCTGGTTTGAGTTCGAGGTCCCCCTCGAGGCCCCCTCACCCCTGTGCTGCTCTGCACTGGAATAGTTGCCTATCTGACTCCTCCACACTCCTGAGGCCAGGGGCTGTGCCCCGTGTGTCTCGGTCCCTGGTGCCTTGCAGAGGGCTGGCCCATAGATCAGGAGTGAACGGAGGCGGGCAGATAATAAATGAATGGAGGTGGGGTGAGCTGGGAGCCCAGGTGCATGTTTTCTCTCCCATTGCTACTGGTATCAGACAAGGCGAGCCCGCCCTGCCAAGGCTGGGAAAGCCTCAGAGAAATGCTGACCATGTCTCACTGCAGAGGCAGGGCTTGGCCAGTGTTTGCTAGAAGCCATTCAAAGCCATTCTGACTTCCTGAGAGGCCTTCAGAGCCACAGGCCTGAGGGGGAGCTTCCTTCGTGCAGGGCAGAAAAATGCCCCCTCCCCTGGAGCCCGTGCTCAGGAGGGACACTGCCCGTTGGTGCCGTGGAAGGGGCCATGTGTGACAACTGGCTGGTTCTACACCTTCTTAATCCTGTCGCCCACCTGGCTGGTCGGGCATTACTTCTCTCAAGGCACTCAACATTTCACACTATTTCTGGAGGCTGGGGTAACAGGAAGCCTGTCAGGACGCATTAAGTACAGTTAAGCCTGGGCATTAGGAACAGAGCACGGGAGTGGGGACTCCACAGTCAAACTCCTTGCCTGGACAACCAGTGATAAGGAAGAGGCCCAGGGAGAAGAGCAGGACCTTCCATCCTGGCCACGGACGGAGAGAGGAAAGGTCCAGGGGATGGTGGATTGCAAGGGGCCTTCTGGAGGGTGCGGTCCCGACTGAAGAGTCTCAAGTTCTTCTGCGTCGCCCCCTCTATTTCTCCCTCTCCCTCTAGGTTCTGACGGGTGAAGACTGGAACTCTGTGATGTATGACGGGATCATGGCCTATGGCGGGCCATCCTACCCAGGCATGCTTGTGTGCATTTATTTCATCATCCTTTTCGTCTGTGGCAACTGTACCCCCTCAGGCGCAGGGCAGGAAAGGGCCTGGGGAGGGGGTTGGGAGGCGGGCTTAAAACAGAGTCAGGGGTGTCTGCTTGCCTGGCACCAGGCTCTCTGGCCACAGGCGAGCTCCCAAGCTCATGGTGGCCTGGGAGATAGGCTCTAAGTACCAAATGCAGGTGTAGCTGAAGGATGACCCTCCTGCCTGGAAGGCTGGAGAACCACAGGGGTGGGGGAATTCACCCCAGGGAGATTGGTGAGCCTGGAGGATGGGGGAGGAAGGACAGAGGTGGGGAGGCAGGTGGGGAGGAACCAGGGAACCAGGCAGGCTGAGCATGGGTGAACTGAGAGATGAGCCAGCGGGTGGGAGGGTACGGTGGGTGGGGTAGAGAGAGCCAGCAACCAGGCCCCTGAGGCCTGTGCCTCTGAACCTGATATGGGAGTGGAGGGAGGGAGGGGGCCGCCCTTCCTGGAGTTCCCGTGGGCTCACTCATACAGCCGGCGGGGGCTAGGGTCAGTCCTGAGCCGGAAATAACAGCATTTCAGGCCTCTGGGGATGCAGGCCCCATCCCAGGCCCTCTCTGTAGGGGGCTTCCCTGAGGATGCTGTCCAGGTCCCTGGGCTCCTGCGCCCCCCTGGGACTCCAGCACCCCACCGAGGGAGCAGGCTCTGGCTCTGCCGACATGCATGCCTGTGGGACTCAGGGCCCAGAGCTTTCCGTTTCACACACCCCGAGGCTCCTTAGCTCGACGCCCTCAGACATCCTGCTCAACGTCTTCCTGGCCATCGCTGTGGACAACCTGGCCGAGGCAGAGAGCCTGACTTCTGCCCAGAAGGCGAAGGCTGAGGAGCGAAAGCGCAGGAAGATGTCCAGGTGAGGGCTGCCTTCCCCGCAGGGAGGGATGGGGAACCTGCTCCCTGGGGCCTGCTGAGCAGGGGCCGTGCCACCACGACGCCCACCCCAGTGGCAGGTCAGTCGCTCCTCACCGCCCAGGGGAGCGTAGCTGGGACTTAACGGAGAGGCTTGCAAACAGCACATCCAGGGATGCCTGAGGTCCTAGGAGGCATCCCTGGGCAGGACTGGAGGCAAGACAGCCTCTACAAAGGCCTCAGGAAATGGCAACGCCTGGGGGATTGGGCCAGGGTGCCCTGGGGAGGAGTCCTAGGAATCCCGCAGCTCGTCCACGAAGCCCCTGCACTTCTTGGGGGGTTGGATGAAGCCCTTTGGAGAGCCTCAGGCATCATATGTGAGTGGTGGTCGGCTCCTCAGGACCTTTACAATTCTCCCCATCTACACATTTGTTCCTTAACTCTCTGGAGCCTGGACGCTCCTCTGGGAACAGAAGCAGGCCTGGTCTTCTTGACAGGGTTTCCCACATTCTACCCACAAATGGGTCACCTGGAGTCTTGCTATGCTGATTCTGATTCCAGATGAGTGGGTTGGGGCTCCCCGGTGGTGCCTATGCTGTTGGTGGGATGACCACACTGGGGGTTCTAGACAAAGGCCTGCTTCTTCCAGTGCCCATGCCTACAGATGGGCAGAGAGAGGGAGAGAGACCAGCGGTGGAGCCCAGATATTTCCAAAGAGTTGGGGCCTGTCTTGGACCAAACCATGATCCCACTCTGTGAATTCTTCATGACAGGTGCAAAGCTCCTTTCCACCCACTCACCAATCAGTGAACATTGAGTGTGGCTGACCAGTGAGCCCTGTTTAGCCACGGGCCCAACCTGAGCTCCGTGCCCCCTCGTCACAGAGAGAGGGCTTGGCCTGGCCCCCAGCCCTGCCCATGTCCTGGCCTTCCTGCCCAGAGCCCCTGAGCCCTGGGGGCAGGAGCCCTTGGGGGCACCATCAGGCTGAACATATCCCACACAACTTTCTAGTTGGGACTCCACTTTGGCTTTCTTGGTTTTCCAACTCAGGGGTCTTCCAGACAAGCCAGAGGAGGAGAAGTCCATGATGGCCAAGAAGCTGGAACAGAAACCCAAGGGGGAGGGTATCCCCACCACCGCCAAGGTGAGCAGGCCATGTGGGGCGGGCCTGGGGCAGGATGGGGACGGACCTCGGAAACCCCCCGTTCACCCCTGGGCCTTAGAGTGCTGATGGGGTGGGTGGGAAGGTAAGGGAGAGGCTCTCTGCCTGGTTATCTCCCTCCCCAATACTGAGGAAAGAGTCAGTGGCTATGGCTACAGCAGGGAACCCTTTGTACTGAGAGGTCCCAGTCTGGGAACCTGACTTGCTCAGCATCCCAGCTTCCCACCCAAGTCAAGGTGTCCCCCTCCTCTCTTGACACCCCCTGTTCCATGGAGAGGCCCAGACCAGCTTCCCACCATGCCTAGCCCTGCTCTGTTCAGTCTTCCTGGACGCAGAGGAAGCAGAGCTCAGCAGGTCAGGGCCCTGGGCCCCGGGGTGCTGGGATCCCGGCCTGGGGAGCTCAGCTCTCTTCTGAGAACCAGCAGGGGTGCAGTGTGCAGACTCAGACTGGCAGAGGTCCTGGCTTCGTCCCGTGGGAGCTGGGCAACTGGTCTGACCTATCCAGGCTGGCCTCTCATTTGTAAAATGGGAATCGATCATAACAGGGCCTATCCTCAGGCCGCAGGGAGGGTGAAGTGAGCTGAAGCCTCCGCGGGCCCCCCAGCAAATGTTCAATAAGTGGCAACTGCAGCTTTTTCCCATCGTCATTGTCACTGTGTTCCTTCCTACAGCTGAAAATAGATGAGTTTGAATCCAGTGTCAATGAGGTGAAGGATCCCTACCCCTCGGCTGACTTCCCAGGTGAGGGTCCTGGGACCCTGGGGGAAATATACTGGGGTGGATTTCTCCTTAGGGACAACCTATTGTGTGTCCCCTGCCTGGACTCTTCCGTGAGGAGATCAGGACGCAGAACGTCCCTCTGCACCTAGTCATGCAAATAAGCTACCTGCCAGCTTGCCTCTCCTTACAATACAATACACGCAACAGAAAAATCCATGCATTTTATTTTCCTTTAATTCAGCAAGTATTTATTGAGTGCCAGGTATGGGCTTCAATGCTTAGGATTCAGTTTTCCAGGAGCACAGAGACTCATGGGTACACAAGTCTTTCATTCTGGCCACGCAGTGTAGATGACTGATGAGGGTGTGTCAAGAGCATGGGGGGGGTCAGATCATCCAGCATGCAGTGTCTGGCAGGGCTGGGGACGGACTGACCCAGGGGTGAACAGAACCACGACTTGCCTGTGGGAAGATCCGAATGAAGGTGACAAAGGCAGGCTGGGCGAGAGGATGATCCACGGCTGTGGATGAACTATGAACATCTTGTAAGTGCAAATGACCAGTGGCTGCTGCAGAAATCCTCTTCATCTGTCCCAGAGAACACATGGAAGGGGTGGAGCCAGGCTGGGTTCACGCCACAAGGCTGTCTGCAGGAGCCCTGGAGTTCCCAAGCTCTTGAGTTCTCTTAGCTCACCCATGAGTCCGTCGGGGCCCTGAGTCACCGGCCCATCCGTGGAATCAGCTGGTTAGCATCGGTTTGCCCCAGTGACTCTAAAGTCTAGGGGGAACTTTCTGTGTTCCAGATGGCACAGAGTAGGCACTCAGTAAACAGACTGGACTAATGCATGGGAGGACTTTGCAAAGTGAAGTGTGGGGAGAATGGGGCTGGTGCAGATAAGACTAATGATATTTCTTCAAATATCTGCCAGAAACGAATATTTGCATTTCGAAATAATTCATCCTGAGTTGTTTCATCTGCCACCCATCCTTAATAGATGCGAGTGGCTGGCAGAGGATGGCTGACCCAGCAAGTCCAAGGTTAGGGGAAGTGAGAGGGCTGGGAACAAACGCGGAACGTGGAGGGGAGATGGGGTGGGCAGCTGGAAGAGTTCCACCAAAGGGATTGAATATGTTTATCCTGCTTCTTTCCAAAAATAATTTGAAATGGCTTATGACAAAAGATATGGACAATGAAGTGAATGAATTGGGCATTGACTGAAGAAATCAGAATTAACAGGCAGAAAGAAAGCAAATATGCTGACTCCAAAAATTAACAGTCTGTGATTGAGCACAAACTGTGTCTCTGGGGTGTCTGGCAGCCGGGGGAGGATGGAAAGGGTCATGTCAGGACACTCGTTGTGAGGAAGAAGAAGTGGGGCTGAGAACCTGTGCAGGCTGCCAGGATGGAAAGAGCAGAGTCCACAGCTTCGGTTTCCCCAAGGGCCTCTGCCAGGAGCCTGCAGGGTGGGGGCGAGGCGGCTGTGGGGCGAGGGAACCAGGGGACTGGACAAGAGCTGCAAGATGCCGGCGCTCCAGCTCAGGCCAGGGCTGCGCACCTGATCACTGGATCCTCCCCCTCGGAGCTGCGGGCCTCGGGGAGCCAGCTCCCTCCCACCTGTCCATGGGACAGAAGTGAGCTTGGAGGGCCCATCTCTCTCCTCTGCCCCTCCCACCGTAGTGTCTGCCTCGGTGCTGGAAGCTCAGGCGGTATGATTTCCTCTCAGGCGGCAGGTCGCCTCTGCAATGATTCAGAATCTAGCCCAGGAGAGGACCTCCAAGTCCATTTATCTCAACAAGTCTCTGGCCCCTCATCAATTTTGCAAACTGGGAAGCCAAAGCCCAGGATGGACAGAGACTTCCCAGCATGCACAGCAAGTTAGGGACATGGCCAAGCACCAGAACTCAGGTCTCATCTGGACCAGGGCCCCCCAGTGCTCCCCAGCTTGTGAGCACTTGAGATGGTGCGAGTCCAGCCCTGAAAGCAGGGCTGCTTGATCTTGCTCCGGGCCCCACTTCTGGAAGGCTCTGGGTCTGACGGTCATCCGCAGCAGCTCAACCTATGTGCTGCAGGGAAAGAGAGACCGTGGGCTGCACTCTGCTGATGTCCTCGGGCATCGTCTTGACTGAGACCACCTTTTGCTTGCTGGCTGCTGGGAGGTCGTGGTGGGATTCAGAGCACAGAAGCCAGCGGAGCAGCAAAGTAGGGAAGGACACTCCCAATTCTTCTCTGTCCCCTCCCCACAGGGGATGATGAAGAAGACGAGCCGGAGGTCCCAGTGAGCCCCCGACCGCGCCCCCTGGCTGAGCTGCAGCTGAAGGAGAAGGCAGTGCCCATTCCAGAAGCCAGCTCCTTCTTCATCCTCAGCCCCACCAACAAGTAGGCGGTCCCCTGGCTGCGGGGCAGCATGACGCATGGGCCTTTCCGAGAGGGCTGGTCTAGAAAGACCCTTTTCACCCGATTCTCTGGACCTACCATTATACTCTGAGAAACTCATTCCTTCAGCTTAAGACCCGGTGCCCTGTTTAAAATGCTAGTACCTCTGAGAGAAGTAATGCTGTAAACCTTACCAGGTACTACTACCTAAGAGGAATTGTGTATAGTGGCTCCTTTCTGAGAGCAATTTTGACCTCACAATTTTGCAACTTTAAAATATACATAGACTAGTCTTCACGGAGTTTCATCTTTCTGCCTTGTGGACGGAGATCAGCCTATCCTGTTCTTGTGGTGGGGAAACTGTGGAGGGGTGGGGGTGCGCTCCTGGGGAAGAGGGCGGGCGGTGCTGGAGGGCCTTGGTCGCGAGGGGCCACCGAGGCTGCGGGAACAGAATGAGGGGCAGGGCTGCCTGCATGGCCGGCTGGAGGACCGTCCAGACGAGGCGTCCTTCTCCACCAGCCCGTGAGGAGGGACCCAGTGGCCCTCTGCAGGACGGCGGCCGGTGAGGCCTGAGCGCCCTGAAGCCCATAGCTCCCCTGGCCCCCACCCCCCGCAGGGTCCGTGTCCTGTGTCACCGCATCGTCAATGCCACCTGGTTCACCAACTTCATCCTGCTCTTCATCCTGCTCAGCAGCGCCGCGCTGGCCGCCGAGGACCCCATCCGGGCCGAGTCCGTGAGGAACCAGGTGACGGCAGACCCGTGCCCTCTGCTGGCTTGGCACCCCCCCACTCCAAGATCAGCCACTGGCACACGTCGCTCTGGTGTCAGAGCCCAGCTGTAGCCTCTGTGTGGCTATGGCGGCAGAGTTTATTAGAATCTAAATCCCTGGAGGGCCAAGACGGTGCAGTTCCTCCTTCTAAGTAATAGCAGGTGGCACAGACACACTCCCGCTGCCGGGTGTCGATGATGGTGGCTGTGGTGGTGGCGGGATGAAGGTGGTCTGCCCTTCCCCACTGACCTCTCTCTCCCCGGCGCTGTCACCAGATCCTTGGGTATTTTGACATCGCTTTCACCTCTGTCTTCACTGTGGAGATTGTCCTCAAGGTGAGTGATGGCTGAGGGACAGCCCGGGTGAGGGGCGTGCCCAGGCCGAGCAACCACACCTGATGTGCCTCCGAGGTACACATGCTGTGCTCACCCAGGGCCTGGGTTGCAGGGATGAGGGAGAAGCCAGAAGGCGGGGAGCGTCAGGGAAAGACTCACAGGACCAGGAGACCAGATGGGGTTTCGGCCGATAAGCTGGGTGAGCAGTGAGGAGGTGGATGGCCGTAGTCATGAAGTACAAACACCCCGCAGCCTGCGGGCCTCTCAGCAGAGCGCATCCGTGTCTGTGCAGCTGTAGGCATTTTCTTCCACGCTGAGGGTGCAGTCAGCCTAAGAGCAGATGTAGGGAGCTGTGTCTTGTTCCTAGACCTTTGATCCCAATGCCTGAAAGGCTTTTCCCTCCAGGGGTCCCCAGAGCCGTGACTGTGGCCTTGGGTGGGGTCTCTGGCAGCTCCACCCTATCAAGGACCCCCCAGTCCTTGTCCACTCCGTTCCCAAGGCTGACACACGGGGCTCACACCACCACAGTGGAAGGTCTGGGGACCAAAGAGAGGGCCCATGTGAGACTGAGACCAAGCTGTTCCAGCCTTTGCCTTCGCAAGCCGGGGGCAAGAAGGGAGTATGCAGGAGGAACAGCCCGGAGCAGGCTGCATTATGAGATCAGAACAGTCCCTTACTTATTTCGTGGCCTCCACTACTAAAGGAGTTGAGCAGAGGGAGAGGGTGGCTTCCCCAAGGTCCAGGAGGACTTCCTGGAGATGGTGGCATTAGAGTTAGACCTAGAAGATGGAAAAGATTCATTATTGGGGAGGGATAGCAGAGTCAGTCTGAGGGGACAGAAAAATAGCAAATGCATTGAATGGAGATATTTGGGACATGCTCAGAGAGGAGAAAGTGACCCCTTTGGGCTGAGATGCAGTGCACAGACATGGAGACCTGGGTTTTAGGGGAGACGAAATCACCTTGAATGCCAGGAAATACATCACCGTCCCAGACCTCAGGGACATGATGTGTTGGTGCTAAGGGCCTGGGAGGTTATTCGAGAACAGATGACAGAAGCTGAGAGGTGAGCAGGAAGCAGGGTGGGAGCTGCAGAGGGGCTGCAGAAAGAGGGGAGTCAGAGGCTTGCAGAGGTCTCCGCATCTGTGGGGTTGGCTGCCTGACTCCGCAGTCCTTAAGGGCAGAGGTGACTTTCGAAGAGCCTTTCCAGGGAGGAGGAGGAGGCACTTGACCCTCTGGAGAGAGGAGAGCAGGCTTCCCCCCTCTGGGGCTCCCTGTGCCATCTGGAGGAACACGTGCTCAGAGGGCAAAGCCTGGTGTCACTGCCCATGAGAAGCCCTCACACTTCCAGAGCCGGGGTTGGGGGGAGCAGAGACGGGGATGCAAAGCGCTCAGGACAGGCAAGGAGTGCAGCGAAATGCAGAGCCTTCTGGCCACTATTGGCCCCACCAAGGGCTCTTCTGAGCAGGGGTGAACCTTCCCTGGGAGCCCTTCTGACCTGCCGTTCCCAAGCTCCGCCCCACCCGGACTGCCGCCTCTCTCCACAGATGACCACCTACGGCGCCTTCCTGCACAAGGGCTCCTTCTGCCGCAACTACTTCAACATCCTGGACCTGCTGGTGGTGGCCGTGTCCCTCATCTCTATGGGACTCGAGTGAGCAGTGGCAGGGGCCAGCCTGGGGCACAGCTGTCCTGCTTCGTGCCAGGGCCTCAGGGCAGGAGTCCCACCTGCTGTTCGTGGGTGGCACCAAGCTGCAAAGGGAGGGTCCCTCAGGGTCATCAATGGGGGCCAGGGCTGCCACCCCCGAGACTGCAGTGACGGCGCTGCGAGGGCAGAGCCGTGTGGGGAGGCCTTGAGGGCCAGAAAGTTCTCCGGCTGCCCTGCAGCAGGTGCAGCCCCTGCCTCCGTGCTGCTCCCAGTCTGATGGCGGAGACAGCCTGCAGCCACACACAGAGGTGCCCTTGCTGAGCTGGTGGCACACCAGTGACAGTGGCCCAGTGAGCAGGAGGCGCCTTTACCCTGGGAGAGCGCACACACAGCTGGAGGGAAGGGCTGGGGGAAGGCGGGAGTGTTTTCAGGCAGAAAGAGGGCAGGTGTGGGGAGCTGGAATCGCTGCCCTCAGCCCCTGTCCCGCCACCAGGTCCAGCACCATCTCCGTGGTGAAAATCCTCAGGGTGCTGAGGGTGCTCCGACCCCTCCGGGCCATCAACAGAGCCAAAGGGCTGAAGGTGAGAGAGGGCTGGGCAGGACCCCGGGAAGGAAGAGAGGGGCTGCGGGGGCCACTGCCGGGCCACCTCCCCACTCCTTTGCCAGATGGGGGGTAAGGATGGGGCTGGGCAGCCGCTCTTCCTCAGGACCTCCCTGAGCCTCTGGGTAGCTGGGAGGCAGCGAGGGACAGCACAGGGGGTTGTGCCCACCGGCCCCTCTGTCCGCAGCACGTGGTGCAGTGTGTGTTCGTGGCCATCCGCACCATCGGCAACATCGTCCTGGTCACCACCCTCTTGCAGTTCATGTTTGCCTGCATTGGTGTCCAGCTCTTCAAGGTGAGCCCACCTGCTGGGGCAGCGTCCCCTCCTGTCCCAGCTCTGGCGCCAGCTCCCAGGCAGAGCAGGAGCCCGTCTCTCTCCCTGCTCCGAGCAAAGGGAGACCCCGACTGTGGAAGCAGCTGTCCTTGAATGCACAGAGCTCTGCAGCTGAGCCATGTCCAGTCTGGGGGCCATCCCCAGATGATGCCCCACCCTGGCCCTGTGGCTCTGCTGGCCACCATGGCCGTTGTATCTGATGTCTTCCTGGCTGTCCATGGCTTCTCCTCGAGGATGAAGGTCCCTCCCCACACCTGCCAGGCCCTGCAAGCCCCCTTCCCGTGTCATCCTCTCCCAGACCCTCCAGCCTGCCAGGCTAGAGCTGCTCCTCACTGAAGCTGCACCTCCCGTCAGCTGGGCTTCTGCCCACCATGCCCCTGGCTGGTCTGCCTGACATCACTCATATATACCGGGAGTTTCTGAGGGCAGGAGGCCAACAGTTCAAATCTGGGAGGTGGCCCCGTTCTGTTCTCACTGTCCTGGGAGAATGTGGCTTTCAGTCCTACGAGGGTGTCCCCTCCCACCAGGCTGCTTTCTGGATGCCTCTGGCTTTCAAATCATTAGCAGGACACAGAAATTGATACTTGCATGTACAACTGACACCCCCGATACTTCCTTTCATAACCCACTCTGCTCCTGGCCCAGAACAGGATCCTTTAAAATCACAACTACATAACCTCAGTCAGACTTAGACATTCAACGACATCATCTTACATTCATTCATTCACTCGACAAACACTGCTGGAACATTTTCTCTGGGCCATGGCCTCTGGTAGGGCTGAGTGGGTTATGACACAAACCCCACAAATCCCCATGGACAGGGAGCAGGCTCTGGGAGAGCAGTCAAGGTGGGGCACCCAGAGGGCCTCACCCAGGACACTGCACCTTGACCTGACCTCAAAACAGTGCCGTGTTCTGCATGTAGCCCTTCTCCTCTTACCCCCAGGCAAGGGCTGCCCCTACCCCCACCCCAGCCCCCCCTCTGCCGGGCCCCCGAGGGCACTCCGCGCCTGACCCCGGGGGGTGGCTGGGTGACGCGTCCAGAAACCTGCCCGGTAGCAGCTGTCCTCCCCTGCTTCTCCCCAGTGTCACCTGCCCCATCCTCACCCCTCTGCTCCAGCCCCCGTGACGGGGGTGCAGTAGGAACGGCAGAGCCCCGCAGCGGGTAGGGGGCAGCCGTGTACCCTTGAGCTGAGGCATTTTCCCTCTCTGGCCTTTGACGGAACTGGACCAGAATCCATGCACTTCAAACTTAATTTAAGCATATTAAAACCTAGCAATCAACTCCTTTTGTTCAAACAAAATCTGTGGGTGCTCAATATGTGCTGTAGGTAAAAGGAGAAACTTCTCTGGCTGGAATCAGTACAGGGGAGTCCAGAGCCCAGCTCCTCAGGCCTTGGGGTGGGTGTGCTGGGCCACCTGTTTGACTTGGAGACAGGGGAGCCCCACCCCTGCGGCTTGTGTCCCCACAGCAGCTGCATGGCCACCTCGCTGGCAGGCGAACCCTTCCTGCTCTGTGATGGGGGGACCCCAAGAGGGCTTAAGGGGGCATAAGGGGCCCCATGAAAGAGAAGCAGGGGCCCAGCTGTATTCCTCTTTTCACCTCCTTAGGCCCGGCTCCGGGCACTTGGGAAATGCTCTAAGGAGTCGGCCTCTCCTGCTTGGCCGCAGGTAGTCCTGGCAGGAAGCCCGTGGGGGGCTGGAGATGGGGGCGCTGGTGCGGGAGACTCTTCCAGGGCCTGCCCCCAGGAAGACAGCCTCATCCTCCCAGCGCCCACCCTCCCTCTGCCTTCCACCATTCACTTCCGCTGCCCCCTTTTCAGTCCTGGGTCCATACAGTGTGTCCCTCCCCCTTACTTGCGGGTGTAGGGGAAGTTCTTCAGCTGCAATGACCAGCCCAAGATGACAGAGAAGGAGTGCAGGTGTGTGGCGGAGGGGCCCTGGGGTGCGGGTGCCGCCCTGCCGGCTGAGAGTGCAGGGGAGAGGGCTCCCTGGGCGGGGACCTTGTGCCGGGGACAGCGGCCCTTCGGGCTGGGGGCCTGGGAGGCACGTCCATGGAGGCACCTCTCCTTGGATAAAGGGGGGGAGAGCTCGGTGGTGTCCCCTCGGCGTCCCCGTCGGTGCGGTTGTTCCTCCCGCACACTCAGCGTGTGGGGGAGGCAGCCCGGCCCTGCCCAGGGAGTGACTGGCCCTCCTCGCCTCAGGGGCTATTACTATGTGTACAAGGACGGGGACCCCGGGCAGATGGAGCTGCGTCCCCGCCAGTGGATGCACAACGACTTCCACTTCGACAATGTGCTCTCAGCCATGATGTCGCTCTTCACAGTCTCCACCTTCGAGGGATGGCCCCAGTGAGTGAGGGCCACCGGGGGTCCATCATGGTGGGGCAGGCGCAGCGTCAGGGAGCCACCCCGCCCTTGGCCCACCCCCGGCCCCCTGCCCTGTGCCAGACCCGCGGCCAGAACTCAGCACACCCTGAGGGGCTGCAGGACTGGCGTGCTGACTGGCCACTCCACAGGAGGTCTGACCAGGGCGCACTGACAGAACGCGCCCAGTCCCCACGGGTGTGGGCCTCTCTGCCCGCAGGGGGCCCTGTGGGTGATTAGATATAGATGTTCTCCTCCTGGACAGGCGGGCCTGTTCCAGGATCTGTGCCAGCCCCTCCCAGCACGGTCCTACCTCTCCCATGGCGTGGTTGTTCAGAGAGCCCCCTTGGCCGCCCCTGGCTGGTGGGATGAAGCCCGCCCTGGCCTGGCTCCCCGCCTCATCGCCCAGCCCAGCCCCCTCCCTTCTCGCCCACCCCAAGGCTCCTGTACAAGGCCATAGACTCCTACCAGGAGGACACGGGTCCCGTCCACAACCACCGTGTGGACATGGCCATCTTCTTCATCGTCTACCTCATCCTCATCGCGTTCTTCATGATGAACATCTTCGTGGGCTTCGTCATCGTCACCTTCCAGGAGCAGGGCGAGACCGAGTACAAGAACTGCGAGCTGGACAAGAACCAGGTGTGGGGCTGCCTGCTGGAGGCGGAGCGCAGAGCCCCTGCCAGCCTGAGCCCGAGGCCCAGGCGCGGGGAGCAGCCTGGGGCAGGAACGGCCCAGGGCCTCTGTGTGGTGCCCAGATCCAGCCTCGCTCACTCTCCGTCATCTCCAACCCATCTCCAACCCAAAGCATACAGGCTGGTTGTGGGGGGCGTCTTCTCACGGTGCCCAGAGAAAGCAAGCCCTTTGAGCCCCTGGGCTAGAGCCATGTTAGAAATGGGCTGTGATAACACAAAGGAACCACAGGCTCAGCGGGATCTCCCCGAGCAGTCTAGTGGAGTCCTTCAGCCACAAGCTCCAGGCCCAGCTGCTCCCGGCTTGCTGGATGCAGGGTTCTGAAGCCCAGGACATGGGGTGGAGGAGCAGGGAGGGCCCCTTGGCGCTGACCCGCTCTGTGGTGGTGCATTTCAGCGCCAGTGTGTGCAGTATGCCCTGAAGGCCCGCCCACTGAGGTGCTACATCCCCAAGAACCCATACCAGTACCAGGTGTGGTATGTCGTCACCTCCTCCTACTTTGAATACCTGATGT
This sequence comes from Phataginus tricuspis, assembly GCA_029783875.1. Taxonomy (NCBI): domain Eukaryota; kingdom Metazoa; phylum Chordata; class Mammalia; order Pholidota; family Manidae; genus Phataginus; species Phataginus tricuspis. The sequence goes on along the minus strand of JAQQAC010018689.1, from coordinate 3,244,525 downwards.
TTGCCCTCATCATGCTCAACACCATCTGCCTCGGCATGCAGGTGAGGCCCCGGAGAAAGCGCCTGATGGACTGTGGCCTGGGCAGGTTCCACCTGCTTCTCCCCCCGTGTACTTTTCCTGGCGCCTGCTCTGGGCCAGGCTCTGTGCGGTGAGGCGCTGTGCCGGGAGACATGCGCGCCAGGCCCAGGCCGTGCCGGCAGGCCCTTGACTGTTTAGGAAGGAGGTCATCCAAGCCTACAAACAGCTGGGGCAATTTTTTAAACAGAGGATGTCTACACAGGACGAGGCAGTGCAGGAAGTGGAAAGCGCTTTCTCTGTTTTCCTTCTGCTGTTGCAAATCTGGATGGCTGAGTTGGTTGTAATTCTGGCTCTGGTCCCACGAAAAATGGATTTAATATTCACAGAACAGGTGCCTCTTAGGAGTCAAGCACACTCTAAAGAGAATATCAGAATCAGCAGCAGCATTGTCACAATTTAATTAAACATGTGATCCCTTAAGCCCTGTATAAATAGACTTGCACAGCTCGGCCTGGCCCGGGGAGCCCGAGACACCTGTTGGCCTGACCACACACGGCTCGGTGATGAAGATACGGAATGGAGTCACCCAGCCAGCAGCCCAGGTCGCACAGAGTATCATGAGCGATGGCTCAGGGATGGGTGCAGGCTGGGCAGCAGACCGAGGCAGGCCTGCCAGGACAGGGCAGGGTAGGGACAGCCGCCACGTCCTTCTGAACTGCTTGGGAAGGTCTTGTGGAAGAAGTGGGACTTCATCAGCGTTCTAAAAAGGGATAAGAAATGCGTGGGAAATTTTACAAGGAAATGTATTCAAGAAGGGTCACAGTGGCGGGTCAGAGGGGCTCAGGCCGCTGCTTCGAGCTGCCTCACTGTCCCTGGGGACAGCAAGGAGATGGAGTAAGCCTGCTGAGCTCAGCGTCCCCCTCTAGCTGGCCGTCATGCCCGCTCTGCAGCCAGGGGCTCCTCTGCTAGTCCCATGCCCAGGTGACTGGAGGGAGCTGCCACAGGGCCTGCTGGGGCCTCCCTGCTGGGCAGCACAGAACAGACACGGGAGTGAGCCTGGCCATGCCGCCCAGCGTAGGACGGCAGCTGGGGCCTGTCTTCCTCCTTTCATCGCCTCTTTGGGGAAGACTTGGTAGAATTCAGGGAATGGTGAAGCAGGACCCCAGTTTTCCGAGATTGAAAGAAGTCGGGCAGGAGGCCTGAGGAAGAGGATGGGGCTCTGGGAATGCAACTTCCAGTCCCACTCCTGTGCCCCAACAGCACTACAACCAGTCCGAGGAGATGAACCACATCTCAGACATCCTCAACGTGGCCTTCACCCTCATCTTCACCCTGGAGATGTTCCTCAAGCTCGTGGCGTTCAAGGCCAGGGTGAGTGCTGGGGCCCCGAGCACGCTGCCCTGGCGGGGCCTGGCTGGAGGGGCTCTCAGGGGGTGCCCCCACCTCCAGCCTCCTCCTCCGGAAGGCCCCTTCGTCCAGCACTTCTGCTCCCAACCTGTTCATGCCTTCACCTGCGTCCACCTTCAGACACAGGGCGGGCAGGCTGTCCAGGCTGACCACAGAGTAGATCTTGGCTGCCTCTTTTCTGCCCCATTCTTTGAGCCTACCTTATATTCCCCGCCTTCCCCTGAGCTAACAGGCCCAGGGCGGGGAGCAAGCACACTCCATTTCCTCTTGCTTCACCTTGTCATGCTTTGCAGATCCTGTGTTTTTGATGAATTGAAGGTTTGTGGCAACCCTACATGGAGCAAGTCTGCCATTTTTCTAATAGCATTTGCTCACTTCATGTCTCTGTGTCACATTTTGGTAATTCTTGCAATATCTCAAACCTTTTTATTGCTGTGGCTGTGGTGATCTGGGACCAGTGGTTCTGTCTCCCTGAAAGCTGGGATGACGGCTTGCATTTTTTAGCAATCAACTATTTCTAATTAAGGTGTGTCCATTGTTTATTTAGACATAATGCTACTGCACACCTGATAGGCTACAGTACAGTGTAAACATGACTTTATATGCACTGGGAAACCAAAAAATTCATCTGACCCACTTTACTGCCATGCTGACTTTGTTGCGACACTTGCTTTATTGCAGTGGTCTGGGACCAAACGCACACACGCCTCTCTGAGGCACGCCTGTATCTGGCTGTGCTCTTGGTTCTCAAGTCCACTCCCACATGCTCAGCCCAGCCCAGCCACTCACATCTCTGCTTCAAGCCCCAGACAGGGCTTCAAGGGTGGGGGAATGAACGTTCCCCATCTGGACTCAGACCCCAAATCTTGAGTGCCCGACCACTCTCTCACTCCCCTTCCATCTCCTGATGCTCCAGAGAAAGGGAAATAAAGAGCTAAAGGGGGAGGAGTGTGGGAGTGGGTGGGCACGCTGCAGCTCTGGGGACAGGGGAGCCGCATGCTCCGCCCAGCGTGGCCCATTGGTTCTGCATGGGGACCGTGCACTGGGCCTGCTGCCGGAGCTCCTTCCTCCCAAAGCTCATGCCCTGGTTCTCCCGTCTCTTTCCTTCCCAGGGCTATTTTGGAGACCCCTGGAATGTGTTTGACTTCCTGATTGTCGTCGGCAGCATCATCGATGTCATCCTTAGCGAGATCGACGTGAGTATCAGGCGGGTGGAACCCTCACTGGGGTGGGGCTGAAGCACTCACGCAGGCCACAGATGTTTTTTGCACGCTCCCTGAGGGTTCAGCATGGTATCCCAAGGGTTACAGAGGTAGAAACCCTGCAGAGCAGAGAACTCAGGTTCCAGGTGGACATAACGAGAGTGCCCAGCTGTCCCAGACAAGAGCTGTAGTGAAGGGGAGATATCATGGCCAGGTGTGGTGATCTGGGAAGGCTTCACGGAGGTGGTGCGACCTCACATGGGTCCTGAAGCAAAGGGAGCTGGTGGTTGGAGGTGGAGAGAAGAGCAAGAACCCAGGGCTGCTGCAGGAGAGGCGCAGGGCAGGAAGCGAACGAGAAGAAGGTTCAGGGCATGCTGAGAGTGAGCGCATAGCATGCGGAGGACACAGGGGTTTGCAGCTAGAGAGGAAGCCGTGGGGAGAAGGTGCCTTGAACATTAGGGAGCAGGCAGTGAGAGGTCACTGAAGGTTGTCAACAGGGCCGGGGAAGCATCAGAGCTATGCTTCTAGGTAATCTGTAGGGGAGGGACAGAAAGTAAAAATGACAGGAATTAGGGGGCCCCGTCAAGGAGCCAGTCATCACTCAGTCTTCAAATACTTAGTGAGGGCCTCTCACGTGTGCTAGAGTTACAGCATGAACAGGAGCCCCGGGGAAACAGACAATAACTATTACGTGGCCCGTTGCCCAATGCTTATCATGGGAAAAAACGAAGCAGGTAAAAGGCTAAGAGTGGAAGGAAACGAGAGGTTGGTGTCAAGATGATATTTGAGCAGAACCTGCGTATAGTAAGGGAGTGAGTGGTGCAGTACTGGGGACAGGGTTGTACAGAGAGCAGAGTGCGGGCAAAGGCCCTGAGCATGAGGTCCTTGCAGCAGGTGTGGAGAATGGGGGAGATGAGGCCAGAGAGAGAAGGCAGGGGCCAGAGCACGTGAAGGCCATGGTTATCATCTTGGCTTTTATTCTGAGAGATGATGGCCCTTTGGAGGGTTTAAAACTGGTCTGGCTTTACTTCTAAAAGGGTCGCTCTGGCTGCTGTGTCGAGATCAGGCTGCTGGGGACACGGGCTGACTCGGAGAGCATTCAAGAGGCTCTTGGCAATAATCCGAAGGAGAGATGATGGCTGGGTGCTGGCCGTGGGGTGGGGAGAGGTAGTCAGCATCTGGAGCCGCCCTGAAGGCTGAGCTGACAATACTTGTCGATGGCCTTCACTTAGGGTGAGAGAAAGAACAAATCAAGGTTGATGACAAGGATTTTTGCCCGAGCCATTGAGATCCCATTTACTGAGATGTGGAAACGGCTGGAACAGCAGGTGTGGGGCAGAAGTCAGTATTTTTGCTGTGGGCATGATAATTTAGGACGCTTATGAGGCGTGCAAAGGGACACGCCCTGTAGGCTTGGATTTATGAGTCTGCAGTTCAGAGGCTAGGTTGGGTTAGAGGCATAACTCTGAGACTCTGGAGATAAAGATGGCATTTAAAGTCGTGGGGACGGATGAGACCGCCTGAAAAGAGGCACTGTTGAGAGAAAAGGCACACAGACTGAGCCCTGGAGCGCTCCTGGGCTTTGTGATTGGAGAGCGGGGGAGTCAGCAAACAGGACCAAGAAGGAGGTGGCGGCCGAGGCGGGGCGAGCAAAGGGCCGCGGGGCTCCAAAATGGAGAGCCGTGTGCACCAGAGAGGCAGAGTGACCAGCAGCGACTGCGCTGGAAAGTCGAGGCAGAGGAGAGCTGAGCGCTGGCTTGATGTTGGCAGAGGGGAGGCCGACAGTGACCCTGACTAGAGCAGGTTCGCGGGGATTATGGGGAAGAATGCCTGGTCAGAGCCGACGGAGGGAAGGAAGTGAAGAACGAGCAGGGACAGTTCCTGTGAGGTGGTGCGCTGCAAGGGGAAGTGGGAGAGAAGGCGGAGGGGAATGTGGAGCCAAGGAGAGTCTTCTTGGAAATGGGAGACGTGAGAGCATATCCTCGGCCTCATGCAGTCAGTGTGGGCTGAGCGGCTGGTTACAGAAGCCAAGTCCTTGAGTAAGGAAAGGGCTTACGACCCGGTGTCCAAGGGCAGGGGCTGGGTTTCAGAAAACAGCAGTCGGTCCCGACGACAGCAGAGATAAAGCAATGGGCCTGAGCAAATGAGAGCTGGAGCCCAGGCTGTGGGAGGGGACCAGAAAGCTCAGGGCTCTAGAGGAGCCAGCAGTGTGGGGAGTGCCAGCCAGGGCCACGGGAAAGGGTGGAGTCCAAGGGGACATGTATCCCCAGAAGGGAAGGTCTGGGGAGACACATCCCCTGTCCTGTTCTGGGGTGTGGGTTTGGCGCCAGGTATGCAAGCAGAGATGGGTAGCACGTCATCACAAATGCTGGAGGATGATTGAGGGTCACTCTGCGTCTTGCATGAGGTGGCCGACCCTGGAACCCGGCCTGGTCCCTGATGAAGGAGATGATGGCCGAAGCCTCGAGTGGGACGAGCCACAGCAGAGGAGCCCAAGCCTCAAGGCTGCAGGGCTGGCGATTAGGCAGCCATCTGTGAGCCGCTGGACGGGTCAGCAGATGTGGGGTGGGAGCCGATTACAAGGGACGGAGCTGTGACTCGAGGGTGAGAAGGCGTGGCAGTGAGTACAGGGAACAGCTTTTGTGGGGAGTTTGGTAGGCAGCAGTTACTGGAGGCAGCAGAAATGCAGGGCTGCAGGAGGGCCAAACAGGTGCCCTCTTCCTGGGTGGCCTGGAGAGGGTCCAGGCAGCCGTCAGTGTCCTCGGCTGGAAGGGGGGATGGTGGGTGTGATGGGGCTGCCGCACAGCTGTCAGCCCTGCAGCCTGGGGAGAGGAGTCAGACACCAGGACTGGAGCGGTCCGGAGGGCCAGGCCTTGGGGGGAGCGTCTGACTGCAAGCAAGGCCCTGCTGACATGGCAGGCCCTGCGGCCGAGGCTGAGTGGGGAGGCAGATGGGCCCCGGAGCTGGACCCAGAGGCATGGGGTGGAGGAGATGAGGCCTGGGATGGAGGAGAAGCAGCAGCAGCAGGCAGGCAGGGAGGAGGAGATCCAAGGGTCAGAGGTTGAAACCCAGCGGCAGTGCTGCTCTGGGAGCTGCATTCCGGGAGAGGTGAGGACAGCAGACACCCCGAGTCTGCCTGACCGTGGGCATGGTGGGTTCTACTCAAGGGGCGCCTGTTCTAGCCATGGGGGCCCAGCAGGGAGCCGTCCCCAGAGCCAGGGGGCTCATCACATGGAGGGCACCCTTCTGAACTTCCCGCTGCCTGATGACAGGCAGCCAGCCCAGGCACGAGCTTCATGGTGGGTGGACAGGCGAGGGAGGGTAGAGAAACCCAAGAGGGGTGAGGGAGGCGCGCAGCTGAGCAGAAGCCTGGAGCCCGAGAGGCAGGAGCCCTCCTGAAGGCTAAGCCCAGGGAGCGAGCAGCAGGTCTGGGGACCTGGCTTCCTAGGGAAGGCAGGCCTGCCTGGGACTCCTGCTCAGCCCCAGGTACAGGCCAGACAGTGATAGAACTCCATCTGCTCAGACCCGGGGGTGGGCCGGCGAGAGGGGGGCCGTGGGTTCCAGGTGAAACCAGTGTGTGCATGCATGCATGCGTGTGTGCGCGCGGGTGCGCGCACGTGTGTGAGTGTGTGCACACGTGTGTGGGCACGCACACATGTGTGCATGTGCGCGCACATGTCTGTGCACGCACGTGTGTGTTTGTGTGTGCACGTGTGTGCGTGTGTGTGTGCGTGCGTGTGTGTGTGCGTGTGTGTCGTATATGGCCATCCATGCTCGGTTTCTGCTGGGAAAGAGCATCCCAAAGGCCCCTTGGTTCGAAAGCGACAACCAGCACAGTCAGAAGAGAGAACTCTAAACGGGTGAAATAAGCAGCCCAATTAAACATAGCTACTTCTTGAAGTTTGAGTTCAGTGTACGGGGAGACTTGGATAAATCAAAATGGTTTCCTTGTGGAGGGTCAAATGGTGTCCCTCAGTCATTAGGCTGGAAATGCCCTGTTCTGTACAGTACTCTACTAGCCACGTGCCTGTCGGTCACTTGCAAGGTGGCTGATGCAATGGGGGAAATGCGTTTCTGATTCTGTTCAGCTTTCCCTGTAATTCCAACACCACAGACCCCAGTGGCCGCCATGTTGGCCGCACAGCCTAGAACACTGGTTGTGACTCCCACCTGCATATGAGAATTAACCGAGGTGCATTTAAACCTCTGAAGCCAGCCCGTCCCCTAGCAGTTGACCCAATTGGCCTGGCTGGGTACCCAACAAAGGTATATATATATGTTTTTAGGTTCTCCATGTAACTCTGATGTGCAACAGGTTGAGAACCAGGGGTCTGGAGGAAAGGATGTTGCCTGGTTGGGAGGCCAGGGCCTGGGAGCCAGTCCACCCACAAACAAGTGGCGGATAAAGCAGTGACTGTACCTGTACCAGGGCTCCAGATAAGGGCTTCTCCTGAAGTGTGGCCCAAGGGAGAGGCTCAGAGTGACCAGGAAAACACTCTGCTCCCACACACTGACACCTGCGCTTTAAGAGCCTGGCCAGCGGGGAGGGGCAGGAAAGCACCTTTGCCCCTGAGGACGGGGCTGTCATGAGGGCCTCCGTGGCACAGAGAGGCTGGCCAGCATCCCCGGGTGCAGGGCGATAGGGCCGTGAAGCCTCTCCTAGTGATGAGCAGGTACTTGTCTGTGTGCCTCCCTCAGGGATGTCCCCAGTGCCACCTAACGCAGACACACAGGAAGACCCCGCACCCCTGTCAGCTGTAGATGCATCTCGAAGTTGAGAAAGGACTGTGTGGGCTGGTCTTCCCCCCCCCTTGCTCCCTTGTCCCCAGCCTGTCGCCCCCCTGTCCCCACAGCTTGGTCCTCACCCCCCACCCCACCCCTGATTGGCAGCCCCTGAGGTCTTCACCCCCTGCTGTCTTTTTCTCTCTTTAACTCTTCTGTGTGTCTGTCCTTTCTGACACCTGTCCTCACCTCTCTCCCACCGTGTCCCTCCTCTCTCTCCTCCCCTCGTCTCTTCTCTCCACAGACTTTCCTGGCCTCCAGCGGGGGACTGTATTGCCTGGGTGGAGGCTGCGGGAACGTTGTAATTCCAGGCTGCATGAGCCTGCCCAGCACGCCCGCCAGCCCTCTGCCCTGCAGCCTGCATGCTCAGGCCTGGCTGCTTGGACTGCATGGGGAGGACCCAGCGCTCAGGGCTTCCTTCCCTAGAGCAGGCCCCCTGAAGGGTAGGGTGGAGGTGGGGGCTCTGCCGTAGGGTGTGCATGGATGGGGCGGCTTTCTCAGAGCCCCAGGACATGGGGCAAGCGGTCTCCCTGGCACCTCTGTACCGGTGGAAGCATCCAGGGAGGACTGTGAGTGCTGACTGGCACAGAACCTTAGTGGCAGTTCCTTGGCACAAGGCCTTTGGGGCCACAGGAAGCCCGGCAGGGGGACTCTCCCCTTGCAGAGTTATGAGGGCGGCTAAGGCTAGCACAGGGCAGAGGCCTACTGGCCTAGGACAGCCACCTGCAGGTGGAGTGGGGGAAGGGCCATGCTGAGTTGATGGCACCCGAGCAGCCGAGCTTCATGGAAACTCTGCACCGGGAGGACACCCAGGGGGAGGCCCAGAAGAGCCGCCAGGTCCTTGGCTCAGCGGCAGCTTGAGGAGAAGGCGAGATGAGGCAGGGGGCCCTGAAAGGGCAGGAGGTGGGCCCGGGGGCAGCCTCGCCCCAGAACAAAACCCCCATTGCCGCCCCCGAGGATGGCTTGTCTCGGCACCGCTTGGCGCTCCAAGCCCACCTGCCCTCCTCCCAGCTGAGCAAGCCCAGGGCCTGCGTGGAGGAGGGCGCAGTGCTCGCGCCCAGCGGGGGTCGCGAGGCGGGCCATGATGCAGGGCCTCTCCGCACCGCGGACATCTGCCCAGCACACACACCGCCCTCGCACCCTGCCCGCCCCTGGCCTCTCCGCGGTGCCTCCCCAGACTGACCTCTGGGGCTGCCGCCCCGCAGGACCCAGACGAGAGTGCCCGCATCTCCAGCGCCTTCTTCCGCCTGTTCCGGGTCATGAGGCTGGTCAAGCTGCTGAGCCGGGCAGAGGGAGTTCGCACTCTGCTGTGGACGTTCATCAAGTCCTTCCAGGTGTGTGCCCCCTGCCCGCCCCCCAGGGCCAGGACGGGTCTGCGCGGGGACCCCGGGCACGGCACTGCCAGGAGAGGCTGCCGGGGACATCCACCCAGCGCCGTGTGGAGCCTGGGGTCCCTGGGGAGCTAAAGGAGGGCAGGGCTGCAAAGCAGGCAGGTGAGGCCCTGCCAACGGACCCGTCCTCCCCGCCAGGCCCTGCCTTATGTGGCCCTGCTCATCGTCATGCTGTTCTTCATCTACGCGGTCATCGGCATGCAGGTGAGAGGCAGGTGGGCCCAGGCCAAGGAGGTACCTCGGCCAAGTTAGAGGGGACATCAGTGGATAGTGGAGAAACCAAGTCAGGGTGCAGGCTGCCCCCTCCACCCTCCGTGCCACACTCACCCTGGCAGCCCAGTGGGTCAGTTCCAAGACTGAAAGAGGAGGTCCTTCACCTTCTCCCAGACAGCTGCCCTGCTAGTCAGGGAGGAGTCTTCCAGGAGGGGCCCTGCATGCAGATGGACAGCAGGGACAAGACTGCACCTCTAAGGCTGGTTAGAAACGGGGGTGGTCTCGGTCTACCCTCCCCCGAGAGCCCCCCATGGCCTACTGTGAGTCCCTAAGTCCTCTGGCTGTTAGGAGGACGGCTCTGCCCTCCTACTTGCCTTTGGCTGGATGGGAAGAGTTTCAGCCAACCTGGAGAAAGTCATCCAACTGATTTGGCTTCTGGTCTGATGTGACCTGAAGTGAAGGGGATTTGGAGGGGGTGGAGGGAGACTGGGGGGCAGGTCAGGTGGGAGGGGCCAGTCGGCAGTGACCCGAGGGGAGGCATTTATCTGGATCCCAGGGTCAGAGCTCTTTGTGATTTGCAGATGTTTGGAAAGATCGCCTTGGTGGATGGGACCCAAATTAACCGGAACAACAACTTCCAGACCTTCCCGCAAGCTGTGCTGCTTCTCTTCAGGCAGGAGACCCTGAATCTCCCATCCGGGCCTTTGCTCGGCTCCAGTCTGCTCTGGAGGCTCTGGAGGAGGAGCTGGGCCCTGGGCTCAGAAGGGCTGAGGCTCTGTCCCTGTCTTGAAATGCTCACTCACTCTTGGATGGCAGCTACGCTCTTCAACCAAGGCCACTTTGAGTCATTTCTGAGCAAGTGGCCCTGCATCGCCGTTTTGCACTGGGCCCAAAAATGACACGGCCGGTCCTGAGTGGAGCTGCCTATTCCCCAGTCTCATCCTGTGGAGCAGGAGACAGAGGTCAAGTGTCCCTTCAAGAAGAGAGTGGCGAGGCCTGGGTGACCTCTGGCCCACCGTGCTTTGGATAGCGCAGAGCCCTCTCTGGCTGTCCCCCCAATGACCTGAATCATGGATTGGTTTCTCTCCTCCGTCCAGGAAACCCCTTTTCTTTACCTCCTGCTGGTAGTGCCCGTGAGGGGCAGAGCAGCGGGACTGCAGTGCAGAGGGAAACTGAGGCCAGCTCATGCCCGGCTGTACAGTGAACCTGGGGCTCAGGGGGAGCAGCCCGTCTGCTCACTGTCCACACCCGGCTCCCACCAGGCTCCTGGCCTCGGGAGGGGCCACCCAAGAGCAGATAAGCTGACAGGAGCCCTTCTCTTCCAGGTGTGCAACAGGTGAGGCGTGGCAGGAGATCCTGCTGGCCTGCAGCTATGGCAAGCTGTGCGACCCCGAGTCCGATTACGCCCCAGGCGAGGAGTATACGTGTGGCACCAACTTCGCCTATTACTACTTCATCAGCTTCTACATGCTCTGTGCCTTCCTGGTGAGGGGCCCGTGGGGCACGGGATGGGGCGCGGGGGTTGATGCAGACAGCCGGGAGGACCCCTGTCCTGTCCTGCCTGCCCGGCTCCCGTCTCTGCAGGGAGTGGTCTTGGGGACGCAGGGGATAGGAGGCTCTAGCTAGATTTTCCCTTATTCTGGGGGTGCTGCCTGTGGCTAGGCTTTCCGAGTGCTTTTTCCTGCTCCAGAGGGGATACTGAAAGGTGTTACCTTTCTGCTCTGGTTTTGGTTGGTATTTAATCAAAAGAATTAATGAGATTCTGTCCTAAATAGGTAGGAGCTTCCAATAAAGCCATTTGCCCCTCCCTGTTCCTTGGAAGAGAAGGTTGGTCCCCAGTGGGGTTAGAAACGGAGTGCCAGGCTGTTCTGAGATGCCAGGGCTGCTGGCTGTCCGTGTGGAAGGGAAAGGGCCAGTGGGAACCCCTGGGTTCTGGCTTCTTAGCTCTTGTTTCCTTCCTATATTCTCTTAAAACTGCCGTTGGAGCATCTGATGTGTGCCAGGCCCCGGGTTCAGTGCAGGGGATAGAAACATGAATAAGATTCAGCCCTGAGGTAGCTCATTGGGTGCCAGGGGGTCCATGTGTGAGCAAACCTTGCAGTTCAAAGGGACACCCAATACAGAGAGAAAAGGCAAGAGCCATGATAGGGGCCTGGTCCAGGGGAGGCACAGAAGAAGGGAGATCATCCTCCGGGGGAAGGGGAAGAGGCTGAAGTTGGAGGAGCTCAAGCTCGGTTTTAAAGGCTGAGCACCCAGCACCCCAGCAAGGACGCTGTGCAGGAGCACACAGGTGTGACACGGGGATGCTGTGCAGGCGCACACAGGTGTGACACGGTGGCTTGTGTGGGGGCTGCAGTGAAGGGCCCAGGTAGGGAGAAGCAATGGACCCTGTGCCCAGGGGGACCTCCTTGCCCCCACCTATTCCTGCCTCAGCTGCCCGACCACGTTGGGAGCCCTCTGTCTCCTCTGGCAGATCATCAACCTCTTTGTGGCTGTCATCATGGACAACTTTGACTACCTCACTCGGGACTGGTCCATCCTTGGCCCTCATCACCTGGACGAGTTCAAGGCCATCTGGGCAGAGTATGACCCGGAGGCTAAGTGAGTCCAGTCTGCAGACTCTGCCGGGCCCCCTTGACCTTCTACTGCTCCACCCCGGACTCTGCTCTGATGTCCTGCAGGGGTTCACGCTCCAATTTGATAAAAATGAGCAGGCTTCCTCTCCCTAGTCTGAGGTCCCCAATCAGAGAACTGGAGCTTCTCCGGTTGGAAGGGGTCCCACGGCCTCTCAGGGCATAAACCCCTTTGACTTTACTGGTCATCCAGCCACTGCTTGGACGCGTCTAGGAACGGGAAACTCAGTACCTCCGCAGGCCTTCCAGGCCCTGGCTACTCCGAATCTGGTCCACTGACCAGATTGATATCTAATTTTATCAAGCACCTGAGCCCCACCCTGGTCTGACTGACCAGCATGGCCTCGCACCCTAGGGCATCTGCGTGCACGTTAAAGAAGCCCTGCTGTCTTTACATGCTTCCTAAATAGGTGGTAAGCTCCCGGTGGGTGAGGGTTCCCAGGTGTCCAGCACCGTTGGCCACAACGTGCATTATCTCTCGGAGTCCTTACAACCAGCACTGGCACAGCTGTCCGGCCAGCCCTCCACCAGCCCCTGGAAGTGGGCCTCTACTGTCCTTGATCCATACCCTCTACTTCTATTAATACAGCACAAGAGGCCTCTGTCAGCTTGACCAAAACCCAAAGAAATCGTGGGGAAATGAGACCAAGATTCTAGGCCTGAAGATTCCATATCCGAGGGAATTCTGGCCTCTATCTACCCAAAAAAAGAGAGCCCATTCCTGGTGGTGGGCCACAGTGAATCCAAACATTGTTTCTTCTTTAAAAAGGGAGCTTGGCTTCCCTTCCTAAGCATGGTTGGAAATGAGGAACTGTCCCCAGTCTCCTGGCCCTCTTCTCCGTGGCCTGTTCTCTGAGCAGGAGGGAGAGCCTGGGTGGCCCCCAGGCAGACAGCTGTGGGCATCCTCCCGCAGGGGCCGAATCAAACACCTGGACGTGGTGACCCTGCTGAGAAGAATCCAGCCCCCTCTGGGCTTTGGGAAGTTCTGCCCGCACCGGGTAGCCTGTAAGGTAATCAGGGTGCCGGGAAGGGGTGCCGCCCTGGGAGAGGAAGAGGCCCAGGTGCTGGGGAGGCTGGAGGGTCTGACCGGATGGCTCATTTAGGAGCGGTCACCTCCAGGGTCCCCAAGTGTCCCTCGGAGGACCTAATGTCTCGGCAGTGCCCCCCAACCCATCTTCCCATCCCCTCATGGAGGGCATCCTGGTCAGCCTGCACCCCAGCCATCATGTCCCACCCCTTCTGGAGCACAGACGGGGGTGCGGCCTGCCAACCTGGCCTGGTCCCAGCCCTGCGGCGGGCCTGCCTCCCCCACCCCCACAGCGGCTGGTGGGCATGAACATGCCCCTGAACAGCGATGGCACAGTCACCTTCAATGCCACTCTCTTCGCCCTGGTTCGCACGGCACTCAAGATCAAGACGGAAGGTGAGGCCCCTGCTGCGTGCAGCCCCTCCCTTCTCGCAGAGGCTGAGTTTTCTGGCACAGACTCTGCCAGATCTCAGAGCTAAAGGTTGGAAACAAGAGTCGTGGAGACAAGCAGTGAGAGCCCCCCAGGCCATGACCACAAAAGCCTCATGCCCCTCAGGGCTTACAGGGCGCAGGGCACTCGGGATCTGCTCCCACCCAGCTGTGTGTGGAAGGGGCCAGAGGCATGGCAGTGTTCACGCTGGGTGGGCCACCTGGGGTTGGGCTCTGGGCAGGAGCAGAGGAGGTATTCAGGTAGCACTGGGCAGGCTGATGGACCCCGCTCAGCTCCATAAACCTGCAGGCCCCCAGCTGCCGGGCGGGGGCAGGGGGAGGGAGGCAGGGCGGGTCTCGGTTTGTCCTGAGCCCCCACTCGGGGCTCAGCTGCATCAGGGTCCTCCCCGCAGGCATCGGAGGCACCCCCACAGAAGGTTTCCCTCGGAGGGTAAGGAGAGGAAGGCCAGGAGTCCCAGAAGAGCCAAGTCAGAGCCGCAGGGAGGCTGCCTGGGGCCCTTGGGACAGACCATGGGGCATGGGATTCGAAGGCTTTTGCGGGGAGCAGGGGAAGAGCAGGAGGTGACAGCCTTCAGAGTCATCCACTCTGGACACCAGAAGCCAAGGCCCGAGGAGAGGGAGCCCCTGACCCGAGGGGTGGGCTGCCCCCAGGAAACAGCGACGCCCTCCTCCATCGCCTGCCCAGCATGGCGGCCACCCCAAGAGAAAGCTCAGCCGTGCGCTGGCTGAGAGGTTCTGAGAGCGCAGGGCGCTTTGCCACGTGCGCTCGGCTTGGCCTGGCTGACCGGAGGGCCTCCCCTGCCTGTCCCCGGCCCCCAGGTAACTTTGAGCAGGGCAACGAGGAGCTGAGGGCCGTCATCAAGAAGATCTGGAAGAGAACCAGCATGAAGCTCCTGGACCAGGTCATCCCTCCGATCGGAGGTGGGTGCTCGGGAGACAAGGGCCCCGAGGCAGCGAGGAGCAGGGACACGGGACTTCTCCGGGGGGGGCCCTGTGGGCGTCTGAGCACGGCCCAGACCTCCATTAAAGGCCGTCAGGGCGGGCGCCGGCCGCAGGGGGGATGCCGGCCATCCCGGCAAGAGGAGGGGCGGCGTGCAGGGCCCAGTCCTGGCTACGCCTGGCCCCCCTCCAAGCCCAGGGTCAGAGTCCCGTGGGCCTCAGGTCCCTCGTTGGCTCCCCTGCAGATGACGAAGTGACTGTAGGCAAGTTCTACGCCACGTTTCTCATCCAGGATCACTTCCGGAAGTTCATGAAGCGCCAGGAGGAGTATTATGGGTATCGGCCCAAGAAGGATGCGGTGCAGATCCAGGTAAGCCCAGCCCGAGCTCCGAGGGCCTCTTCCACGGAGCCAAGTGTCCAGATCCAGCTCCCCCTCCATACCCTGGAGGGCCGGGAGCGGAAGTACAGAGGGAAGGGGGGAGCCAGGACCAGCGAGGACATGAAATGGCAGTTCTGGACGACCCACAACAGGAGACATTTCAACCTCAAGGGAGGAGCCGGGAGCTCTTCCATCTCTGCGTGAAAGGTTTTTATGTCTGTTTTTCTGGGGTTAGTTACAAGGCACAGAATTTATAATATCAAAAAATATGCAGGCATTTGGGCTGTGTGCTCAAAAATTTATTTCAGTTGCAATTCTTTATTTTTAAACAACCTCACAATTTTAAAAGTTGCATGTATAATACAAAAACCTTTCTCTTCTGATCCATTTGAGAGTAATCCCAGCATGACGTTCCATCAACTCAGAACACCTTAGTATGAATTTCCTATGAGCAAGGGCATGTAGAAGCAAGTCCCCCACATAACAATGCAACCCCCCAAATCGGGAAATTAACATTGGCGATCACTGTCGTCCACTCCTCAGGTCCCATGCAAGCTTCACCGGTTGTCCCGCTAATGTCCTTTGCGGCAGAGGACCCAGCCCCGAATCACACACTGCATTCAGTTGTCTTTTCTCTTTAGCCTCTTCCACCTAGATTAGTTCCACAGTCTCTCCTTGACATGACCTTGACATTTTTGAAGATTACAAGCCAGGATATCCCTTAGTTTGGGTTTGGGTTCATGTGATATTTCCTCTTGATAGATTTAGGACACACGTCTTGGACAGGAATGTCACAGAGGTGATGATACAAACTATCAGGTGACACAAGTCTTGATCTGTCCCATTGCTGGTGATACAAATTTTGATCAGCTTAAAAAATTATGTTAATGGCAAATGCAATCAAAAGAGGTCATTTGTCCAGCAGACTGTATCGAGTTAAAAGATTTCTCAGCGTGGAGGTCTGGGAGGGTATGAAATAACCTATGAACTTGAGAGAAGACTCCTTGGAGACCATTAGGTTTTGGACTATCCCAGAGGCCAGAGCAGGACCTGGTGGTCTTGCCAATGCCTGGGATGCTGAATGAGCCTCCAGGGACCCAGAGAAGGGATTAGAAATGAGTGAGGCCATCAGAAGCAGTCTGGTATCCCCTTCTGGACTGGAGGGGGTCACTGAGTCTCCCTCTAGGCTGGACTGCGGACCATTGAGGAGGAAGCAGCCCCCGAGATCCACCGAACCATCTCAGGAGACCTGACAGCTGAGGAGGAGCTGGAGAGGGCCATGGTGGAGGCTGCAATGGAGGAAGGGATATTCCGGGTACGTGAAGGCCATGGTACCTCGTGTGTTCTAGGCATGGGAGCAGTGCTGTCTCACAGAGGGGGGCCGGGAGGCCAGCCAGGCAGGAGGGGAATGTGGAAGCTGGAGACACCACCACCCACATATCTGGGGACTCAGAATCAGTGACCCAGACTATGCAAGGTGTCCAACACAACACATTCTTCCCCATCTTCCTCGCCAGGTCTCCCCCCTTTCCTCCCTTCCCCACAATCCCTAGTCAACAGTACCTCTCAGAAGCCCTCCAATATCAAATGCCCCACTTGCCTCCAGTTACCCCAGTCCTCAGTCCTTAGCTCGGTCTAGTGTTTCTTACGACACCGTGGAGCAGGAAGGTCCCTAATGACCACCTACTTAAACCTGCCTGGGTTACCCACGGGCAAACGGTGCCCAAAGACATGTCCCGATGTGTGGACCCACCTCCCCTGGCCTCATGGGGTTTGTCCCTGGTTCCCAGCACCATCGTCCCCCGGTGGCAGCCCCGAGGCGCGCCCAGCCCTCATTCTCCAGTCTCTGCTCTTGACTCTCTCACTCTTCTCCTTGTCCCTAGAGGACTGGAGGCCTCTTTGGCCAGGTGGACAGCTTCCTGGAAAGGACCAACTCCCTGCCCCCCGTCATGGCCAACCAGAGACCCCTCCAGTTTGCTGAGATAGAGATGGAGGAGATGGAATCACCTGTGTTCCTGGAGGACTCCCCGCAAGCCCCAAACCCCAACCCTCTAGCTCGTGCCAATACTAATAATGCCAATGCCAACGTTGCCGCCAGGTAGTAACCATAGCAACAGCCAGGTGCTCTCCACGTAGCAGCCCCTGCCACCTGGATGTGGGGGTATTGCAATGGGTAGGACTGGGAGGACATGGTTAGCGGGTTCCAGGATCTTTTGGAGGGGGCACCCCTAAATGTGTAGGGTGTCCTTTGCTCACCCTTGTGCCCTTTGGGACCCATCCTGCACCTAAGGCAAGAGGCAGGCCTGGGCTGCAGAGACGCCCTCGGCCGGCAGGGGGCAGCCCCCCACCAGCACTGGCTTGGGCTGAGTGAGCGTTTTATTCCACGTCCACAGCAGGGCTTGGAGTGCAGAGCTACTGAGCACACGAGGTTCGAAGGAGAGGGCCTTCAGCAGCTGCACATGCTACAAAAAACCGTGAACAATTAAAATTCAATCGTTGGATTTGGGTTCCAGAGAGATCCCACTGTGCTGGCTGGTTCCCATCTCGCCAACCCTCAGCTGTAGACTAAATATAATCTGTGATGACATAGTTGTCATGAAAAGCAGCAGGACTGGGGGAAGAGCGTCTCAGCATCAGAACCTATGGGCTGGGCTCCAAGCAGAGCTTCTGTTTAGACGGGACTCTGGGTGACTAGATGTCCCTTCAGCCTGTGAGGCTGAGTCCCTCGCCCTTGGGAATGCACAGGAAGGTTGGAAGCCAGGTCGTAGCCACTGCCTGTGGCCAGGCCTCCTCCAGCCAGAGGCCCCTTGAATCCAGCCCACAAGCCCTGAACGATCGCAGGCCTGCTGGAGCCTGGGGGCTGTGTCCCGTAATAGGGCTGTGACCGAACAATCTGAGAGTTCGTATCCCGAGATCGCAGAGTGGATACCAATGCCACGGGCTGGACACACGTGTTTTCTGCCCCTGCTGCACGTTAGGAACATCTGAGAAGCTTCCAAAATGGCAGTGCCTGGGGCCCCCTGAGCCTGGGGGTGGGACACAGCCACGTGTCGTTTTTAAAGCCCAGGTGGTCCAATGTGCAGCCACAGCTGGGAATCAGCGTCCTAGAGGTTGTGAGGCTGGAGCTGGGCCTTGAAAGATGGACAGAATGCGGGAAGGGTAGACGGAAGGACACCTGGAAAGGGAGGGGAGGCAGGAGTGCACTTGGCTCATTCCTTTTAGAGAGTCCGGCCGGCTGGGCAGAGGGTGGGGATGGCGCCTGCCCCGGAGCCAAAGCCGCACACAGAGATGGGCCCCAACCCTGAGGGGAAGGATGTTTGCAGCCACAGAGGGGCAGGGACGGCAGGGAGGCGGCAGCCTGCTCCATCCACCGGCCTCGCTTCCATTTCAGCGTCCACTATGAAAGGGAGTTCCCCGGAGAGACAGGGCCACCTGCTGCCCGACGAGGAGCCTTCAGCCAACCACGAGCGGCCCTGGGTCAGTCTCCCGTGCCCCCGAGGAGTGGAGCCTTCTCCCCCGGAGCCCTGATCTGTGCTTACTGTTGGGGAACCTGGCTGGGAGGGCTGGCTTGGGAGCCTGTTGCAATGGGAACCAGCTGGGCCCCACATGGGAGATGTCAGGGCCAGCTTCTCATCCAGACTGAGAAGAAGAGTGCCACAAGGTGACTGCCTGAGTGTGGGGGGTGCTGTAGGAGGGCCCTGCGCAGGCGTGCCAGGACACTCAGCCCCGTCCCCCAAAGGACAGCCCCTGGATACGGCCACCTTGGGGCCCTTCAGCAGACAGCCTGGCAGCCTCCCAGTGGGTCCTAGACCGCTGTAGGTGACAGAGGAAGCCCTGAGGGTGCCGGAGTTCAGTGACCATGAGGGAACCCCCAGCACCCACACATACACACACACAGGCACCCTCGCACATGCCGGCACACACATGCACATGTATGCACACACACTGAAGAAGAGCTTGGCCAGAATTGGCCCTTACCCCCCCCCCAAGCCCACAGGGACAGACCAGGACAAGTAGAGTGGTGGCAGTGGGGCCAGCACACATCCACCCTTTCGGGTCCCTTCTCTCAGGGTGTGGCTGTTGGGTCAAGCAGAGATCTGTTGACTCGGGGCCCTGGCAGGAGTCACAGCCCCACTTGTCCCCAGGACCCCCCAGCCAACCCTGGGTGGAAAAGCCGGAAGGACAGCTGAGCCAGAGAACAGTGCCCAGAGCCGGGGCCCCTCCTGCCCTCTGCCAGGTAAGGGCACGGCCTGGGAGGAAAGGCCGCGGAGGAAGGGTGTGGCGGTGACCAGCCGGTAGGGAAAGGTCCCTCCCCAGTCGGCGGGTCTTGGCCGAGGCCTCCTCTGAGGAGCTGGGGCCTCACTGCACCCCGCGGGCCCCAGCCTCCCTGTTGGGATCTTTGCTTCTGTGCACTTGGAGCAGCACACCAGGGCGGAGCCTCCCCTGCCTAGGAGTTGGACCCCCACCCCAGGGCCTCTGCCCGAGGGAATGGCCCACCGCAGCAGGACCCAGGAGAGCCCTTCTGGCTGCCGGACCCCAGCTACCGCCCTGCTCATCCAAGAGGTGAGGTGGGGGCTGGGGCAGAGCCCTGGGATGGCCTGGGGTGGAGAGAGGTCTGACAGAGGAGGCCCGAGGCAGCTCCCCAGGAAGGCCCCACCGGCTCCTCGCCTCCCCGCAGGCTCTGGTTCGAGGAGGCCTGGACACCTGGGCAGCTGATGCGGACTTCGTCATGGCAACAGGCCAGGCCCTGGCGGATGCCTGCCGGATGGAGCCGGAGGAAGTGGAGGTGGTGGCAACAGAGATGCTGAAAAGACAAGAGTCCCCGGGAGGCATGGCCAGCGCCCTGGGCTGTCCGAGCCTCAGGTCTTCCCTGGGCAGCCTCGGCCAGAAGCAGGGCTCCCAGGAGACCCTTCTCCCCACCAGGCTGTGAGCACGACCAGCTGGGGCAGAGAGGGTCAGCCTAGCACAGCACCCAGTCTGTCTGCAGCTAATGGATGGGCTAAGTAGGGTGGTCAGGAACCACCACAGAAAGTCAGAAGGAAGTAGATTCCTGGCTTGTCTTCTCACGAGCCAGGGGCATGATTGGATGGAGCGTCTGTCACTCACTAGGCTGGTCAGTGCCAGTGTAGTCTGGCCTAGGCTCCTCCAACCCGCAGGGCATTAAAGTCTCTGGGCCTAGGACACTGTCTCTGCTTGTCTCCTTTCTCTGTACCCTCTGTACCCATTCTGCCCTCCCCAGGAGCCCTGCCCATGGGCTCCAGAGCCTGGGCTTGGGAATAACGGAGCAGCCGTCTGGACTGCTATTTGCCTGAGGTACAGAAGGGCCCGGGTGGAGGGCACGGGCTCTCCTGGAAGTCCACAGCTGCTTTGCTGACTGGGCCCAGCCCCCCAGAAGGACTGCTGGCTTTAGAAGCAGCCATTACACATCCCAGGTCACACCACAGCCAACCTGCTTTGAAGCCATGACCGTGTCTCACGGCCCAAGACCGCTGCCAGCACAGGCCTCAGAGCCCTCAGCTGCGCTCCGCCTGTGGCCTTGATACGGAAGGTCCACTGCCTGCACACTCCTCTCACCCGCACCAGGTGATCACGAGGGACAGCGGCCACCATCGCCAAGTCCCTCCTGTATGCCAGCTGCAGACATGATCCTATGTC
Source organism: Phataginus tricuspis (assembly GCA_029783875.1). Lineage (NCBI taxonomy): Eukaryota > Metazoa > Chordata > Mammalia > Pholidota > Manidae > Phataginus > Phataginus tricuspis. Next base: position 3,224,429 of record JAQQAC010018689.1, on the reverse strand, counting down.
GGGATCTTAAAACCTCCTATTTGCAAAGCACTTTCACCGGCAATGCCCATTTCATTCCCAACGCAGCCTCTGGAGGTAGGTGATACCAGTTTCATTTTCAAGATGGCTTAGTGGAGGTGCAGACAGGTGACACGGCCACCTGGGGTCACACAGCCAGTGAGAGCCTAGTTAGGACCCCAGGCCCGGGTGCCCTTTCCCACCTCATGGATGCTCTTTCCTGTGGTTGCTGTTCCTTCCTTAAGCTTTGCCTGCTATGGTGACCGAGTAGGCCACCATGCAGCCTCCTGGCAAACCCCCGGGTGGCCCCAGGCCCGCCCCAGGCTTCCACCAACAGACAGGGCAGGGGGCTCACGCTGGCTTCCTGGCTTCTGCAAATCCTGGTCCTGGCCTCCACCGGGCCACCAGGCTTCCTGGGCCCGGTCAGGGCAGCTATTTCAACCCTCCTCTCTCCTCAAACCTCAACACCAGTAGCTTGTCTCCCGCTCCACCCCTCACCAGAGCCTGGTTCCTCCACGGAGAAATGGGGGCCGCCCCAAGGTCCCACCCCAGCTCCTGCTACCCAGCTGATGAGCTCATCTGCTTTTGTGTCCTGCTCCCCTCCTTCCCTCCTGCCCAGGAGAGGCTGGGCGCCCCTCCAGCCAGCTGCTCAGACCACTCCAAACCCTATCTCCTCTCCCCGCTCAGCCTCCTCCTCCATCTGCGTGGGACACATTCACAGTGTTCCCATCTTCACAACGGGGCTGCCGTGGTCCTGTCTATCTACCTGGCACCATCTGTTATCTGCCTATCAATCGATTGATCGATCTATCAATCTATCTACCTATATCTATGTGTCTCTCATCTACCTATTACTCTTATCTATTCATCATCTCTCTCCATCATTTATATCTATCATCTATATTGTCTGTCTGTCTAGTCCATGACTGAGGACCAAACTCCTTACCTGAGTCATCTCCTCACCTATACTTCTGAATCTCCTTCCCATTCCTTGACCCCGTGCCGTCTGCCCGCCACCCCTGCCCTGAAGCCACGCTCACCAGTGTCTCTACAAACTTGTTGCTAGCGCAGTGGCCCCTGGAAGTCCTTATCTTGGTTTCTAGGCAGTGTTAGCCACAATTACCTCTCCTTCCTTCCTTCCTGGCATGCCTGCGTCCCTTGGCTCTCCTGAACCACTTCCTGCCTTCCCAGTGCCCCAAACAGCCGCTTCCCCATGAGCCCCCCATCGGCCTGCCCGCCTCTCGTGTGTGGGGTCCTCAGGGCCCTGGGACCTCGATCCTTTCTCTCACTGAGTCTCCCCAGGCGCTCTCAGCCACTCTCAAGTCTTCGTTACATCTCTGTGTTGTTGATTCCCAAAGCCAGGTTGCCAGCCTCAATTCCCTCTAAACTCCACATCTCTACATCCTTCTCCTCCTAGATAACTCTGCTTATGTGTCCCACTTGTACCAAACGTGCTTCATGTCCCTATTTGACCTCATTATCCTTTCCCCACAGCCTACTGCTCCTCGGATACCGTCTTTCGAACACTGCCTAGAAACCAAGATAAGGAAAACGCACTTCTTGTTCCAACCAGAAGTCTTGGTGTTGTCCTGAGCTCTGCCCCACCCTTGCACCCTGCCCCATAGATTTGCCCTCCTAAGTATTTCTTAAACCCATCTTCATGCCCATCGTTACTTTCCTGATAAGTTCAATCATCATTTCATGCTTCATCTATTGCCACAGCCTCTGACCTGGCCCCTCAACCTCCTCTCTTCTCTTCCTCCAATCTGTCTCTAATCTTCCTAAAAGGAGAAAACTGTTATCTTATGTCCTCACTTAAAACCCTCAGAGGCACCCCAAAGCCCTCAGAATATCATGCAAAAACCCTTGCCTCTCTGCTTCCAAGTCTTTCCCACATCTGGCCCTCAGGCAAGCTCCATGCTCACGCTCCCGTTGTCCTGCCCACCCCCCGGCCAGTGGGAGCTGCTCTCGCCTCTCACCTCTCACTGAAAAACTTCCTAAACCTTCACCGGGGCTGATCCCTAGTCATCGTACAAGTCTCAGTTTTGCTACTGTTTCCTGCAGAAAGTTTTCCTTGGACTCCCCCAAACTCTGCAGCCTGGCCCAGGTAGCACACCTTTCCCCCCATTACAGCAGGATCCTAATTGTTGTAACAGCTTGTTTATTGTTACCCTAGCCAGAGGCTCTGTGAAAATGAGCAAATCCACCTGTTTGCAGTTATCCCCCAGCACTGAGTGGCTAGTGGCTCCCTGTTAAATAAATGCGGGAAAATGCTGAGCGTGGGCCCTGCCCTCAGCTGGCTCACGGCTGGTGCGGCCTGCTCGGCCGGGTGGCCCCAGCCTCCTTGGCTGGCTGGCTAGGCCCAGGGGCAGCAGGAAGAAGGAGAGAGCTCCATAGGCAGTGGGCTGGGCCCCACCTGGCCTCTGCCCACAGAGCTGCCCATGCTCTCCGGCTCCATCGGGTCCTCTCCAAGGGGAGATCGGGTCTTCTACCTCGCACGAGGCTGAGAAGATGAAATAATGTGTGTAGAGGAAGTGAAAGTTCCTGTGGCCAGGATTCTCACCTGGCCCTGGTCGGCTTGCCCACTGCACACGTGTGGGCAACACGTTATTACTGCCTCTATGTAAAGAGCTCCACCCAGTGCTCTGGGCTGCAGGGCTGCAGGAGAGCAGAGGCTGGAGTGGTGGCAGCGCAGAGGACAGACTGAGACGGCTGCCGGGGGCAGAGAGGCCCAGAGGACGGCGAGACTGGCTTACTGCACGCACACTCGCTCTGAGCGAACGGGATTGTAGCGCTTGACCTGCCTCCGTGGGAATAGAGTTGGGTATAACCCTTTCACCCCAAGAACATTCTACTGTCATTTTTTGGTGTCACCAAATCAAGAGTGAATTTACCCGGGGCTGAAACCCACTGGTGAGACAACGTGGTATGTATGTGAAAGTGCTTCACACGCTGCAAAGATCTAGAAGGTATTTTTATTTATAGGTGGTTCTGAGCATACAGGATACTAATCATATAGCAGCCTCTAGTCTAAGTGTTCAGCATATGCTAATTTATTTAATCCTCTTAACAAGAAGGAGGCATCACCCTCATTTTGCAAACACGACAGGAGAGACCAAGTAACCTGCCTGAGGCCACACAGCTGTGAGACGGCCGAGGGGGATTCAGCCCAAGGCCCACACCCTTAACAAACATTTGAAATTGCCAATATTCTATCGCTTTGGTCTACCAAGTGGTGATTTGTGTTATTTAACCTACAGTAATGAGGGTGGGTTTCCGCACTGTCCAGGGACACCCAGACGCCACCAGTACCCCTCGGGGAGCGGGCACCCTGCTTGCTGTTTGAGAGGGGTTTACACAGATCTGTGTAGCTGGGAGTCCACCCAGCGCGGGCAGAGGTCTCGGGCAGTGTGCAGACTGCAGTGGTTGGAGGGCTCTCAGCACCTGTCGTCACTCAGACATCCCTCTGAGAGGGGAGGCGGAATTTACTCCTTGCGTCCATGAGGTGGTCTGCAGGTGGGGGCCCAGCCCCCCCAGCACCAGCCACTATATGAGGTTGACTGTCTCCCTGGAGGACCCACCTGTGTCCCCAGGACAGCCCTCATCTGGCCTTTGAGTCTTGGGGTTTGACCGCCTTAGGGCCCCCCATCTCCTCTCCCCTTGGCCAGCCCCAGGTCCGATTAGCAGTGGGGGCGGCAGCGCAGATGCTGGGCCTCTACCTCCAGGTTCCCTCTAATTTGGGTTAGGCTTACAGTGCTTTGCTCTACCCGGTCCTGGCTTTCTCTTCGGGTCCTCCGATCCAGTTTGGAAATTAAAGAGGGAAAAAAGTCCTTCTCTTGCTTGCCGGCATCCTTGAGAGTCCTGTGCTGTTTCTCCCAAGGCAAAGTGTCTCTTCTGTCAATAGGCATGCGTGTCCGGAATACGGGGGTTGGGAAGAGGACACAGATTAATTCTTTAAGAGATCATTTCACCTCAGGCCAGTGGAGGCTGTCATGGCCAAAGGGCCTTTGAAATTCTCCTAAAATTGTCCCATAGGACTCAGTCCACACACTGCCCACGGTGCCGGCATTCGTTACTGTCCCATAAAACCCTCCATCTGGTTGCATTTTTCCATAGCTGGCACCTCAGAGGTTAATCGTGGGTGATCTCCCTCCACTACCTCCCTTGCCAGCCTCCAAGCACTCCCCTCCCCCCACAACTCCTATTTTTAAAGCGTTAAACACTCATTTGCTGGCAGTTTGCTCTGCAGGGCCTGGCTGAGACAAGCATCTATTAAAATCCAAGGAAATGATGCATCCCTGGGGACAGAAATCAATAGCTGGTAGGCAGGATGGGGCTGATTTTTAACTTAAGCCGAGGGAAGGGGTTTAGCAGGTTGGCCTCTGAAGCAGGAGGGCGGCCTCTCTGAGGCCCTGGCTAGGACGGCCCCAGAGGCCTCCGCCTCCTCACCAGGTTGGGGAGGGTGTCCGCCCCCTCCATCCTCTCTCCTAGACCCCAGGCCTGAGGCTTCATCTCTTTTTGCCTCTTCTCTGGCTTTCCCAGCTTGCCTCCCTGCTCAGACCTCTCCCCTGGCCTCCCTCTCCTTCTGAAGGTCCACTTCCCCTCTCTGCACTCTCTAATTCCCCGCCACTGTCCCCCTTCTGGTGGAAGGAGGACCCTCGAGGAGCCCACAGGCCACATGGGGCAAGGCGGGGGGCTCGGCTGCCCTGCAGGTGGCCAGGACTCCCGTCGATTGTCTCAGAGACCAGGATAGCTCACCAGACACTCTGAACCTCCACTGGAACAAACAAGTTGGGGCAAGTTACTTTTTTTTAAAACACAGTTCACTGAGTTATAACTGTGATATCAATAGATCATCAACTACACATATTCAAAGGGTACAATTTGATTATTTCTGCAAGATGTATCAACCTGTGGACCCAGCACCCCCATGAAGACAACATGGATCTACCACAACAAAAACGCCTTGGGTCCTATCAGTGGTGCTTCTCCCCCCTCCCAGCCTGTCGCCCCGCCTCCCTCCGCCCCACCTCCTCTGCCTGGCCAGGCAGCTAGCCACCTGCTTTCTGACACCGTAGGCTGCTTTGCGTTTTCTCGACTGGAGTCAATGGAATCACACAGTATGCTCTCTTGGGTCTGGCTTCTTTGGCTCAGCACAGTCCTTCTGAGATTCATCCATGCCGCATCCATGTTTTGAGAGTCCATTTTTATTGCTGGACAGTATTCCATTGCGTGCTTGACACAGTTTAGCCTCATCTGTCGATGGACACGGGACATGTTTTCCAGTTTAGGGCTTTGACAAATAAAGCTGCTACGCCCATTCACGCGCACGTTGTCGTGCGGGCCTGTGGAGGGGTGACTTAGGGTGCTCTGCTCACTTTCTCAGCTCAGCGGCTGCCGAGGCTGAGGTCCATCCTTCCTTCACTCTGTCCTACACAGGAGGAAACAGGACATCAGCTTGCTCGTGTTGGAACTCTCCTCCATCCCTTGTGCTGTGAACCTGGGCAAATCTTGGTGTCCTTTGCTTTGTGGGGATGATAATTGTTCCTGCCTCCTGGGGTGGTTGTGGGCACTACATAAGAATACAGATTTGAAGCAGTTAGCACAATGCCCGGCACAGTGTTCGGAAATGATAGCTGTTACGACTTTGCATGTGCCTCTGAGATCTATGCAGTCCGAAACTGTCTTCCTCTAAGGTCTCTGAGAAGTTGCCAGTGGCTCCATTTCATAGAGGGGTAACAGAGTCCCTAGGGAAAGAGCAACTCGAATAGGGTCTCTCTGAGTTAGGGGTTAACACGGAGGTGTCCCCATACTCAGCTCAAGGACTGTTTCCTAGGCAGGCAAAGGGCAGTGGCTCTTGGAAGTGGCTTAGGAAGGCACTTGGAACTGTTCTAACTACTTCTCAGAGTGGCCCTTGAGGACCCTGAGGGATGGTCCGGCACAGCTGACCAGGAGATTCTGAGCCCCCAGAGGGCTTATATGAAACCATACTTGTTTAGTCAATGCCCAGGACCCAGCAGTCTGGAAACAAGGCACAGTCTTAGCAAAACTGTAGAGGCTGAGATAGGTGGAGGAGGAAAGGCTGCCTGTCCCCTTCCACCTGCCTCGTGGGGCTCCATGTAGCCCAAGAGATCGGAACCCAAAAGGGCTTCTGGGTGTCTTAGATAGGCAGGGAGAATTCCGGAAGGCACTTGGGCCCTTTGGCATCTTTACAGACCAGGGCTCCCAATTCTGGCTCTGCTCCTATTCACTAATCAGTTAAGGCAGGGCAGGCTATGCCAAGGTACATACAAGCCCATAACTTCAGTGGCTTAACACAGTAAAAATCTATCACTTACACGCTATAAACAACGTGAAATTGTGTGAGGGTGCCCGCTTCCACCTACAGGTGATATGTCAGTTTCACATACGGCTAGTCGGTGGTCACGTGGCCAGAGCTGAGGCCTGCTCACATTTCAGTGGTCAGACCAAGTCACGTGGCCGCAGGGACTCGCCCTGCTCACATTTCACTGGTCAAAGTAAGTCACATGCCCCCAGCTAACATCCGAGGGGGACATGCCGTCCTGCCTAGTGCCAGAAGGCAGAGAACCGGAAATATTTGATAAACAGCCCTAATGATCACCGCACTAACCAAGTGACCTCTGAGCCCATTTCCTCTTCTGCAAAATGGGGACAATAACAGTATTTAGCTCATAGATTGTTGTGAGGACTGAGAAAACTGATAAAACACTCTTGGCACAGTGTGGCACATGGAGTAGGTGAAATGAAATTCAGATGCCCCTCAGAGAGCCCCAGCTGCGGCTGAGACCAGGGGTATTGTTGAAACACAGGGGTTCAGCATGCTGAGGCTCCTTGCTGCCTCTGCGAACATTTACGCCGGCTCCCGCGTCCCTAGCACTGAGTTGCCAGCAGAGGCTGGGTGGCTCTGCACATCGGCCTCCTCCCCGCTCCCTGGGGCAGCGATGACCACTTGGGCCAGGCGAACCTTGTTGCCACACCCCCTCCAGCCTGGTGTTCTTCATATCTGAGGCTTCCTATCCTTCAAGGGACTTCTTTATTACAAATTCACCCTGCTGTCCAGGTAGGGGATGGGGGCCCATGGAAGGAGGGACAGAGGATCCATGGGAAATGTGAAGGACATTAAATTAACATCCACTTTCTGCTGAGCCATGTGCAGGGTGCTGACCCAGGCTACCTCACTGCCGCCTCCTAACAGGCCTGTGGGGAGGTCCGTGCACCGTCCTCACGTTGAGGTGAGGAAATTGACACCTGGAGGAGTCACAGTGCTGGTAAACAGCAAAGCTGGAATGGGAACCTGCATCTCTGTGACTGGGAACACCATGCTTTGGCTTGCGGGCTGTCTTGTGTTCTGTTGCACAGACTTAACTTTTATTCAAACCATGAACTCACATGCAGCCCAAATTGACGTTTATTTGGGTCCTTTCATGCTGTTGTGGAAACTGCCCTGCTCTGGGGCTCCAGGGACCATCTCGTAGTCCTTGCTCTCTAACTTACCGTCCAACTTGGAACAAGTCTCTTTACCTCTCTGGGCTGCAGTTTCTTTGCCTGAAAATGAAGCTGTTGAATTAGATGGTCGAAGGATTCTGTGACATTGAGAATTGTCTATCCCAGCCTCTGCCTTTGGTCCCAATCCTGCATTGGAAAACATCACCAAGTAGAATGTGCATGACGGTCCCATGTTTAAGGTTACATGGAGTATTAATTAAACCCTCATTAACATTTGAAACCAAAAATAGTGTTTTGTTTTTTAGACGGAAGGGGTGTTTGCGGTCCTCAGCAGTTCTCTTCTTCTTTGCTATTTATAACAAATTCTGGTTTCCTCTATGGCCAAGTCCGGCTCCTTTTGTAACAGAGGCAGTCAGGCTGAGCCTGCGCCTGAGCTCAGATCTCTGAGGCTGCACCCCAGTGCGCCCCCTCTGGCGATCCGGGGTCCTGCTACCAAGCAGAACTGGGCTCTGTCTCCAGGTGGGCCCTGGAGGGCGTGGCTGGACCATCTGTCAGCAGGATGGGCTAATGCCTGTTCGCCCATGGAATGAAGCACAGCTGCTGGGGTGTGGCTGGGGGTTGCGACTGGAAGTCCAGAACTTTGTACTTTCCACCCCAGAACTTTACATCACTGCTCAGATGGTTTCTGCAAATTCTGATGCCTGGTGCTAAACCTAAAGATAAAAGGTCTCAAGTTCAGGTCACTTCTAGAGAGATTTCTAAGGCCTAAGGGTATTCTTAGGTGTTTTGACTTGTTACTATGGAGTTGATTTTGAGAGCTGGCCGTGCCTGAGAAAGCTGGGCCAGATGGCTGCCCCAAGTTGCTCCTGGAGTATTTTAACTACAGCAGTGTGGGAGCTTCCTGCCTTGGAGAGGGTCCCCCGCAACCCTCCCCCGAGGTTCCATCTGCCCAGACACCCACAGCTCCTGTCAGGAGGAGTGATGGAGGCCTCAAGATGCCTCAGGAAAAGACCTCAGCTCAGAAGAGTTGGGGCTGAAACTCCAGTCCAACTGGGGGGCTCAGGACCAAACACGGGGTAGTGTGTGTGTGTGTGTGTGTGTGTGTGTGTGTGTGTGTGTGTGTGTTTGCCTGCTTCTGTCAGGCAGAGAAGAAAAGGTTGGGCAGGGGTGAGGTACATATCAGCAGCTGGTCCAGAGAAGCTTCAGGGTTAGGGAAGGAAAGAAGAGTAACTGGGAGAAGGGGAGGTGGTGAGGTGGGGCTAACAATCCAGAGGAAGCAGTCACTGTGTTGAAGCTGGACAGAGGCTACAGAATGCACGTATTGTCCTAGGCTTCCTTTGACCCACCAACCTAAAGCTCTGCAAGCTGTAGTTTCAGCCTCTTACCCACCACTTGGATCCCCATGTGACCTCTGCCCAGTTACCTCCTCACATCTGGGCCACAACACCCAGGAGTCAGGCCTGGGCATCTAGCTGCCTTGCTGCCCCCTGGTGGCCTAGAAGGGAGCTGCTGAGGTAGCTGGCATAGCTGCCTGGAGGCCCTGAGCTCTAGGAGGTGCGCCTTGAGGCTTCTCCCCGCCTGGAGGGATGTGGGGGTTGTGGGCGAGGCCTGCAGCAGTTCTGGAACCATTTCCCAGCAGTGAAGCTATGACTCAGAGGGTCACCTACTCTCGGAAGTTAGAGGGGACCTCCTGGAGGCAGGAAACCAGACTTGAGTCCCAGAGAAATCCAGTCTGGTGGTGGAAGAGCAGCTGTGCAAAATGCTGCATTATCAGCCAGGAGGCCCAAACCTGAAGGAAAATCCTGGGCCAGCCCAGCTCCCTTCCTCCAGTCAGTTGCCTGGAAGTGGTCTGGGGAGTCTGGAACCAGACACATGAGCTTAAATTCTGGGTCTGTGCTTATATGCTAGGTGAGACTCAGTTTCCCCATCTGCAGAAATTGAAAAAGAATAACCTGTGAGCAAGGTTAGAGAATGGAATGAGAATATACATATAAAGTACCTTGTTTAAGTAGGCACCCCATGAGTAGTAGTCTCCTCTCCACCTCTTATTTTGCATGCAAGATGGAGAGAGAACGTCCAAGACCTGACTGAATACTCGGCTGGCCTCCTGCTCTATGAGGGGCCAGCGACGGGCTCAGAAAGACCTTCCTCTAGGCTGAAATGATAATAAGAAGTGCAGACTTCCACCAGGACCTCCTTCCCCTCCTCCACTGTTGGGGGACTGCAGGTAAAGCTCCTATTTTCCATCAGGATCAGGGAGAGGGTATTGATTTGCCCTTGAAATTACCTTTGTTTTTTGCTTTGACCTTACTAGGTCAGACCAAACAGGAATCCAGGCCACTGGATGGTCACTTATCCGTGGGGGTGGATGGGGAGAGAAGGGGAGGAGGGGGCACCAACAGAAGCATCCTCAGACCCTAACCCACACCCTTGCCCAAATCTCTGGCTCGGTTTCATCATCTGAGGGTGATGCAAGAGGCTTGGTGTCAGGCTTGTTGCCTTCCTCCCCTCCCCCAAGCACTTGGGTCCACATCTGGAGCTGCAGCTGGGTCCTCCTCCAGGGGAGGAGCTGGGTGAAGTGAGGGAGGGCAGGGAGGGCAGCTGGCGAGGCGCCCTGTGAATGGCCCCAATGTTGGGAGCTGGGGGGAGGGAGAACGTGTCTGGGCTCCGAGGCAGGGAGATGGAGCGGAAAGGGGATTCTGACTTCCATCTGCCCTGCTCTCCTCCAGCACCACCCTGAGTTTAAGGTCTCCGGGGCTCCCCTTGCCCTTTATATCCATATAAAGGCTGCTACACTCCTCTGACCCCTTCCCCACCCACCTTATCCGCAGCCTCGACCCAGGTGCCTGGATTTGAGTCCCCACTTTGTTCCCTTGTCCCCCCGGGGCAGCTCAGGCCTCCCACACTGACCCTTTGCCCCCAGGGCCACAACAAGCAGAGTGTGAGGAAGGCGCAGAGGGGTCATCTGTGGGTTTTAAAGGTCAGTGGAGCTGGACTTGTCTAGCAGAAGGGTGGGGCCATCTAGGCTAGAGGCCTGGTCAGAAACAACCGAAAGATGAACATTAAAATGCAGGTTAGAGGTGGAAGGAATCTTAGACCCTAGCAAGAATCTCCTTCCAAAAAGGCCGAGAGTTCACTGGAATAATTGCAGAAGGGAAACTTTACGGGCGCTTTCAAAATATAAACCGCTAATCGCTGTGAGGTGCTTTGAAATGAAGCACTCGCGCCCGGGAGACCTGGGTTCTTACCCACCCTCAGCCACTAACTCCCCGTGTGACCTTGGGTGGTTCCGCCCTCTGCGTCCCAGCTTCCTCATTTATGAACTGGGGGTCGCATCGAAGCTAGGCTCTACGACTCCGGGGACCCAGGCTCCGGCCGGGTCAGCTTCTTGGCCGCGTCTCCCCTCCCGCCCAGCCCTCCAATCCCGCCAGCCCCGCAGCCGGCGGTTGGACGCGAGCCAAGGGGTCCCTTTAAAGGCCCAAGTCCCGCCCCCACCGCTGGTTCGGGCCCTCGATTGGTGGTTCCGGGCGGGGCGGAGCCCGGCGCGGGCTCTGCGGGGCTCGGGGGCGGGTCCTGGGCCGGGCCGGCCCCCGCCCCCTTTGTTCGCGCTGCGGCGGGAGGCGGCCGCGAGGCTGGGAGGTGTGCGCGCGCGTGTGCCGCGCCGCGGGCTGTCAGCTCGCTCTGCGCCGCCGCCCGAGGGCGCGAGGAGGGACGCGGGCCGGCCCCGGGGGCCCTCCCGGCCGCGGGTGAGCCCCTCCACCCGCCGCCCGCGAGCATGTCACCTCCAGCGGCCGCGGCAGCCTCCGCCAGCAGTGCCCGCGCCCGCCGCTGCCGCCCCGGGCACTGGCCCCCGGACCCCCGCGCCTGATCCGCGCGGACCCTCGCCCGAGGACCATGGCTGGCCAGGGGGACTGCTGCGTCAAGGTGGCCGTCAGGTAGGGCGCCGGCGCGGGGCGTGTGCGGCGGGGCTCGGGCTTTGTCTCGCGGGGGCGCGGGGCCCGGGGCCGCGGGCGCCCCTCCGCCCGGACTGCGCACTCCCGGGCGAGCGGCCGGCGTGCGCCGGGCTGGAGGGCGCCGCGCGCCGGTCCCGCCGCCGCAGGGGATCCCTCGGCGGCCCCGCGGGCCCTGGAAGGTGGCTTTGTTTGGGTGGTAATTTCGGGCCCCACTCGGGAGCCTTTAATGATCAGAAAATCGAATAAACAAGGAAATCCGGTATTTCACACCCAGCCCTGGCCCAGCCGGAGCGTCTGTGTGTTTCCTCTTCGCCTCCCCACGGGGCTGTTGTCTCATACGGGGGTGTTGGAGGGGGAAATTTCCCCCCATCCACCCTGGTGGGCTAGTCTGTGATGTTGGTCCAGCCAGGAAAGCAGCACACTGACCCGGGGCGCCGGTTCCGCAGACAAAGATCGGGTGCGGGGATGCGTGGAAGGGCTAGGATGGTGCCTGGCCTCCCTTGGGGCGCCATGGGCTTCTGGAGAACACGCTGCTGGCCATGCACCCCAAGAGGAGATGGGACTAGTGGAAGGGAAGAAGAGGGGTTTCTGAGGTGTTACCTCTGAGAGGGCAGGAGGGTGTGACACTGAGGCCCCCTCCTTAGACATTCAGATAAAATAGAGTGGGGGAGGGCTGCGTGGACCTGCCTCCGAGATACCCTGACAGTTGAGGTGGGAGAGGACAGGACTGGGGGCTTCTACTGGGAGGGGTGCACAGAGGGGGAGGCAGGAAATACTGCAAAGTTGAGCCTCTGTGGCCTTTGTGTTGGGTGGAGATGCTGCACACCATATCGCTCCTCCCTGTTGGTTTGGGTTTTTCTCTCTGAGAGGGGCCTGTTAGTGGGAGTGCCTATCTGAGACTGGTCGCCAAGGCAGGGGTGGTGGGATCCGGGTCTGCCCCAGCTCTGTGTGACGGCAGTGGGGGTGGGGTCCAGGTCTAGGGTGGGTCTCTGAGACAGGTTTCTAGAGTCCCTGGGCTGCAGGTGACCCGTATTCCAGGAGTCCAGGAGTCCAGGGCAGCTGCTCCACACAGGATCAGAGGTGGCTATGGGAGAGCTTCTCCTTCCTGCCAGGGCAGATGCCCCAGCCACCTGGCCCACCCTCTGCAGCGAGGAGAGGGGAGTGGACTGCCACTGCTGATACAGCTGGGGGGGAGGGGGTTGAGGGAGGGAGACGGAGGTGCTTCCCGCGCATGCACCCCAGGCTGTGCTCAGAGCATCGCTGGAGCATATAGTCTTGGCCCTGAACAGCCTAAGGGACAAAGAGGAGCCCGCAGGTGCCTGGTGGGCTGGCTGGGGCGGGGCCAGGCTGCTGCGGGGGCTGACATCGCAGCAGGAGCCTGCGGAGGTCCGGGGAGGGCCTCCATGGGTGGGGGTGGCAGTGAGAAATGTAAATATGACATCTGCAGCAGATTGGAGTCCAAGTGCCTCATAAAAGGGAAATGAAGCCCTGGCCCCCGCCCACTGTGAACCAGTGCTGGGAAGGAAGGGACTTGGGGTGCCCCTCCCAGGGGGGCTTTCCTTTCCTTTAGACTCCATCTTACAGGAGAGCCAAACAAAGCCCCTGTGCCCGGCTGCGTAGGGTCCCCAGGCGGGACTGGGACATTGTGACGTGGTGGACAGCCCCACGGGATGGGCGCTTAGTGCAGAGGATTGAGGAAAGCTGGGGTCCCCTTCCCACCATAACCACTGTCACCAGAAGGGTTTTGGGACCCATCCCACAGAGAGGGGGTTGTGCTGGCCCACTGCACCCCATTCTCCGGGGTGACGGGAGCCGGCACTGCTTCCCTCTCAGACAGCCCTAGTGACATCTGCACGCCCACTCCTTGCCTCCGGATGCTGACGTGGATGGAGGGGGGAGATTTGAGCGTCAGGAGAGCCAGGCTTTCAGGGGCCCCTGGAAGGTGGGGGCCTCGTGCCCTCCTCCCCTCCCACACGCATGAGCGTCCAGCCGGGCACACGCCAGACCTCAATGGGCAGCCGGCCGTGGAAGGCAGACAATGCCTGGACAGAACCCAGTTTCTAATCAGAGCTGCGATAGGACTGGACTAGGCTGCGGCTGGGGCTGGGGCGGGAGCAGATGGTGCCACTGAAAGACTGCGGGGAGAGTACTCCTGCCTCATGAGTCCCCTACAGCCCCCCACCCCACCCCCAAAAATCACTCGTCCCACCTCAAGGACGGGTTGGTTGGCTGGCGTGGAGTGGAGCCTTGCTGGGAAGAGGCAAGAATTTAGAATTGCCAAGGGCCTCACCTAGAGCCAGGTTCAGCTGTTTTCCTGACTTCCTACAAGTCCGTTCCTGTATGGAACTGAAATGCTTTCTGAGTTCCCATGCGCAAAACTGTGAGCCCTAGGTCCAGCTCTTAGGGCAGGGAGGCCAGGAGTGAGAGACTTGGCCCAGCCCCCGTGATCCTCTGGGGGAGGAGCCAGAGGAGGAGACTTTCAGGACTTGGGGCTGTGGGACCAGGGAAGATGGTCCAGGCCTGAGCAGACCTCATAAGTCCCACCCTGGGCCTCCCCTGGAGTCTGTGTCATTTGTCCCTGACCCCACCTTTGCACCAACAGATTCCCAGGCCAGCCCCACCAGCCTGCCCTGGGATCCCTTTATCCATTAATCCCCCTGTATGGTGAGGATTCTCTGCTCCCTGAGCTCCCTCAACCTGGGGGTGGGAGTTGGGGGAGGCAGGAGCTGGAAAGAGGCGAGGATAATCTGTGCCCTGCCCTGGGCTCCAGAAACCCAGGCCTGACTAATGGGGGAGAAGGTGAAGGGGGTGGCTGTTAAGAAGTGCAAGCTGACAAAGTTGAAACTGGGGAAGGAAGCCAAGTCACATGGCGCATTCAAGACCCTTTTAAGTCCGCACCATGAGGGGAGCCCTCAGTGTGGCCTCCCCCTCCCCCCTTATCTGTGCCAGGTTTCCTTAAGCTTCCTTCCTCTAGTCTGCTGGCGGGGGAGGGGCACCTGCAGGTCCCAGTCTGTCTGTGGACACCACAGGGTTGAGCAGGGCTGGAAAGGGGATGCGGGCAGAAGCCAAGGACCCGAGGGACAGTGTCCTGCCACACCCTGCCCTTTCCCATCTGGCTTCTCTAGCTGTGGTCATTTCCCCTGTTCAGGCTATGCTGAGATCTTGGTCAATGTCTGCTTAGACTTTGAATCAAGAGAATTGGTGGCTGGGAACAAAGACTGAAGAAGACAGAGAACGGTGTGAGGGTGGAGACACAGGGCGCCTTGAGAGTCTCACCGTCCGCTCTGACACAGCCCAAGGCCGGTGCCAATCAGTGCTCACGTGTCCCAGGCTGTCCAGTCTACTGATCTGGGACACCAAGGCCCAGACACGACTCCTGTGGGCTGTGCGGAGACCTGAGAATCTTGGTGGTAGCCTCCTGCTGCACAAGTAGGGCTTATGTCATCACAAGGAAGTGGAGTCGTGACCACAGGCCCCGGAAACTGACCCCCTCCACCACCAGCCAGCCTGCAGGATTGCTCTGAAGCTGATTGGGTCTCAGCTTTTGAAAGGCTCTCAGCAGAGGTGGGGTGGGGCAGGGGCCAGGGAAGTGGCAGAGGTGACAGGAATCTGGCATCATTACTCCCACAGCTCTTGGGGCAAAGGGCAGGGCTGGGGCCCACGAGGCTCATACACTGGCTGGGCCATGGGGCCCCTTTTTGATCTGTTGTTCTGGGCCTTGGTTTTACCTGCTGTGGAATATGAAAAGCTGGTTTGTGCTCATTCCTTCCTTTGTGAAGACCAGTGGTTTGGATGAAGTAAAAGGCATACAGTCTTTCAAGAGTCAACTCCTGAGGAGTTGAGTATGAATTAAGTGAGACACCTAGAGGTGTCTCTGTGGTTTGGGCTGCAGTGACTTAGGTAAATGAGGGCTTTACCTCCAGCCCTTTCTCCTTTCCTTCCTCCCTTTACAGCAGAAAGCACCCTGTGACGGAAAGGACACTGACTCAGGGGGCGGCGAAGCAGTATGATTTAGTGAGCACTTGCTCTGGGCTTGGGGTTGTGCCTACATTATCCCTCTACACCCCACTGGGGCCCCAAGGGATACCTGACGTCATTCCACTGTACAGATGAGCAGATGCTCACAGCCAATAAATGGAGGAGCTGAATTTGAACTCGGCACTCTCACTTCCGAGCACAGGCCCCTCATACTGCTCTAAACTGCTGAATTAAGGGGCTCATTAGCTCTTTGCTGTGAGTCTCCATGCTTCTGTTTCTTTACCACACACAGTGGCCGTGACTGTGAACATGGGGAAGTGCTTAGGAAGCCATGGGGGGCCGTGCAGACACGGGGCAAGGTGAGGTAGTCCGGGTTTTCCTTCAGGGGGTTGCTCAGCATGGGACCGCCCGTGCCCACCGTGGTCCTAGCTCCTCCGCCATGCTGTTCAAACTTGTGCTTGAGGGGCTTCTCCCTTCCTGCTGGGTAGGAGTCTCCATCTGCCTCTCCTTAGATCCCTGCAGCCACCCCTGGGGTTTGTTTTCCTGCCTGAATTCTACCCTGCCACTCTCTAGGAAGGAAGTTCTGGGGACAGCCAAGTCTCCTCCTGCTATCCCTCTCCTCCCTGACCCCTGACCCCTGACCTGTTAAAGGGCAGAGCCCCAGGTGTGCTGGGTCTCCTAGCCTCTCATTTGCCCTCTACACCTAGCAGCCTGTTGAGGAGGAGCAAGAAGGGGCACCAGGAGGCTGCTGGCTGGGAGGAGAGGCTGCTTCCCTGTCCTGGGAGGGAAGCCGGGCTGAGATGGCGGCTGTCGGGATGAGCTTGGTGCGGCCCGTGGAAGCCTGGCCTGCAAACTGTATCCTGGCCTCCGGAATGCTCCCCCTTCACCCCTGGCTGCTCTGGGGTTTGTGAGACAGGCGTGCCGTGACCTCTTGTCCCCAGATACCTGGGTCCCTCCCCCCACTGCCTTGGCTGGTCTGGGGCCCAGGGCCAGTGTGGCCGAGAGAGGGCCCGCTGCCCACCCCTCCGGCAGCTGCTCCCAGGCTGGTGCCTGTTGCTCTGCATTCCTCAGCAGGGTTGCGTCCCCAGGGCCAGTCTGCACTGAGCTGTGCCCCACCAGATGCAGATGCCGGTACAGCCCCTGGGCTCTGGGAGCTCCCGGCTGAGCCGTATTCCACGCATCTTCTGTCTCCTGGGAGGTCATGGGAAACCCTGCCAGATGCCCCGAGATGGGGGCGGGACGGTAAGAGCCACACTGGAGCACAGCTGAACAGTGCCTCCCTGGCTGCACGGCCCCTCTTCCCAAGCCCCGGTGCAGAGGAGGCTGATGGCAGACAAGGCTGACTGCCCGCTCTGGAAGCTCCATTCTGCTGCTCATAGCCAGGCTCATGTGCCCGCAGCAGGTTGGGGGTCTGTCCAGCCCGGGACAGGGACTGGCCCCCTCTCAGCTCCTCCTCGAATCTCCACTCGGGACTCCCGACCTCTTCCCACTCGGCTTACCTGCTTCCTCCACATGCCCGGGGTGCCCAGGGCACAGCTGAGGTCGTGATGCCCTGGGGCCAGAACAGAGTGAGAGGGGTCAAGGACATCCCCTGAGGAAGGAGTGAGGTCGGGGTTGACGCCGTGGGTTGGCACCCCAAGACTTCCTGTGGGTTTTCTCAGAGTGTCTGCACTCCTACCCTCTGCTCCTGGGAGCGTGTTTAGGGGCAGAAGTCAGGCAGAGAGGGTTGATGGACCCCTTTCACCCCCTTTCACCAGGCCTGCCTTAAACCCATGCCCTTCGACCCCCCAATACAAAGCCGTCTTGTTTGGGGGTTCAGAGGCAGCCAGGGTCTTTTCCCTGAAGGCGGCCTCAGTGGGGCTGGGCTGGGGGGGCTCTGAGAGGCCAGGAGAAGATCCGCGGGAGGGCAGGACCCTCCGGCTATCACTGGGCTCCGGTGGCCCTCCCCACACCATAGCCCTGCAGCTGAAAGGACCAGCCTCCCAGTCTGGACCTCACCACCCTGTTTCAGAGGCCTGGCCTCCCTGGGAAGATGCGCTCTCTCTGCCCAGTCAGCTCAAAGCCCCCGGGTGTCTGGGAGCCAGACTCCCCCGGGAGCGCAGGGTGTTGCTTCGCCGCCTTCCCCAGAACTGGCAGGCTGCCCCCGGAGGAGAGGATGCTCATTAGAGTGGGGGCGTCGGCGTCCTCCTTCTGGCGCAGAGGAGAGGGGCCTTCCTCCGATGGGGCAGCAGCCTCCTGGGCCCCTGGCTCTGTGCTTCTCCATGCTCCCGGCCTCGGCTTTCTCAGCTGGGAAGTGGGAAGCAGGCCTTGGGACGCTGCTGGCAGCCCTTGGCGCCATCAGCCCAGAGATTCTCTGAGGCATTGTTCTCCAGTCCGGCCTCTCTCGCGCCCTGCTGCTGGCCGCTGAGTGGAGCAGGAGGATTGGCCAGAGACAGGTTTGGTCTGAATTTCCTCACCACACCGTTATAAATGGCGTGGCTTTGGGCTTGTTAAATTTCCGTAAAATAGGAAAATTGCTTCACGGGGTCGTCAAAACCCACATTATGTGTGTTCATGTATACAAATGAGCTGGACACACAGATTCTCAAAAAATACTGGTATTGTCCTTATCAGATGAGTGGACGTAGAGAATGCAAGGAAGAAGCAAGAGTGATGTCGGTGACTAATTTCCGAAGAAAAAGATTCCACAGGCTCCAGGCTCCCGCTTCCAGGGCTTAACCATCTTTGCAGGCAGGAAGTTCTTTTCGTTAGCTTATCTAAATCCCTCCTCTGCAGCTGAGCTCCCCTTGGATCTGGCTCTGTCTCTGCTGAGGAGGAGCTGGCAGCTCAGAGCATGGCTAAGTGACTCTGTGCCAGGCAGACTAGTAGCCACAGACGGGGGCTCCTCCGTGTCTCCACACACACGCACACACACACACACACACACTCTTCTGGGGGCTCCTCGTCTACACACACACACACACACACACACACGCACACACTCTTCTCTCTCTCTCTCTCTCTCTCTCTCTCTCTCTCTCTCATCCATGATGGAGGCGAACACCACATAGCTCCACTCCACCCCTTCTGTCCAGGCATGTGTGCTATGGGCAGAGCACGAGAGGGGATGTCATGGAAATGGGGCAACCTCAGGCTTGGGGGCAGTGCACCCAGAGACAGGGTGATGAGCCTCCTCGCTTCTCTACACCCCCTGAGATGTCCCACTGGCCTCTGGGGGCTCCTTTCCAAGGTTCCAGAAAAGTATTAGGGACAGAAGGAAAGAGCAGATAGGTTTATGCCCCGTGTTCTTCTTAGTGCTGATTTTGTCAGTTAGTCTGGCTGTCTGACACGCAATTCTAGTCCAGGTTTCTGGTTCTTCTCAAAGCCTCTGAGGTGGGGCCTGCGGGAGGGCATCTCCCAGACCGGAAGTCCCCAACATGCCAATCACTCACAGTTGGACAGCTATGACTACCACTTCTTCTGAGCCCTCCTTCTGAATGCCATCTTCAGGGCTGATAGCTAGTAGAGGTGTCTTCCTAGAAGGCCTTGTTACTTACCAACTATGGGACCTCGAGCCAAGCTGATATCCTCTGAGCCCTCATTTGTAACTCAGGGGCAGCGACACTACCTTAGAACTAAA
Organism: Phataginus tricuspis; assembly: GCA_029783875.1. Taxonomy (NCBI): domain Eukaryota; kingdom Metazoa; phylum Chordata; class Mammalia; order Pholidota; family Manidae; genus Phataginus; species Phataginus tricuspis. The sequence goes on along the minus strand of JAQQAC010018689.1, from coordinate 3,205,415 downwards.
TGATTTGCGTAGTGATCTAATATGCAAAGCATCCCAGCTCCAGTGTCTAGCAGAGAGGCAGTCTTGCTCCATAAACGTGGGTGCTGTTACTAATGGGGGATGTCGAGTAAGCAGATGGGTAATGGGGTCCCAGGTACCAGGAGCGAAAGGCGTCAGGAACCGCAGCCCATGCGCTGTAATTGTGAACATTTTCTAGGATTCTGGAACAGTTCTTGGTTAGTTACTTTAACATCACAGCTTGTCCCCCTCTCCCTGAGAAGACTGTCCAAATGGGAAGAACCTGGGGCTGCATTCTGAGGCGCTCAGGGTGCAGAGCTCCCGACTAAAGGGGGGTCAGCTCCGTTAGAGGGCAGCCGCCAAGTGGGTGGGACTAATTCGCCCGAGAAGCTGAGCCAGCCTCCCGGAGCCCAAGGGCACTGGTAGGGCCCTGGGAGTGGGGGTGATTGGCTGGCTTTGTTCACATGAAGGCCACTGAGGATCCGGTGGGGTGGGGAGAGCCGGCCCCCTCCCCCACCTGAGCCCGGGGTGGGTGCAGGGCTCGGGCTTGCTCCCCTTGCGTCTTTCCTCCTTGGCAGTCTCTCAGCATCCCCGGGTCCTGCCTCCTGCCTGTGTCTTCTGCCCCCCCACTTCCGCCCTGTCCCCCTCGCTCCCCAAGAGCTGTGGAGCCGCCGATCTCAGCTCCTCCCACGCACCGCTCCTCCCTGGGCACCGCTCCTCCCTGGGCACCGCTCCGGGGCCTTTGTGCCGCCGAGTCACCCACTGCGCGCACGTCTGGGGCGGTGGGAGAGCTGTGAAACCTAACGGGGAGCAGAGGGAGCGCGGAGCCCGGCACCCGTGCCAGATCCTGCCTCTGAAAAGCTCTGAGCCTTTCTCTTCCCGCGCCCGCTCCCGCCGCCGCTCAGCCTGCGAGTTGCCAAGTGGCAAACAGACTGCGCTCTGTTCTGAGAGTCTGGGGGCCTTTCTGAGCGGGGCTGTCTGCCCGCCCCTTCCTCCCCGCAGGCCTTGGAGGAGGGAGAGGGGGCTGGGGGTGCTTGGGTGAGGTGCCCACGACTCACGAGGTCTCTGGGCGGAAAGGCCATTGGATGTTTGCTCCGCAAAACTTCATTGACAAGAATGGGCCACTGGCCCTGGCCTTAGTTTGCCTATTTGCGTTTTTCAAATATTGCATTAAATTATCATTTGTCTTGATTACTGAGATTTTCCTGTCCCTGGAAACTTTGCACCTGAGGCCAGTGCCTCACTCGCTCACCCTAATCCTGGATGTGGTCCAGGGTCTGTGGTTTACTCCAAAACCCTAGAAATGGGTTTGCATCCCTGAGCCCACTCCCATGTTCCCAGGGAGCCACAGGCTGAGCGGTTCCATCCTTGCCACGGGCCTGCAAGGGGGGCTTCCCCCTCCCCTCCTCTGGGCACGGTGGGGCTGGGGTAGGGCCATCGCCACTGTGAGGGCAGCCCACAGAAGTGACTTCCCCCAGGATGGGACAAGGAGAGCTGACAGCCAGAGGGGAAGGCGATGGAGTTCTTAGAAAGTTAAAACTGGGAAGAGGTCATCTAGCTGGTACATGAGGAAGCAGCGGCTCTGGCCACAAGAGGGCCAGGGGAGAGGCTTGTCGAGGACCCCCGTCATTATCTCCCTGCCCTCTTATCTCCCACCTGTGCGGGTTTGAATTCTCCACTGGGTAGGGAGTGGTGAGGAATGACCCCCAGTGTCTGCCCTACTGGCCTGAGTAGGCAGGGCCAGCCTGGTGCCCACCTGACGCATGACAGAGCACAGTGGCAGGACCCCCTTCCACAGGGCCTCCCTGGCTCTAATGGTGGGAAGGAAGTTTGTGTATTTGGAGGTTGAGAGTTTCCCAGGTAGGAGGTAGCCGGAGAAATACAAGAGCCTGCAGGCTTCATAGCCAGAGCAGGAATCAGTGCTCAGCTCCAGCGTGCTTACTGTGTGTGTGACTTAACCCCTTCAGGCCTCAGCTTTCCCCTCTGGAAAATGGGTGCTGACATCCCTAGCCCACTGCATCACTGAAATAAGGCTGTCTGTGGCGGGTGCCTGGCCCGTGCTGGCTCATGGGGAGCATCCTCTCTGTCCTCCATCTCCAGTTACACATTCACGTCCACTCCTGGCACTAACACTGTCCCTCCTGCAGGTCAGTTGCTGAGGCATTTAGTGACTCCCTGGGGCCCATGTCCTATGTCCCCAGCTGGTACCCTTTCCTCTAGGTCAGACTGCTCACATCACCGTACAAAGCACCCTGGTGCTTAGATTGGGCTGGTGTGGGACTGGCTGCTCTCTGACCTCAGAGGCCGCACACCAGAGTGTGGGGGGCCAATGGAAGGTCCCAGGTGAATGCCTGACTGACGCCTCAACTCTTGGGCCCTAAAGCCCTGGAGTCGCCCTCTCTGCGTCCTCTCCCCAGACTGCCCTTCCGCTCGCTCTTGTGTTCTGGCAGAGCGGTGGCCGGGGGCTGACTGTAGCAGGAGAAGCTGCCCTCTCACTGAGGGGCTCTGGCAGGCAGGTTGCTGCTCCCCCTCCACGGCTCCCACTGTCTCCAGGGATCCTGATTCGATTTCCTCCAATCACCAGCATTGCCATCTGCCTGGGGTAATTAAATGGTATTTGAACTGGATCCAGAGATCTCATTGCAAGCAGCCCACACGGTAGGGAGGGCATCTTTTGAGAGCTGATGCTAGCCAGCAAAGCTGGAGGGTCCTCAGGGACCGCCCAGGCCAGACCTTCAGTTCACCTGGGTGCACTGGATGCCCTGGGCTGGAAGTGATTGTCCCGGGTTCCTCAGGCCCAGGGGCAGAGCCAGGTCTGAGGTCTCAGGCAGGGCCAGGGCTCCAGGTTCCTGCCGGGTACCTTGTGTATTACGCCATGCCCTTGTGTGAGGCTGCTGCCCGCTCCTCCCTTGGATACGGCACACTGAGCCCTGCCCCTTAGTGACCCAGTGGCTTGGGAGCATTGAAGAGGCACCGTGCACACCACCGGGGGTCAAATCCTGCTCAGCCCCTGACTGTCTGTGAGTGGCTGGACAGCACCTCGTTTCCTCACCTACAAACAGGGCAGCAGCCTGGGACCAAGAGCCTGGAGATGGCAGTTCTGGGACACGGCGTGGCACACAGCATGTTTGTGTCCGTGGCCACTGTGGGTGGTGGCGTGGGGAGCAGTGCTGGCCCTGAGGTCTTCCTGGAGGGTCTGGTTTCTGGTCTGAAGGCCCAGAGAAGAGAGTAAGAATCAGCTGCTCCCTTCCCAGTCAGAAACAAGTTCAGCGGGGAGACCGAGGACTGGGTTCTAATTGCAGCTTGGCCCGCAATAGCTGGGTTGGGTGGGAGGGATGGCAGCTTCCCCAGGCTTCCATTCCTGTCAGCCTGTGAAGCTGTGAGGACCCACTGACCTGTGTGGTCCTGTTCACACCAGAAGGAAGCACTTCTGAAGAAAGCCCAGACTACATACATGGCTGTGAACCGGCCCGTGTAGTTAACCGCCCGCCCCACCCCCAGGCCCTTTTGACCCTCCCACAGCAAAGTGCAGCTAACAGGCTCAGGTGAGGACCTCCCCGGCCTGCAGCCCTGAGTGAGCCTCGTGGCCTGGCGCAGCCTGGGATGGGGACAGGGGGGCCCTGGGTGGGTGCTGGCCTGGCCTCTCCCCCTTCTTCTCTTAGCAAATCTTGGCTTAGGGAGGCCGACAGGCAGCTCGTTGTGCCCGCCTGGCTGACAGGGCTGCTTGTGTGAGCCCAGGAGCATTTAGCGCCTTACCCGCACCCCCACCCGCCCGTTTACCCTTTCTCCTTGGGCACTTGGGAGGCGCTTTCCGCCCAGGCCTGCGCCTGCTCACTGACTCACTCTTGGTTGCCATGGGGACCTGGTCCCGGCAATGGCTGCTTAGAAGAGGGAGAAGGGGTGGCTGGGGGGAGACAGCCCTGTCCGTGGTTGCCTCCCCACCCAGCCTGGATGCCACTTCTCTTCCTCTTTACCAGGGAGCCCACCGGGATCAGGGGTGTGGTCCCTCTAGTGGCTGCCTGGTGTCCCTTCCAGCCAACGTTTGGCTTGACACGACCTGGCGGGGCCGTATGTGGTCGGGTCCCTTGGCTCCTGGAGAGGAGCCAGAGCCTGTGCCTGAGAACGTGCCTCCTGGCTCTGGCGTCTGGGGGGCTCCTAGTCCAGAGGACCCTTGCAGCCCCTGCAGGCCTTGACAGAGGCTCTGGGCTCCTTGGGACCTGGGTCCTCCAGGAGCGTCCAGGCCTGTCCCCCCGCCCCCCTCCCCCCTCGGTCCTGAGCTTCGCCTCCCCAGAAGGGGCCAGCTGTCTGCCTGTGCTGCGGGGCGCTGAAGGGCGCCCTGTCCTATCAGGGGCGTGTGCTTGGGGCTGGGCGGGCCTGGGTTTGGCTATGCCATGTGCCATTAGACAGGCATGAGCAAGTCACTTAAACTCCCTCTGGAGTTTTCTCCTCTGTAAAATCAGGCAAATGATATGTACCTCACGGGTTTATAATGATGAATACATTAATTCATTTATGTAAAATACTTTTAATGCAGCTCTGATATATAGAGTGTTCAATAAATGTTAACAACTGCTGCTTTTGGCTACATTATTACCGTCTTCATCATTACTATATTATTACAAAAGCTGCTCTTGTCCGCTTTGAGGGGCGTCTAAGCTTCCTCATCCTCCTGCTTGTTCGGACTAGAGGGGCCTGGGGGAGGAGGGGGCTCACAGCCGCCCCCCAGCAAGGCTCACCCGGGGCTCTCCCCATCCCATCCCGGGCAGGATCCGGCCCCAGCTGTCAAAGGAGAAGATTGAGGGCTGTCACATCTGTACCTCGGTCACCCCGGGGGAGCCCCAGGTCCTTCTGGGGAAGGACAAGGCCTTCACCTATGATTTTGTCTTCGACCTGGATACCTGGCAGGAACAGATCTATTCGACCTGTGTGGGCAAGCTCATCGAGGGCTGCTTTGAGGGCTACAATGCCACAGTGCTGGCCTATGGGCAGGTAAGCTACCTCCACCCCCACTGATGGCCAGTGCATCTCTGGTCTCCCCTGTCTGATGGGAAAGGGAGCCCCACCTTCAGACCAACCAAGATGCAGCCGCAGTTCTGTTTTCTGAGCTACCGCTCTCCTAGTTATCAGAGGGAGGCCGTCAGAGAAGGCTTCCACAGGGTGTAGCTTTGGGGGCAGCCAGGTGGGGACCCAGGCTGGAAGTAAATGGCGAGGGACTTCGGCCTAGGGTCCAGGGCTTGCTCGCACCCCCAGAGGGTGCACGATAACACCCCGCTTCCATCTCTGCCATGCAGACGGGGGCTGGGAAGACATACACCATGGGCACTGGCTTCGATGCAGCAACGTCGGAGGAGGAGCAGGGTATCATCCCGAGGGCCATTGCGCACCTCTTTGGAGGCATTGCTGAGCGCAAACGCAGGGCACAGGAGCAGGGTGTGGCAGGCCCGGAGTTCAAAGTCAGTGCTCAGTTCCTGGAGGTATGTGTCCTTGGGGGGTGGGAGGGAGACGGGGAGCAGCAGGACCACGGGAACTGAGCTCCTCCAGGCCAGTGGGATGAACCTAGGGAGCCTCGGAGGCGCCATGGGTGGTGAGTTCCCTGCTGCCTGCGGTAGCCAAGCAAGGGCTGGAAGACCACTTGGTGGGACACTCTGGAGAGTTTCCTGCATCAGATGGGGCTTGAGTCAATGAGGACCTGTAGGATCTCTTCAAGCCCTGACTAATTCTCGGCTCTGACACTTAGCCACGTGACCTTTGGCAAGTCATGTCACCACTCTGCAAAATGGGGGTGATGACATTCATTTCCTTAAGGGTTTGGGGAGGATGACACGGAAGGAAGCACATGCCTGGCACAGAGTGAGACCTCTGGTTCTCACCCGTCCTTCTGGCCTCTGCTGGGTCCCTCCTAGCCTCAGAGCAGCCTGCCCTGTCCCTCTCGGGCTGAGGTCCTTCCCAGCCCTCTGAATCTTCTCTGACCCCAGGATGGGAGGGTCCTCCAGAAGGGGTCTTCCTTTGCCTCTGGCCCTCCATCTCCCTGGGACAGTGTCTGTGAGCTGAGGCCAGGGGCTGTGGCAGCTCCGGGCTTTGGGGAGCAGGAGGGGCCTCTCAGGAGAGTCTCTAGGGAGGCAGGGGGACCAGGATGCCTCATGGGGGCCTGACCTGACCAGGCTCCTCTTCTGGGACACTTGAACAAGGCAGCTTCAGTTCCCAGCATCCGAAACCCCAGCCCGCAAGCCCTCCTGGCCTGCGGCATTTGCTATGGGGCCACTCTGGGCTCTCACCCCGTATGCCCTGTGCTCTGACTGTACCCAGGTTGTCCTCTGAGGGATGGAAGTGGCTCCAGCCACCCCTGCCCCACTTCCATGCCCCACCCCTGCCCACTGCCTGCCCCAGTTGCTCCCTGCTATGTGCATAACGCAGCTGCTCTCCCTTTAGGGGATCCTGTATTTTAGACTTGAGAGTTTTTCTTTGGCTTTCAGGATTTTGCTTCTGATAAAGTGACTGAATATGTGCATGTATGTGTGTGTGTGTGTGTGCACGCGTATGTGCACACATATATGTGCATGTGTGTGCGTTTGTGTTTTGTATATGTACGTGTGTGTGTCCCGGTCTCTATAAGCTTTCTAATCTCTTTCTTGTCTGCCTTTCTCTGTCTTGCTGCCATGTAGACCCCAAAATTGCAGGCCAAAGGGTGAGCCATGAAGGGTTAAATGACGCTGCGTGTCTGTCCTAACAGACAGATAGACACCATGGCACCCATGTCTGCACCAGTCCCTTCCGTTTCCCCTTCCCCTTCCTGTGGGGTGTTCCTGTCCCTTTAAAGCCATGAAGCCTCGGATGTCCAGGGCCGCAGCCTGGCCCCACCCCCCAGGACTGTGTTGGCCTCTGACGCAGCTGACCACCCTTTTCCCGCTCCCGCCCTGCTCCCTCCTGGTGAATGTCCCGGCCCTTCAGCAGGTGAAACTTTCCCTGCCAGGGACACCAAGGCTGCAGCCATCTGAAACGGGGTGACCACTCCTGGCCAGGCCACCTCCCCAGGGTGCTCTCCCCAGGGGGCCCGGCCGCAGTGGCATGGTCTCAATCCACGCCCACACCCTCCCTGGGGGGCTGTTGCCTCAGTCCCCAGGGACTATCGGGACGAGGTCTTCACTGAGCTCTGCCCTTCCCCTCCCTCTTCTGGAGCCGTGTCCTTCCCCTCTTTCCCGGCACAGTGACAAACAGGGTCTGCCTCCATCATGGTGAGATCTTCACCTACGTCTGTGACCCAAATCCCCTTGTCTCCTTTAGGCCCCTTGCCCCCACCAGGACGGCTGAGTGCTGGCCCACGGCGTGTGGCAGAGCAGCCTCAGGAGAGCTGGCCAGGCCAGCTGCCACCCACCCCTCTCCAGGAGAAAGCATGGACTCCAGAACCCAGAGGGGCCCAGGGTTGTAACCTCCCAGGGCCTCAGTGTCCACATCTGCAACATGACCCTGGTTTATAAACCAAAGAAAGCCCCGTGGGGCCCCCGCCACATGCCATGGACACCCAGCAGCTGTTTCTCACCCCCTACAGCTTTACAATGAGGAGATCCTTGACCTGTTCGACAGCACCCGGGACCCCGACGCCCGCCACCGCAGGTCCAACATCAAGATCCATGAGGACGGAAACGGTGGCATCTACACCACAGGTGTCACTTCCCGCCTCATCAACTCCCAGGAGGAGGTGAGCGTCCCCTGAAGGTCCAGGCAGGCGGGGGTGCCCCACAGCTGTCCCCAGCTCTCACTTCTTCCTCCCTCCCCAGCTGGTCCAGTGCCTGAAGCAGGGGGCCCTGTCGCGCACCACAGCCAGCACCCAGATGAACGTGCAGAGCTCCCGCTCCCACGCCATCTTCACCATTCATGTGTGCCAGGTGCGGGTGTGCACCCAGCCCGACCTGGTGAGGAGCCCGGGGGCCCAGGAGCCAGGGTGTTACAGGGGCATCGCAGGAGGGCGACGCGAGGAGGGAACTGTGGGTCTGCAGCCAGCGAACGTGGGTCTGAGGCTTGCCTCTGCCACTGTTGATGCTTCTTTTCTCTTTTCTTAAGCACGGTGGGGTGACCCTACCTGTATCCTTGTGAGGATTAAATGAGAATCAGGCATGCGCAGGCAGCGTGTGGCTGTCAGGTGCTCTGCATGTGTGAGGGCCAAGGTCCCCTGTGGCTGTCCTGCCTCTTGGCCAAATCGCAGGCAGCATCCCTGTGGGGCAGGGCTGAAAGCAGAGGGGCAGCAAGGTGGGCAGTGGGCTGGCCAGTCAGACGCCATCTCTGCTGCAGGTGAGTGAGGCAGTGACGGGGCTTCCTGGGGGCCCAGCCCCTGCAAGCGAATATGAGACGCTCACCGCGAAGTTTCACTTTGTGGACCTGGCTGGCTCAGAGCGGCTGAAGCGGACGGGGGCTACCGGCGAGCGTGCCAAGGAGGGCATCTCCATCAACTGTGGCTTGGTAGGTATACAACAGGTCCCAGCCCCAAGGGCCAGCAGAGCTCAGCCTCAGACCCTTCTGCGGCCCTCCACCCGACGGCTGCCTGCTCCTCCAGCTGCTGCCCAGGGGGCCCCTGTGTGTCGCTGTTGGGCCTTGGTCCTTCACCTGCCCCCTTGTCCCCAACTGTCTGACCTCACCAACTCATCACATCTGCCTAAAGCCTCCCAGGGTGTCTGAGGGTTGCTGGGGTCAGTAAGGCAGGTATGGAGGGCTCTGGAATTGTCCTGTCCCACACCCTCCTTCTGGGGGCACCTCTCAAGTGCCAGGCTCTGTCTCCCGCAGCTGGCCTTGGGCAACGTGATCAGTGCCTTGGGGGACCAGAGCAAGAAGGTGGTGCACGTGCCCTACAGGGACTCCAAGCTCACTCGGCTCCTCCAGGACTCACTGGGGGGCAACAGGTACCCCACGACCAACTGCCAGGGAAGGGGCGAGGGGCAGGAGCTTCCTGGGGAATTCCCGTGTGAGGGTTTGGGGCCTGAAAGGCCAGTGGACAGGTGGGCCATCCTGCTCCCCGCTGTGGGCTTGGGAGATGGACACCTTGCAAATGGGGTGGGGCAGGAGGTCTGCTCCAAGCTGATGCTTCTTCGAGCTAGCTGGCTGTGTGTTCCTCCCTCACCCCACCCTGCTGCTCCCCCAGCCAGACCATCATGATCGCCTGCGTGAGCCCCTCAGACCGGGATTTCATGGAGACGCTCAATACACTCAAATATGCCAACCGGGCCCGCAACATCAAGAACAAGGTGGTGGTGAACCAGGACAAGACCAGCCAGCAGATCAGTGCCCTGCGGGCTGAGATCGCACGCCTGCAGATGGAGCTGATGGAGTACAAGGCGGTGAGCTCCCTCTGGCTCAGGGCCCCTAGTTCTTCAGCATCCCCCTCCCCATTCCTCACAGCTTCCTCATGCCTGGCATCAGGGGCTCATCTGGGTGAACTGAGCACAGCTGGAACTCTCAGGGCTTTAGAAAACTAAGAGAAAAAAGTGCACTAGGCTTCTGTTGCATAGATCTTATGTACAGGACAGCTGCTCTGCTGGGTGTTTTTGTGTGTCGGACCAGACGAGTCTCCTAGACTCAGAATAACTGGTACAGAATAAGAGTAGTTGATGGGGACCATGTGAGTAGTCCAGTGTGCCGGGGGCAAGGGTCGGGGCAGAGGAGAGAGTGGCTCTACTCACTCGGGTGGTCAGGGAGGGCCTCCTGGAAGAGGGGGCTTTTTAGATGGATCTTGAAGAATGAGTGAGGTATCAGCAAAAGGAAGTGGAGCAGGCATTATACAATGTGAGCACATCGTGGACAAAGGAACAGAGATGGGAGAAAAGAGAGCCTCTTTGGGAAGAACTAGTTCCATGTGACTAAGGCAGAAATCACCAGCTAGTGGCCCGTGGCCTCAATCTGGCACACAAATGGGTCTTGCCCTTTATTTTGAAACTATACAATGTAGTTGTCAACCTTTCTGAAAACCAGGGAATTTCAGCTTTTCTTGAAAAACTCGAAGATCTAATGGCACCTGGCACTTACTGACTGGAGTGGCATACTGGCCGCCCCTTCAGGCCAAGTCTGGGGCTCTTAGCTCCGGTCCCCCCATTCGGCTGTCTTGCACCCAGACCTCCTGGCTCCCTCCTGCCGACACCTGGGCCCCTCAGAGTTCTGGCCCCTGAGTGAGCGTTTATGGCGATGTGAAGATGAGCCATGAAAGGCAGGTCGAGACCCGATCGCTCGGTACAGCTGCTTACAGAATTTGGACTTCCCCGTTGTCAGGGGAGTGCATAAGGTCTCTGAGCTTTGGGAGACAGGAGCTGTTTTAGGAACCTTGAGGCAGGGGGGCCGGCGGCGCCATTGTCCCCCATCCCCTTCCTGAGCTCTGGCGCCTAAGAGCTCCTGGCCTGCCCCTCTTTTCCAGGGGAAGAGGGTGACTGGGGAGGATGGCACCGAGGGCTACAGTGACCTGTTCCGGGAGAATGCCATGCTGCAGAAGGAGAACGGGGCACTGCGGCTGCGGGTGAAGGCCATGCAGGAGGCCATCGACGCCATCAACAGCCGTGTCACCCACCTCATGAGCCAGGAGGCCAACCTGCTACTGGCCAAGGCTGGTGAGTCGGGGTGTGCCCGGCCAGCCTGGAGCACCGAAGGGCTAGGGCCCCCTCTCCCCATACCTACCCCAGGGTATTGGATGGGCTGGCCCAGCCAGTCAATTCACAGATCAACTATTTTTATGTGTTTTTTTTCCAGTTGATTTCAAAGCTTTTTTCTATGATACAAGCATGTGTACAGTAAAAGGTCAAAGTCCCTCCCACTAACCTCTCCACCCCACGTCCTCTCTGCTTCTTACAAGTAGCTGGCTGCACATTTCTTCTCGCCTTTCTCTGTACATTTGCTCATGTGAATACATATGCTTATATAATTGTGTGTGTGAATACATATGTTTTCTTTTTCTGTGTATGAAGTCATCTGCTTTGTCCTTTGACTCCCCTTTTTCACTTAGCATTAGTTTTAGAGATCTTACATGTAAACCTACTTAATTCTTTTAAACCACAGTGTCACGCAGGTGGTGATGACAAATGATTTATTCTAATGGCCTCTGTTGACAGACATTTGGTTGTTCCCAGAAGTGCTTGTACATATCTGTGCGGAGGCACAAGTCTTTCCTTGACGCAGATTCCTTTATGGAAAAGGCCTAAGTGTGTGCACAGATGCAAGACCACCGGTGTAGAGCCGGAGGTCCTTACTGCGACTTACCCTCTCTGCTCCAGGTGACGGCAACGAGGCCATCGGCGCGCTGATCCAGAACTACATCCGGGAGATCGAGGAGCTCCGGTGAGTGAGCCTGCCTGCTCCGGGAGGCCGCAGGGCCGTGGCCGGCGGGCCGAGGGCAAGGCTGGCTTACTGGGCAGGCTCCCTGTGCCCGCAGGACCAAGCTCCTGGAGAGTGAGGCCATGAATGAGTCCCTCCGCCGCAGCCTCTCTCGGGCCTCGGCTCGGAGTCCCTACTCCCTGGGCGCACCTCCGGGGGCCCCAGCCTTCCGAGGCAGCCCGGGCAGCTCCATGGAGGACGCCTCCGAGGTGATCCGCCGGGCCAAGCAGGACCTGGAGCGGCTCAAGAAGAAGGAGGTCAGGCAGCGGAGGAAAAGGTGAGCGGAGGGCAGCCCCCTCCCTGAGACCCCACCCCCAGGTGCTCGCCGGAGGCCCCCAGGAGGGCTACTGCCTGTGTCCAGCAGGACTGCTCCAGGGTTCTGGGGACGGGACATCCCCACCCACCCCTGCATCCCAATTCCCATGCTCAAGGCGGGCGTAGCCCCCTGACCTGGCCTGTCCTTCATTCCCGGGCAGCCCAGAGAAGGAGGCCTTCAGAAAGAGGGCCAAGCTCCAGCAGGACAACAGTGAGGAGACAGACGAGCATGAGGGCGAGGAGGTGAGGGATGGCCTGAGGGCGAGGAGGTGAGGGATGGCCTGAGGGCGAGGAGGTGAGGGATGGCATGAGGGCGAGGAGGTGAGGGATGGCCTGAGGG
>JAQQAC010018689.1:3168577-3193410 GCA_029783875.1 Phataginus tricuspis | reverse complement strand
AGGTGAGGGATGGCATGAGGGCGAGGAGGTGAGGGATGGCCTGAGGGTGAGGAGGTGAGGGATGGCCTGCATCCCTCCCACAGGCTCCGCCCACAGCCCACCGGGTGGGGGTCCCCTCTACACCCTTGTGCGGCGGGGAGGGGCTTAGGTCCGCCTCCAGCTGGTCCCTGACGCTCGCTAGTGCTTCTGTTCGCCCCGGTGCTCTCCAGCTCTCTGTGCCCCTCAGGGAGGCTCGCCCAGAGGGCTCTGCCTTGGCCGCTGGGAGGGAGGTGGGGGCACTCTTCCAGGAGGGGGTGGGCGCCAACCGTGGCCTGTCCCACGCCCCACCCTCCTGACACACCCGAGGCGTCCTGGACTCGCCCCTGCTCCCGGGCGCCCCTCCCCTGAGGCCAGGCCCCAGCCGCCCCTCACGGTGCTCCGTGCGCAGGAGGAGGAGGAGGGCCGCGAGGAGAGCGGCTGTGAGGAGGAGGAGGAGGAGGGCCGCGAGGATGAAGACGAGGACTCCGGCAGCGAGGAGAGCCTGGTGGACTCGGACTCAGACCCCGAGGACAAGGGTACCCGCGTCGGGCAGGAGGCGGCACCCGGGGCAGGGCTGCTGGTCAGCGCCGGGCCCGGGGAAGGCTCCGGGCATACCCCCTGGCTGTGAGACCATGGGCCACATGCCCCTGGGGAGACATCAGGCCCTGCCTGCGTTCTCAGAGACAGTGGATGCCCAGGGCCCAGAACTGCAGGGCATGAAAACAATAACAAAATTAATGCTGATGTGGCATCAGGCGCTTAAGAGCTGGGCACTCACTGTATGCCAGGCACTGTGCTGAGCTGAGGCTGGGCCTGGTTCTTGCAGCCCTCACTGCACCCCTGGGCATATCTGTCAGGGGCTCTCCCGAGAAGAGCAGCTCAGAGAGTCCTGGTGACTCTCCCTGGGTGGTAGATGCAGAGCTGGGCCTTGAGTGGAGGTCTGGCTGGTGCTGAAACCCGCTCGCTGCATGGGGACAGCCGCCCATCAACCCTGCTCGGCCGCCATCTCTGACCCACAGCCCTGCAGGCGCACTCGGTCCTCACCCTCTCCTGTCGCCTCCCGGCTCCCGTGTCCCATCCAGGACAGGTGCACGTTGGATTCTGGGCCATGCCTAGACCCCCACCCAGCTCCTGTGCCCAACCCCGCCTTCTGGGGGGGGCCCCCCCCCCCCCGGTAGGACTCCCTGCAGTGGGGCCTGCCACTGCCTCTAGCCTCTGGGCTCTGACTCTCGTCATGGCTCAGCCCCACCGTGCCCCCTGCCCCTGGCCCTGGGTCAAGCCTGTCTCTGCCCCCCAGAGGTGAACTTCCAGGCTGACCTGGCGGACCTGACCTGCGAGATCGAGATCAAGCAGAAGCTGATCGATGAGCTGGAGAACAGCCAGCGGCGGCTGCAGACACTGAAGCACCAGTACGAGGAGAAGCTGGTTCTGCTGCAGAACAAGATCCGGGACACGCAGCTAGAGCGCGACCGCGTGCTTCAGAACCTCAGTGAGGCCCGCGCCCCCGCCCCTGCCCGCCGCCGTCCCCTGAGGCCCCTCCCCTGGCAGAGGCACCACCGAGCCACAGGCCCCTTGAGCTCTACCTGGCCTTCTGGACAAAGGCCGCTGGCCATCCAACTCTGACCCTTGACCCACAGTCAATAAGTTCTTCTGTCTAACCCAGTTCTATGCTACATTTTATTATTAGTCATCTTAAGTATTAGAATCCTTGTCTCCCTAGGCACATGAACATGATGTTCCTCAGCTTTTTTCCTGCATTCGGTTCCTTGGGTATTTTCCTTCGAACCTATTTACAAACCTCTCACCCTCTGTCTTCCTTACGCTGGCCTTCGACCCTTGCATTTGAGGACTTGTTCATTCATTCACTCATTCAGGCAACAGCTGTCAACTCCATCTGACCAAGCACATCACTGCTCTAGGTGCTAGACACTGCGGAGCTAGCGAACCCCCTGCCTTGTGGGGCACACATTCTGGGGAGACACAGCCGCATGGAGATAGGCAGGGCCAGGGGCATGTCCAGTGGGGATGAGCATTATGGAAGAAACACAGCAGGAAGGACGGTTGTGGGCTGGCATTTTTAAAAGGATGGTCATGGAAGACTTCACCGAAAAGGTGACATCTGGGCAGATGTGTAGGAGACAAAACAGTGTTAAGGCAGGGTGAGCGAGGGGAGAGCATTCTGGGCCGAGGGAACGGAAGATGCCAGGGCCCTGAGGTGGGAGTGCGCACAGCATGTCAGGGCCAGACAACTGGAAGGTGGGCATGGGACAAAGAAGAAACGTGGCACCTGGTCATGTCATTGTGAAGACGTTGCCTTTCTCTGAGGGAGATGGGAAGGTGTGGGGTCTGGAGAGAGGGATGTGATGTAAACTTTAAAAGCATTTTGAAAAGACCGCTGTAGCTGCTGTAGCAAAACAAAAGTAGAAGCTTGAGGCCAGTTAGGAAACTGTTATAAGGATTGTGGTGAAAGAGGATTTGGACATGAAGTGGCAATAAGTGGTGGGATTCTGGATGTACTTTGAAGGTGGAAACATCGACTGGGTGGGGATGTGAGAGCATAGCCAGGTGAGTCACCTTCTGGAAGGATACTGAGGTGGGGAAGACTGCAGGGGTCGGGGCGTAGAGACCAGGGGCTTGGTTCTGTGCCAGTCTGAGACGGCTGTTACCCCCCCCCGCATGGATGAGTTGGCAGGCCAGGTAGGAGAGGCCAAGGGCTGAGAATCAGTTTATTCCTTCTGCTCCGGCCAACGTCACGCTGTCTTCTCCTGCTACCTCTTCCCCTTCCACTGGCCCCAGCCCTTTCCTCTAATTATGGATCAGAACCAAGCCAGCATGAGTGGCCCTCACCAAGTCCCACGGGAAGCTGGTGACCTGGGGCCCGGAGATCTGAAGATGAAGATATCCCCTCAAGGTCCAGTAGAATATCAGAGCAGGAAGGGTCCTTGGGCATCTTCTAGTCTGAGCCCGTTATTGTTGAAATGAAGCAGCGGGTGCAGAGGGGGGCATGGCTTGCCCAGGGTCGCGCAGCGAGACTAGAACCTGGGTCCCTGCCCCCGCCCGCCGCCTGAGCCCCCGGCTCCCAGGAGCACCTGGGCCGCGGCGCTGACCGCTGCCCCTTGCCGCCCGCAGGCACCATGGAGTGCTACACCGAGGAGAAGGCCAACAAGATCAAGGCCGACTACGAGAAGAGGCTGCGGGAGATGAACCGGGACCTGCAGAAGCTGCAGGCCGCACAGAAGGAGCACGCGCGGCTGCTGAAGAACCAGTCCCGCTACGAGAGGGAGCTCAAGAAGCTGCAGGCCGAGGTGGCCGAGATGAAGAAGGCCAAGGTAGGGCCCAGGGGGTGGCCGCGGGACGTCTTCTTAGAAACCCCTTAAAAGGGATCATTGCTGTCGGTGCGGACAGTCTTCTGGACACAAAACATTGCCCGGTTCAACCCTGTCCTGGTTCTGGACACCGTCCTTTTAGCCCAGTACGTTGTCCATGGTGAAGCCACCCTTCCCCAGGTGAGGGGCAGGTGGGGATCCCCAGGGGACACTGCTCAACGCTGCCCCCTGTGGCGGGAAGTGCTAAGGGCACGTGGGTCCCGTTTATGCAGTCTGCCTTCCGTAATGATAAAACCACCAACAAGCACGGCTTGGACGCTCACTGGGGCTAGGCTCTGGGCTAGGCGCCTGACGCTTATGATTATATTCAGTCCTAAGGAAACCCTCGTGAAAGAAGCCCAGTTATTCCCACTGTGTGCCCAGGAAGCTGGCCCCAGCTCCCTGTGGCAGCGCTGGGATTGGCACCAGCCAGCGTTGTGTTGTGCGGCCTGCCATCACTCAGCATTCCAGTCTCGGGTGTGCGATCCACCCTGAGGTCCGCGCTCTGGGCGCAGGCCTTCCGCCTCCTCCCTCCCAGGGTGTGTCCTCACCCCCGCCTGGGCCCGCCCTCCCCTGGCCTTGCTGACCCTGGTGTACCCCCGCTCTCCACAGCCCGGGCCAGGCCCTGGGGCCGGTTCCCCTGGTAAAACCCAGTACTTGGCAGCCGCAGCCAGTGGGGAGGGCTGGCCTCAGAGCGGGCACCAGAGGGGGCGTGCCGGGTACTTGGGGAAGGCAGTATGCATTCTGGGCACCGTCAGGAGCTGGTCCTCCCTGCGGACTGAACAGTGCTGTCCAGTGAGCAGGGGAGGGGGTGATGCGCGACGGTGGTGCAGGTGCTGAGAATACAGGGGTCCTCAGCAGTCAGCGGGCCCAGCCACCCCTCCTGGGCGGGCTGTCCCCACCATGCCGGGGCCACAGGTCCAGGGCCTCTATCAGCCTAACCAGGGTGGAGACAGGCCCCGGCTTGCTGTTCTCAGACAGGCCTGCCTGACGCTGGCCCCAAACGGCCCACTTCCTCCTGTTCCTGCCCTGTGTGGTGTTGACAGGGCTGCAGGGTGAGGCTGAAGGGACTTGGGGCACCCTGGCGCGCTCTGGTGGTGCAGAAGGGAGCAGCCGGCGGGCCTTTGGCTGGGGGCTGGGGTGGGGGCGCCCCCATCTGAGGCCACTCCTGGGGCGGCTCCTGGGGCAGTCCTCACTCTGGGTCCCCCTGAAGGTGCCCTGGCGGGTGGCTCTGTGGGCCGGCCCCTGCCCATCCCACCGGGGACATCCCAGCTGGAGTGGCCCTCCTGTAGATCTTTGTGAGCCGGAAGCCAGGTGTCTGAAGGATGGAGGGTGCACGTGTGTCCCTGGGCGTCACTCTCCGGGTGGTTGGGGCTCCGCCCGTAGCCTCTGCTCTTGTGAACCAGGGTGGAGGTTGAGAAGAGCCTTCCAGAGGTGCCCCTGGGTTTCTGCCGGAAGGACAGAGTGTGCAGGAGCTGTGGATTCTAACCAGACGCCATGAAAGCCAGTAGCCCAGAGCCGCCCCCCCCCGCCCCCCCCCCCAGAGCAGCAGCAGGGCCCGCCGGGTCACAGGACTGTCACCACGGTCCCCAGGAGGGGGACCCTGCTTACCTGCAACCCACGGAGGGATGCTGGGCTTGGGTGCTGTGGCCGTTTCAGCACTGTCAGTGCCTGCAGTGTGCCCACCCGTCCTGAGACCACTGCCTCTGTGATGACCTCCATAGCGGTCCAGGGCTGAGGGGCAGATGTCCTTTGTCCAGGAGGACATAGTTCCTTCCCAGGAGCCTCTGACCCCTGGCCCCAGAAGACACCTGCCATCTCAGATTTGCATGTGCCATCTGGTGGGCTGGGGCTTCCAGTCCACTCTTGGCCAGGTTGGGTTGGTGTGAGTCCTAGTCTTTTGGGAGAGCAGTCATTCTGGACCCCAGAGACCCAGCTGCAGCGAGCCCTTCTATTCTCTGTGGACTCCCCCAGCACAGCCTGTCCTCTGAGGAAGAAGCCGACCTGCCAGACCCCGACCCTTAGAGCCTCCCTCCCTCCCGTGCCATTTCCTCTCGTGCCTGTCCCCAGGCTGGGCGGCTGCTAACGTTCCTGGTGACATCTGAGGCCTTGGTGGCAGAGACTGGACCACTCTCCACGTGATCCTCCCATGCCTGACCAGGGAAAGCATCTACAGCCCTGCATTCATTGCACTCTCGTGCTTTGGGCACCAGGGCTTGGCGGGAGCACACGCCACAGGTCCACGGCTCTCCACCAGGTCGGCCGACTGCAGCCACACCTGTGGCACTCTCTGTGCCTCTGGCCACACCTCCGAGGACTGTAGGCTCCAGACTCTCTCTGTGCTTGGTCACTAGCTTTGCTCTGACCTGCCATGGTCAGTCCCACCCCTGGGGCTGAAGTAAGAGCTAGATTTCGGGGGCAAAATGACCTGGGCTGGAAGTCTGACGAGGTAATGCTCAGCTGTTTTGTGATTTTATGACTAAGTTGTTGTGTCTCTTTGAGGCTCGTTTCTTCTTGTAAAACGGGGTGACAACACCTTTCTCGAATGATTGTCACGCCGGCCATGCTGGGTGTAGAGCAGGTTCTTGATAAGTGATGCTGGCTTACACTGCTGTCCCTGTGAGCCTGGCCCTGACCTCACTCTGGGGGAGAGGGACGTGTTCCATCAGGCGGGATTACTTGCCTCCAGCAACCCAGGCGGTCCTAGCATGGCCAGACCCAGAATGGGCTGTGGGTGAGCCACAGAGCCTGAGACTTTCGGGCAGTGGAGGCCCTTGCAGAGTGGTGGCACCTGCAGGCTGGGCTGGCAGAGGGGCCGTGCCTTCCAGCAGCTGGCCCAGGGGCTGGAGCAGCTCAAGTCTCGCAGGAAGAGGTCAGACCCCTCGCTCCAGACCCCCGAGCCTGAGCCAGTGCTCCCTGGCAGCCTTCCCCTGCCCAGCCACTCCCCGGAGGGCCTGAGCTGCCCACCCAGCCCTGCCTCACCAACCCACCTCTGTGCGCCCCAGGTGGCCCTGATGAAGCAGATGCGAGAGGAGCAGCAGCGGCGACGGCTGGTGGAGACCAAGAGGAACCGCGAGATCGCCCAGCTCAAGAAGGAGCAGCGGCGACAGGAGGTAAAGGGCGGCCCATGAGCGTCCCTGAGCTTTCTGCCCCCACCGCCAGCCTCCCTGTGTGCCCAGCCACCCCTCCGGCCAAGCAGACCTGGGCTCCTGCGCTCCTGAGTGGTAGAGGTCTCACCAGGGCAGAGTGCAGCACGGCATGGAAGGGCAGGACCACTGAAGGTGTCCAGCCCCTGTGCTGTCCAGAGGAGGGTCTCCAGCCCTGAGAGGGCAGGACCTCGCCCAGGGTTACCAGCAAGCCAGAGCTAGGACTGTGCGGCTTCCAGCCCTAAGTCCTCCGGTCCAGGGCTCCTTGCTCATGGTGGGCAGAAGAGGCCAGCTGAATTGCCTCTGCAGAGAAAAGGGCCTGCACTGTGACCTCTGGGAAGGGGAACCAAACCCTTGGTCCCCTCTTATCCACAGGAATGGCCCTGAAGCCCAGGCATTCACCTTTGGGGCTGGCCAGCCCTTCCTCATCCCAGCCTGGGCAGAACAGGCTTAGGTGTCTAAGCGTGGGCCCCACCCCTCCTCTCTCACCTGCAGTTTCAGATCCGAGCTCTGGAGTCCCAGAAGCGGCAGCAGGAAATGGTGCTGAGGAGGAAAACCCAGGAGGTGAGCAGGGCCCCCAGCCACCCAGCACAGTGCACCTGCCTTGCCCCCCTCTGGCTTCTGCAGGTGGGGAGGGCACGAGGCTATCCTGGGGTCCTGGCTCTGGCTCCTCCACTCAGCAAGTGGGCTTTGTGTGAGGCCCGTGCGAGGGGCTCTTCCCAGCAAGAGAGCTGAGGCCTGCGGGCCATCTGTAGGCTCCAGTCCCACAGGCACGGGGTGTCAGTTAAAAAGGTGGAAGTCTCTTTGTGTTCATTTCACATGAGACAGAACCCTCAGCCCTCGCTCAGCCCCAAGCCCAGGCAGGGATGGAGCAGCCCCTGTGTTCTGCCTGCCTGGCGCCCCCCAGTCAGCGTTTCCATGGGCTCCAGGACACCCCATTCACTGGCCTCTCTCCTCTTGGACCCCAGGTTTCTGCTCTGAGGCGCCTGGCCAAGCCCATGTCCGAGCGGGTGGCGGGGCGCACAGGACTGAAGCCATCCATGCCGGATTCGGGGGCTGAGGTCTCTGCCAGCACGACCTCGTCAGAGGCCGAGTCGGGTGCCCGCTCTGTCTCCAGCATTGTGCGCCAGTGGAACCGCAAAATCAACCACTTCTTGGGGGACCACCCCGGGCCCACTGTCAATGGCACCCGCCCTGCCAGGTGAGGTGGACAGGTGGCAGAGGGGGTGGAAATGTGGGGGCGGGACCTGGGAGAGGCGAGCTCCAGGGAAGTGTGGCCCTGTGATGCGTCCCCAAGCCTGTCGGCTCCAGGTAGGAGCTCTGTGGAGCCACGGGGGTCGAGAGTGGTCCTATCCAATTCCCTTGGCCTCTGTCTCCCAGAAAGAAGTTCCAGAAGAAAGGGGCCAGCCAGAGCTTCAGTAAGGCTGCGAGGCTCAAGTGGCAGTCCCTGGAGCGCCGGATCATCGACATTGTCATGCAGAGGATGGCCATTGTCAGCTTGGAGGCCGACATGGAGCGGCTCATCAAGGTGGGCCCTGGCTGCAGAGGCCTGCTCTTGCCTCCCTCCTTCCCTCCCCCACTCTGCCTGTCCGCTGGCACTTCTGACTTCTCTGGCTCTTCAGACCTGTCTGTGGCCCCTCTCCCTCTGCTCCTGGTGTCTGCTCGGGAGGCCAGAGGTGCAGGGGGTCCCCAGGGGCTGACCTGCAGGGAGCCGAGGGCGCAGCCACGCAGCAGCCTGAGGCCTGTCCCCTGTCCCCGTCCCCAGAAAAGGGAGGAGCTCTTCCTCCTGCAGGAGAACCTGCGGAGGAAGCGGGAGCGGCTGCAGGCTGAGAGCCCCGAGGAGGAGAAGGGGCTGCAGGAGCTGGCCGAGGAGATCGAGGTGCTGGCGGCCAACATCGACTACATCAACGACAGCATCACAGACTGCCAGGCCACCATCGTGCAGCTGGAGGAGACCAAGGTGCCAGGGCCGCCCAAGGCCGGGGCGGAGGCTGGAGGGCCACGTGGGTGGGCAGGGCAGCCCAGCAACAGGGTCTGTGCCTCCTGCAGGAGGAGCTGGACTCCACAGACACGTCAGTGGTCATCAGCTCCTGCTCCCTGGCCGAAGCTCGCCTCCTGCTGGACAACTTCCTCAAGGCGTCCATCGACAAGGCAAGCTGCCAGCCCCCCCCTACTCCCCGGGCAGGGTCCCAGTGGGCACAGCTACCTCTGTGAGCTGCCCTCGTGGCCTGTGGCATTTACAGGCTCGAGCAGGCTGCCTCCCCTCAAGCCTCTGATTCCAGATAAACCTGGGGTGATGATGGCTTATGTCATGACTTTAACGAAATGATGCATGCCAGGGGCTTGGCACGGTGCCTGGCACAGAGCAGGGCCCCCGTCAGGGATGACCTTATGTGTCTGGCCCAGGCCAATCCGCAGCAGGACTGGGCTTGAGCCTGCTGAACGCGGAAGGAGAAGTGTGTCTGTATGTTGGGGTGGGGCAGTGAGAGAGAGAGACAGACAGATGGACCGCGTTCCACCCAGGAGTGTTTGCACAGAACATCAGGTGTCCCTCGGTGTCTCGGGCTCTCCCCTTTCCCTGACAGATGGCCAGAGGATGTGCCTCCTTCCCCTGGGGCCTGCGGCCTTTGGGGACAGACACCATGCAGTGAGCACACAGTGTGGTTCTGGGAGGGGGTGGGGAGACCGCCCTCCTTGTCTCCTAGGTGTCCCGGTGAGCTCTCAGCTCTGCTCCGGGTCTCGGGAGCACGTCAGGCTGCCGGCAGGCCCTGGGTAGCCCAAACAGTGCAGCGGGGTTGTCTCCAGTCTGGAGGCTGGAGACAAGGTCTGGGCAGGGCTGGTTCCTCCAGAGGCCTCTCTGCTTGGCCTGTGCATGACTGTCACTCTATCCATGCAGCTGTCCCTCTGTGTGGGTCTGTGTCCTTATGTCCTCTCCAAGGACACCAGTCATGGTGACTTGATTTCACCTTAATTACGTCTTTAAAGACCATCTCCATATACAGCCACATTCTGAGGTACTGGGGATCAGAGCACCAACATACGCATTTTGGGGGTCACAGTTTAGCCCAGACCAGGCAGTGTGTCCTAAGGTGACCTCCACTAATACATGGAGAGTGAAGGGGGTGGACGGGCGTCTCAGGTCCGGGCAGGCACAGGGTCCCCCCACAGCGTCTTGCTGTGAGCAGGCTGCATGGGGCAGTGATGGGGGGCCTCGGCCCCCGGCAGGAAGGCAACCCCAGGACTCGCTCCCCGCCCTCAGGGGCTGCAAGTGGCACAGAAGGAGGCCCAGATACGGCTGCTGGAGGGACGGCTGAGGCAGACAGACATGGCAAGCTCCTCTCAGAACCACCTGCTCCTGGATGCCCTGCGTGAGAAGGCCGAGGCGCACCCCGAGCTGCAGGCCCTCATCTACCACGTGCAGCAGGGTATGTGGGTGCAGCAAGGGCTTGCAGCTCTAGCTGTCCCAGGCTCCTGGCCCCCCACCCAGAGACCCTCACTTCCCCAGAGGCATGGGTCTGACCCCGGTGGGTGAGACGTCCTCACTCGGCAGGAGCTTCTCAACCCCCCTGCCCCTCCCTCCCGCAGAGAACGGCTACGCCAGCACGGATGAGGAGGTCTCAGAATTCTCCGAGGGGAGGTGAGTTTCCCAGCTGGGAGTGGGGAGCTGACCCCCAGCATGAACCTGGGGTGGGGGCTGGGGAATCGTCCCAGGGCTAAGCCTGGATGAAGGGCCCTTCGGGGCCCATGAGTCTAAGGCCCAAGAGCCAGAACAGCAGACATCAGGGTCCTGAACTCTCTCCTTCTTCCTTAGCTTCTCCCAGTCGTTCACCATGAAAGGCTCCACCAGCCAGGATGACTTCAAGTTCAAGGTGAGCTGCTGCAGGGTGAGCCTCCCCACAGCCCGCCCCCGCCTTCCGGTGGCTTGGCCCCCACCCCCAGCCCTGACCCAGTATTGCCTCCAGTGGGAGGAGGTCCGAGAGGAATTCAGCCTGGAACCGAGGTGCTGCAGTGTGACCTGTCACAGCCCGTTCCTTCTGGGGTGGGTGGAAGGAGGGAGAAATGGCTGTGGCATCATCACAGCTAGAGGCCCTGCTTTCAGAAACCTTCCCCTTCCCCGACTCCAGACTCTGCCTCATGTGCGAGTCAAAGACTGGCTCTAGATGGCTGGTTCTCCGGCATGCACATCGCCGAGTCAGCGGGGCGGGAGTCGGCGACCAGGGAGCTTCCCTGCCAGCCGGGGATCAGTTACTAGTCTGGACCCAAACAAGATCCATTAAAGAGAGGAGGGGAAAAAACTGCAGAATGGGGACAGTGAAGTGCACAGTTTGTGGGTGAACCGCTGAGCTGGCAGCTGGCGAAGCAGCCAGTCTGGGAGTTCTGCGTTTGCACAGTCCAAATAGCAGCAGAACCGTAACGCTGCCTTGGGTTCTCCAGGAGCCTCGAGAGGCGGTCCTGGTCCCGTCTGAGCGGTTCATTCCCCTGGCTGGACTCTCCCCACTCCCTCTTGCTGCGCACCCCGCTTGGGCAAGCCTGTCTACCGCAGTCCTTCCTTCCCCAGGGCGAGCCCAAGCTGTCTGGCCAAATGAAGGCTGTGTCGGCTGAGTGCCTGGGCCCCCCGCTGGATGTCTCCACCAAGAATATCACCAAGTCCCTGGCTTCCCTTGTTGAGATCAAAGAGGACGGAGTGGGCTTCTCCATCCGGGACCCCTACTACCGGGACAAGGTCTCGCGCACCATCAGCCTGCCCACCAAAGGGAGCACTTTGTAAGGAGAGGAGCCAGGCCGTGGGGCAGGGTGGGCCGGGAATCAGGTCTGGGCCTCACGGGACCCTTGCGTTCCAGCCCCCGGCAGTCCCGAGGCACGGACACGTCCCCTCTGACCCGAAGGAAGTCGTATGACCGAGGGCAGCCTCTCAGGTGAGAGCATGTTCCAGAGCCTGACCAGAGTCGCTGCCCATCCGGTCCCTGGGTGCACGAGTCACTGCAGTTGCACTCCCTGGATCATGGTGTACGCCCTTTAATTGTGGCCGGTCTGTCATTGGCTTCCCCTGGTGGTCCCCTCCCCAGCCTGTTGGGTGGGCTCAAATAAGCACCTTCGAACTGGGTGGCCAAGTCTGCTGCCAAAAATGGCTGGCCGATGGCCGCCCTGCCCTGGGGGCTTTCGTGGCTTGAGCTGGTGTTGCACGATGTGCTCCAGCCCCTTTTCACTACCACGGGTCCTTGGGAAGTTTCAGCCCTTTTCAAAGTCTTGTCATGTGAGAGGAGTGGAGGCTTAAAGGAAAATGCTCGCAGATCGGCCAAGCCTCCAGCTGCTCAGCCCCTTACAGGACTGGGCCCACAGAACCTCTGCACGACAGCAGGTGCCTCTGCGGGTCGTGTGGCCCCTGCACCTAAGTTCCTGAGAGGTTTGGTGACTTTCCCCAGGTCACACAGCTAAATAGTGGAAGACCAGGGACTCAAGATGACCTTGTCCCCTGACCCGGTGGAGGGCGAGGGGAGGATGTGCTCAGCACCCAGCCCAGCCTCCTGCCCAGAGCCCGGGCAGATGGGCATGCCAGTGGCTCTCAGAGGGGCCTTTGGCAGGGAGGCACTGCCGGGAAATCTGTGCACGTGGGGCCTCACGGGCCATCCCTTCACCCGCTGAGAGAACACGCAAGTTGCAGTCAGAGGGATTTAGGCTGAGCTCGTGATGTCTGTCCAGGGCGAGGGGGATTGAGGCTAAGCCTAGTGATGGCTTTCCAAACGGGTGGACCTTGGGCTACGGCAATGGCGGTGCGGTGAGGTCTGATGTGCTTCCCTGGCCGTACAGTGGGGTCTCGGTACCCACAGTTGTTCTGTCCCATAAAGTCGGGTTCTCGTGAGCCTCTGGTCACAGCATTTTCATCCACTCATCAATACGTGACCTTATATGTGTTTCTGTTTAAAGACACCTTAATATATATTGTTGGTTCACTGACATGAACTTGTCGCCAACGGTGCGGTAACTCATGCCCCAATGAAGCTTTTCTAGCACATGTTTTCTCCACAAGGCACATCACAGCCTTCACGTGCTCACAGACACCAGACGGCATGTCAGGGCAATGCTTGGCTCCGTCTTAGATGGTGACGTCACCAGGAAAAAGCACAAAAGTGCAAAAACATGTGGCACTAAATATGCCACAGAAAGGCTACTTGTTTGTAGAATGAGCCACAGCGAGAGGGCCAAGCGCCTCCTCACTCGGCCTTGGGGGCGTGTGCATTTGTGGACTCGGCCTTGGGGGGCATGTGCATTTGTGGACTCGGCCTTGGGGGGCGTGTGCATTTGTGGACTCGGCCTTGGGGGGCGTGTGCATTTGTGGACTCGGCCTTGGGGGGCGTGTGCATTTGTGGACTCGGCCTTGGGGGGCGTGTGCATTTGTGGACTCGGCTCTTTGCAGCTCTCTTCTTGCCTGCAAATGGCCCCAGAGCCCTGTGCGGGTGGTTTGGGGTCACACCTACATCTCAGCAATCCGTGAATTCCCACACTGGTCCGTGAACGTAAGGGTAGACTGTTTAAGGACAGCCTCTGGGGCTCAGCTGGGAGTTGGGCTCTGGGCCGACCACCGGGGCAGAAGGTGGTGCTGGGAGCTCGGCATGTGTGAGCCCACGGGGAGAGCTGTGGTCGCTAACAGCTGCCGCTCTCTGTCCCGCTCACTAGGTCCACAGACGTGGGGGTCACGCCCCCCTCATCCCCTCCCACTCGGCCCCGCAGTGACCGCAATGTATTCTCTCGTCTCACCAGTAATCAGAGCCAAGGGTCAGCGCTGGACAAGTAAGAGCCAGGGTGGGCCGGGGAGGGTGCTGACGGGGGAAGGGGGCCTGTGGGCCTAGCCCAGGCAAGTCTGGGGCATCTGGGCTGACCTAGACCATGATATTCAGCGCCTCAAAGAGATGAGGCCCCCGTGGCCCTGGCCTGACAGCTGACTGTGGACCCCTCCCTTCCCCGCCGAGCGTGCTGGGACTCGGGGGCCGGGGTCAGTCTGGTGGGAATGGCTGTGCACATCGGGTACCCCAGAGGACCTGCCCAGAACGCCTTTGAGTCCTCCTCTGCTGAATCCTTGATTCTTTGCTTCTTCTCTGAGCCTCTTCTTTCCGCTTCAGCCACTCCCTGTCCCCAGCACAAAGCACAAATGCTCAGGTGAGGCCCCAGCGGCCCTTCTGCATTGCCTAGCACAAAGGGACCCCACCCCCCACCGACTACCCTCACGTGGCCAAGCCCGCTCAGCCTGTACCTACAGCGCCTGTGGAGCTGTCAGGCCTGCAGGTGGCGTGCTGGATGCTAACGGCAACCCGCATGCCGAAGGCACCCTCAAGCTGCACCTGCCTTCACCCTGTGATCTCACTGGACCTGTAAATCAGCCATGAGATGGTCTTCCCTATTTTACAGAAGAGGACACGAGGTTCAGAGAGGGCCTGAGGACAGTCACCTAGAAAGTGGCAGAGCTGAGCCCAGAACCAGAGGTTCTGACACACACCAGCATGTGTTCCTAACAGCAGGACTCTGCTCTGGGAGAGGGGACCCCGACCTCCATGTGTTCCTCCTGGACCTCCCTACCCTGCTGGGCCCCACCCCAGCCCTCCAGCTCTCTGCAGCCTCCAGGAGGGCTCCTCTCTTGACTCCTGAAAATCTTCTCTGCCCTGGGGACAGGGTGTCCTTCAGGGGCGCCCAGGCCAGCAAGTGAAAGTGATAGTCGTGCCTGGTGCCTGACACCTGCTCATCCCTTCCTGTGTCAAAATACTGTCCCTTTCTTGAGCCTCCTCTGGCTCAGCCTCCGTTGCAGGAGGAATGCGCCCCACCTGACCTGTGCCCGACCAGGAGCGCCCCATGACTTCACCTTTGACAGCTCCCTTTCTTGGAAGTATTGGGGTGGGATTGGGGTGGGACTCCGACCCTCCCAGCTTGGTGGGCTTCCAGACCAAGTCCTTTCCAGTGTCCAGGTCTTAGAGCCCACGTGTGGTATAGACCCAGCTCCTAGGCACGTCCCAGCAGGCTTGCTGGGGACAGTGGGCTTTGTAAACAAGGGAGTCCCTGAGGAATTGCTTGAAGAAGCCAGCTCCCAGGGAGGAGTCAGACAGGCATGGCTTCCCTTGGCTTTGGGCAGATTTGAGCCCTGCCGGGGCAGGGCGGGTGCCCCCAGCTTGTGCAGTGGTCAGTGGGGCAGCCAGAGAGCTTGGAACCAGCTAACGGCCCACAAACTCTCCAGAATGTGGGCCCGCCTCACCCACATCTCCCTGTGGGCGCTCCTGCTGAGGGCATCCCCAGCTCCCTGGCCTGCCTGCACCCACCACCCCTCCTGCTCCCCCTGAGCGCCCCCCTTCTGTCGCCTCTCTCTGCCCCTGGAGAGAATAACCCGCCCTCTGCCCACCCACGCTGCCGCCTCTGCCGCCCCTGCGTGTCTTTTCCTCTTTCCCCCTAATCCAGCTAATTTTCTGCCCTCCCAGGTCTGATGACAGCGACTCCTCTTTGTCGGAGGTCCTGAGGTACACACAGAAGTCTGGTGCTTGCTTTCCTGGCCGCACTGTCCCCGCTCTCCTCTCTGCGTTCCCCACGCTGCCCCGCCCCGCGCACCCCGGCCCAGCATGCGCCCCTGCCCCGGTGGTTCCTCCCTTCCAGGGGGGCTGTGTGGCCCGTGTGCCAGGCTGGCTGGAGCCGGGGGCTTGAGGAGGGAGGGGTGTCGCTTGTGGCAGGACCTGTTCTCTTCTCCTTTGTCACCTGGGGAGGGGGGGCAGTGCATGGGCACTCAGGGGGGCTCGGGCTGGGGCTGAGCTCTGCCGAGAGGACGGGGGCACAGGAAACCAGAAAGGCCTGGGGCCGGTGGGAGCAGCTGGGTGCTGCTCCTCCGAGGGGTGTTGGCAACTGTCCCCACATCCTTGGGACCTGCTCAGTTTGTGCCAGTGGGGTATGCGCTTCCAACTTTGGCTCTGAGAAGGGTACCAAGAGAGGACTTGCCCACAGCCCACATCTGTGGGCACACAGACTGGGAGCGCCAGGGAGCTCCTCTTCCAGCTTGCGGGGTGACCCGAGGCCAGGCTCCCCAGCCACCTTGCACAGGAGAAGATCCCAGCACCTGGGCAGCCTGAGCCCCTCATGGGCAGAGGGCCAGCGCCAGGCTGAGGATCCCTCCGGCTCTCCCGCTGTGTTGACCGTTCTGTAAACCCTCCTCTGGGCAGCACGGCTTTGCCACCCGACGTGCTCACCAGCTACCAGCCTGTCTCACCGAGGGGTTTGTCGTTTTGACGCACTTCCCACAGCAGTCTTGGGCCTCTTCCCCGCCACACAGTGGGGCCCAGCCAGCCTCAGAAGCAGGCAGCCAGGGCTGTGGGGGGCTGTTCATGGCTGGGTGACACCTGGCTGGCAGCTGGACTTGTCTGATGGCCAGCGCACAGTGGGGGACGCCTCAGTCCGCAGGGCTGTGAGAAACACTGGGGGTGCGGGGAGACGCTGGGCATGTCCGCGTGCCCGGCCCCGGCACTACCGTCAGAAGCGGCAGTCTCTCGGGAGAAGAGCTAGAACCTGTTATCAGACCTGCCCGTAACTCAGCCTGGGCCTTGCTACAAAGCCTCTCCCTGAGAAAAAGCCCTTCGTCCTCAGGACCCGCGGGAGGCCGTGGCAGAGCCTGCTCTGCCCGGGATAAGCCTCCTCCCCTCCCGCAGCGCGTTCCTGGGAGCCAGAAGCCACCCCAGGCCCACCCACATGCTGCATTCCCCCAGGGCCCAGACATTCCAACCCAGAGCTGAGCTGGGGGCCCTCAAGGGGTTTAGGCCTCTGCAGGTGACAGGGGCAGGGATGACGGTGCTAGTCAGGGGGCCCTAGGGGAGGGCGTGCACCGGGACCCAGGTGCTTGGGGTGATGGCCTGAGCATCCCCCCACCCCTCACCTCACCCTGGGTGATCGGAGGCAGCTGAGCGGTGGGGGCTCTGGAGCTATTCCAGCCCTTGGGCCTCTGCCCTGCCCAGCTAGGGCCTGAGTGCATTTACCATCTCCGGGTCTGGGTCAGGCAGGCATCAGATGGGAACTCCTGGAGGGCAGAGCCTGCCCCTCCCAGCCGTGCCAATCGTGGGGGGACTGGGTGCCCCAGAAGTGCTCAGGATGGCAGGCGGCGGCAGGGCGCCATGAGGCAGGGCCTCCCCTGCTGCCGCAGCCCCAGACCTGGTGGCATCTGGCTGGCCTCTCTGCAGTCTCTGTCCTGAGGCCCTGCGCCCTCTCTCCCGCGCGCCCCACAGCCAGCCCCAGTCTCCCTGGCTGACGGCACGCCCTCTCTTCTCTCTCCCGGGAAGGGGCATCATTGCCCCCGTCGGAGGGGCCAAGGGCGCACGGACGGCCCCACTGCAGTGCGTCTCCGTGGCTGAGGGCCACACCAAGCCCGTCCTCTGCCTGGACGCCACGGACGAGTTGCTCTTCACAGGGTCCAAAGGTGGGTGTTCCCTGCACTGGCCAGGTGGGGTTAGGATCTCCCCTCGGCCCCAGCTTCCTTTGCAGACGAGAACAGTGAGCCCCAGGGGTCGGCGCGGCCGCTTGCTCACCACCGTGTCTCCAGTCTCTGGCCTTGGCTCAGGGTTCCCCGTCCCAGGCTTCCCTGGCCAAGCCCTCCCTTGTGCAGCACTTCCTTCCGAACTTCTCAGAAGCTCCTGGACGCCTCTCGGGTGCCCCAGCCTGGCTGCTTATCCCAGCGCTCACGTCCAGGCACTTCTGTGATCTCAGCAGCAGGGCCCCACAGAGTCACAGTTCCTGAGCCACCACGAAACCAGATGCTACTGGCAGAAAGAATAGCTCTGCAGTGGACATGCCAACAGATGAGCGCATAGCTATATGTACATGTACATGTCGAAACATAGGTCTACACACACACACACACACACACACACACACACTGTAACACACACGTGTAGATAGGCAGCCCGGTAGATGAGAGAGAGCTCTGCATGGCGGGAGGGGGCGGATCTGTCAATCTAGGTGCGACCGATTTATTCCAAGCTGCTCCCGTGAGATTTGCTTGCCATTTGTTCATTAATTTCGTCAGCTGTTAGCAGTTGTAGGGCTGGGCACCAAAGGTTTAAGACTCTATTTCGGCTCAGGACACCCTGGCAATGCATACGGCCTCCGGTGTCTGTAGAAAGCCTGCTTGGGAAGCCCTGGTCTGGAGTTCTGACCCACGTCCCTCTTGAGTTTTATGTGTGCGCGTTCTGTGAGCACACGTGAGCACGTCTTTCTCTCCCTCAGACCACGCGCTCCTCCCTCCAGACCACTCTGGACTCTCAGCCCCCAGGAGGCCGGGGTGACTGACAGCTCTCCCCACGCGGGGCCCTCCCTGTCTGCCTCTCACAGACCGCAGCTGTAAGATGTGGAACTTGGTTACGGGGCAAGAGATCGCGGCGCTCAAGGGCCACCCCAACAACGTGGTCTCCGTCAAGTACTGCAGCCACTCAGGGCTTGTGTTCTCCGTGTCCACCTCCTATGTCAAAGTGTGGGACATCCGGGACTCGGCCAAGTGCGTTCGGACCCTCACGTAAGTGCCCCCTGCCAAGCTCACAGTGGCACAGCCCAGCCCAGCCACATGGGCACAGAGACAGGAAGGCCCATGGCTTTGCTTTGCTTGACTCTGAGGGACAAGGTGAGAGCCCTGGGCTGGGGGACAGTGTCTGGGGCAGCAGCGTGCCCAGGTCACCTCTGTCCCAGCCTCCTAAGCCCCTTCTGGGGTGAGCCGGATATCACCCTGAGTCCAGAAGTGGAGCTGGGGCTGTGAGACCTCGCTGTCGCCTGTCTGCAGCGAGTCACCAGATGGGGCCTGGCCCTGGCAGCTCCCGGCAGACAGACACATGGGGCAATGGAGACGAGGGCCTCTACAAAATGAGGCCGTTTCCTAGCAAAAGTCATGCTTCATTCCTGTGCATACATCATCAGCTATCGTCCATTCCTTAATTTGATCCTCAAGAAAGAGTAAACACTGGGTTCTGAGGCCAGTGAAATGATCTAAATGTCACTACAATGGAGGATCTGGGTCATTATAGATTTATGTGCAGCAGGGTGACCCTGGTGCCGGCTGTGGACTGTGGGCTCCTCAGCTGTAACGGGGGCACCGTCTGGTGAGGGAGGCTGGCAGCAGGGGAGCGTGTAGTAGTGCCCTGCCGCGTGGCGCCGGGTGTGTGGAAACCTCCAAACCTTCCTCTCAAGTCTGTTGTGCACCTAAAACTGCTCTAAAAAATAATCGTAAAAAAAAAAAACAACACAAAATGTGCAGAGTAAAGAGAATGGGTTTGTCACCTCTCTTCACTGGGCCCCCCCTGAAGAGGAAACTGGGACTCAGAGAGGGTAGGTGACTGTCCACAGGCTCAAACCCGGTCTCTTGACTGAGTCTCAGTCTTTCCAAGCCCCCGCCAGGGCAGAGTGCAGGGCAGGTGCAGGGACTTGCCTTCTGTGGGCGGTAGAGTGCGGCTGTCACCCCTGGTCCCACCCTCACCAGACCGGGAGCTGCTGCTCCTCCGTCAGTCAGGGAAGGCTTCCTGGAACAAGTGGGTTATCATGAGAGGGGTTTGATGGTTTCTGTTCTCATGGATGGATCGCTCCAGTCTCCATCCTTGCCCGTTTTCCTCACGGCAGGTCCTCGGGCCAGGCCACCTCAGGCGACGCCTGTGTGGCCTCATCCACCCGGGCTATCACCAGCGCTCAGGGGGAGCACCAGATCAACCAGATCGCCCTCAGCCCTTCGGGCACCATGCTGTATGCCGCCTCGGGCAATGCTGTGCGCATCTGGGAACTCAGCAGGTCAGGGGGAGGCCTGGAGAGGGGCAGAGGGCCCGGCATGGCCCAATGGTGTCAGCATGGGCTGCTCCCCCAGGGAGGGCAGGACCTCAGCTGCCCCTCTGGACCCCCGTGCGGCTGGGCTTATGCCCCCCTCTGAGAGGCAGGACCCACAGCCTCCTGGGACAGAGCAGCTCGTGTCTAAGTCCTTGATCTGGCTTTGAGGGAGAGTGTGCCCCACCCCCAGCCCTGCCCAGGGTTCCCGCTGAACCCCGCCCCCTGCCGGTGTCTCCCCACCACAGGTTCCAGCCCGTGGGCAAGCTGACCGGCCACACTGGCCCCGTGATGTGCCTGACCGTCACCCAGACCGCCAGCCGGCATGACCTGGTGGTGACCGGCTCCAAGGACCATTACGTCAAGGTACCCGAGGAGGCCTCAGTCCAGGGCCTGGGCAGGGGGTGCTCCCAGCTCCCACTCTCCCTCCTCTGCCCTCGGTGGCCTCGGGCGCACTCGTGGGGATCCGGGAAGCAAGGTGTGCAGGCAGTCAAGGTGGCAGTGGCACTTTGTGAACAGTGAAAAATTAGAAACAACCGTAACGTCTCAGGGTAGAATACAGTGAAGTAAGTTAGGGAAAGCCCACCGGGCGAAATGCAGTGTGACGGGCACAGTGACGAATATGATGACAGGACACGCAGGTGCAAAGCCACACGGCCTTGCCTGCTTCCTGCCTATGTCACTGGAAACCGCAGGTACAGGGTCGGGAACTGGAAGGCAGTCTATGAAAAGAGGAATAGCCAGTGGTGGGGTCAGGAGGACTTTATTTAAAGCACAAGTAGTGTTATATTTATTTATTAAAAAATAAAAGAATTTTAGGGGGAGGTTCACACCCCAAAGCCACCTTTGTCCGTTAGTAGCAGTTTGCTGAGCTGTGGGGTGCCCCAGGCTCTCCCTTGGGGACCCTCTCCTCCCCAGGGCAGCCCTGCTGGTCCTGGGCACCCTGGTGCTCGTCTCTCGGGCTCTCCCTACCCGCCCGTCGCCCACAGATGTTCGAGTTGGGTGAGTGTGTGACAGGCACCGTCGGCCCCACCCACAACTTTGAGCCCCCGCACTACGACGGGATCGAGTGTCTCGCCATCCAGGGAGACATCCTGTTCAGTGGCTCCCGGGATAACGGCATCAAGAAGTGGGACCTGGAGCGGCAGGAGCTCATCCAGGTGGGGGACGAAGGGGGGTGGTCTGGGAGGAGGGGCTCCCCAGCCCAGGCAGCGCCCCAGGGACCCGGGGGGCGCTGCCTGTTCTCCACCCGTGTCCTGCTCCGTGTCCGCTCCCTGCTCACCTGCAGCCTCTCCTGGCACCCCCACCCCCGTGCAGCAGCTCTCAGCCCCAGGGCTGGGCGGGACGCTCTGTCACTGGGATCCCTCTCTGGGACCATTCACTTTTGCCCTCACCCGTCTGAGGGCTGAAGGGTTCCCTCTCCCTGAAGAGTCTTAGGTTTGAACCTGGGTGGGGGGACCACAGGACCCGTGTCTGGCTGTCTGCAGTTCCCTGCACGGGTGGCCAGGCCGGGCTCCTGGTACCCGGGGCCTCTGGAGGCAGGAGGGAGCCTGGGACAGCCCTGCGCCTGCAGGGTCCTCTCCCTGCTTCTCCCCCTCAGCACCTCCCCAGCCCTTACCGGCCCTGCTCCCCCTGCAGCAAATCCCCAACGCGCACAAAGACTGGGTGTGCGCCTTGGCCTTTGTCCCGGGCCGGCCCCTGCTGCTGAGCGCCTGCCGGGCGGGGGTCGTCAAGGTCTGGAACGTGGACAACGTCTCGCCCCTCGGTGAGATCAAGGGCCACGACAGCCCCATCAACGCCGTGTGCACCAACGCCCGGCACATCTTCACCGCCTCCAGGTGGGTGCTGGGCACTGCGGCCTGCCCACGCTCCCCACGCCCTCCCTGTGTGGGCAGGGCGGGCTCATGGGCCTCAGAGCCCTCGGCTCTCCTGGAAGGCTCAGCTCCCAGGGCAGGCCCACAGCCAGCCTGTGCCAGCCTTCACGGAGTGCCCACCGGGGGCAGGGGGCAGGAAGGTGCTGGGCCGCAGCCCCGGACTCGCCCCCTCGTCTGCAGGCCTCTCCTGCCCCTCACACAGCAGTCCCCGGCCCAGCTGTCATCACCCTGTCCAGGCGTCTCAGACCAGCTCTGGTCCCCGTCCAGGGGGTGCCCAGAACCGCTGACGCACGGGGAACCACTCAGAGGGGCCTCTTCTTTTTCCCCCTGTTCCGACCACGTCCCTTCTCTTCCTGTCCTCCTGTCCTCTCCTGCTTTCCTTCTGCCTCTCCGCCTCTCTCCCCACACAGTGACTGCCGGGTAAAGGTGTGGAATTACGTCCCCGGACTCACTCCCTGCCTTCCTCGACGAGTCCTGGCCATAAAGGGCCGCGCCACCACCCTGCCCTGACCCCCGCCCCAGCCCCTCTGACCCCCACCTCTTTCCTCTTCCTTCTCTGTCTCCACTTCGATCTGAGCTGCTTCTTCACGGTACGAGCTTGTGTTACTCCGCCACCTCCTCTCCCTTTGTATCCTGCCCGGCCCAGAGACCTCACCCCTGCCTGCCCCTCTGCTCCCACCCTCCTTCCGAGCATGAACAGTGGACAGATGCCCAGGAGACCGGGGTCAGGTAGCAGAAAGTGAAATGGGAGCATTCAAGCCTAGACAAAACAGTAAAGGAAGCCCATGATAAGAATCCTGCTGGGCCTTTGCAACCACAGACCCTCTCCCTCCGCCCAGCACCCCTCGCCTGCCCTGCAGTCTGCCCTCAGCCTCAGCAGTGCCTGCCCCTTAGCCCGGCCGCATCTGGGGAGCTTGGGGAGTCTGGCCATCCTTTGCTTTTGGGGGCAGCCAGCTGGGCCCACTTCCTGGGCCGACCATCCCGTCCTGTCCTCCTCCGCAGTGACCTGACGGTGAAGTTCTGGAGCGCACGGCGGGTAGCTGGCAGCCCACCCTAGGAGCATGCGGCTGCCCACACTGTCTGCCTCCCGGAGGATAGCAGAGGCGTCCCTGGACCCGCAGCCCCCATGGCCTGCATGGCACAGCAGGGAGGCTGTGGCCCAAAGGACCAGCCGCCCTGGGGGCAGAGGGTGCGGGCAGTGGGTGGCGCCCCTCCCTTCCTCCCCTTCTCGCCCTTGACCTGATGGGACCCTGTCCCCCATCCCTCCCTGACTCCAGGAAGGAAATGAAGCTGTGAAGCCAAAGGGCATTTTCCCCTCGCTCTCCCCCCCGCAGCCCCTTGACCTCCCACCCCAGCTGGCCACATGGTCTCCGGCTGACCTGGCCCTGTGGCCTGCGGTGAGCCCTGTGGGGGACAGCACCTGCCATGCCCCGCCCCACTGCCCTGTGAGTGGGCCTCCCTATAGCCCCAGCCCTGCCTTTGGAGCCACTGCACCTGCCTCTGAGCCCAAAGAGCTAGTCCTCAGGTAACCATGGAAACCAGGTGTAGGCAGCTGGGCCCTGTAGCTGACCCTTAGCCCCTTGGCCACCGGTGGCTATTCCTCGGTGACCCCAGTAATTCCTTAGGGTCCCTTTCTGATGGAGCCAAGGTGGAGCTGCTAGAAAGATTCCTGTGGGGACATGGTCAGAAATACGTCAGCTATTTAATTTATTGTTTTATTTTTATTTTTTGCTATTGCCTCCTGGAAACTGACTTGAAGTTTCTTCCCACACGTTCTTTCCCTCAGCTCTTGGGGGCCAGGAACCCCAAAGGGAACCCGTCCTGCTGGCCCTCCAGGGCCACCTCCCGTCTGCTTTACAGAGGAGGGAAAGGCCCCCTTTGACTCTGCAGCTCGTGCGGCCTGCCCCTCACGTTGCCCCAGGGCCCATGCAAGCACACCCTGACCTCTGGCCCCCTGAGGCTTCAGTGCCTTCCACCAGCCGCACAGCCCCCGCCCCTCCACGCCCAGAGTCCTGAGTGGGCCACGGAGGAAGCAGCTCAGAGGAATTGGATGGTGAGGCTGGCCTGATCCTCCCCAGTCCGTCCGCATTTTCACTCCTACTGGGCAGGGAGCCCCTTCAGCTTCTTGTTCTCCAGCTTTTCAGGAGACACATTTTCAAGCCTTAAAACTGGCCTGCGGCAAGGAGCCCTACCCTTTAGGTGATCAGCAGTGAAGATGGAATTTCTCTTCTCCTTGGGGCTGTGGCCTCCCAGCTCCAGATGTTGTTAAATCCACATTCTGGTGCCCCCTGTTGGGGCACCTCTGAAGTTACAGGACGGGGCCCTGGGAAAGGGTCCTGCCCCGTCCCCCTTCCCCAACCTGTCCACACTGTTTTTCTGATGCTTAACTGGTCCTGTGCTTTTTGGCTTCAGTCTGGGGGCCTGGAGCCCCAGCTCTGTTCAAAGGACAGTGACTTCTGGACCTTCTGGAGGCAGCTCGGCATTGCTGTCCTTTCCCCATGTGGCCAGGGCTGTGCAGGCCCTTGTGGGAGTGAGCCGGCATACAGGGCAGAGGAGGCCGGCTCAGCTGTGAGAGGGAAAACATCTGCTGAGACTCGGGTGTGCCAGGGTCCGCCTTGCCCTGCCCAGAGGGGTCCCAAGGCTCGGAAGTCTGTCCTGCTGTGCTCGGCCCCTACTGACACGGTGGTGAGGTCACCACCCACGAGCTGATGCACAGGAGGGACCCCCAGGGGAAGCCTGGGCCAGTCTCTGCCATGCCTGGAGAGGCCACCTCCTCTGGCCGTCCCAGGGGTGCTGGGCAAGCCCCTCAGCCGCTCCAAACTACAAGTCTCTGGCCCTCCCCGTCTCTCTCCATGCCTGGACAGACAGCTTCAACCCTGCAACTTCATAAGAAAGAATCTTGCATGACTGTTTATAAACTGTAGAAATAGAAGAGTGCGCTCCCGCCGTGGGCCCGGGGGCCCCAGCCCGGGACAGCCGCCCTGTGGCGGCGAGGCCTGCTTCCGCATGAGATGTGACCTGGCGGCCTGCACGCGAGAGGTGCTCGGCATCGGTGCCCATTTCCTGCTGTGTCTGGCGGGCCAGCTACCTCATGGCGGGCCGGCTCTGCCATCCTGGTGAGCGTCACTGACTCTGAACTTGAAGTCCCTCAGCAGCCCTGAGCCGTCCAAGAGGTGCTCCAAGAGCGCTGGGGTCTCTGGAGCTCCTTCAGTGATGTTGCAGGTACATGGTTAGGGGGCAGGCCCCCAGATCTTAAATGCTGGAAGCACAAAATGGTTGTGATTGAGCACAATTGCAGGGCTCGTGGTGGGCGGCCTGGGCAAGCCCGGGCCCAGGGGGCTCTTCCAGCTCGGCTCCGTCCAAAGTGAGGCCGAGGATGCCCTGGGCCGGGGGGCCTGCCCTCGCTCAGACCGGGGCACAGCCCATGTCCTAATTCTGGGACATGCCCTACTACTTCTTACTCCTCTGTGCCCGTCTGAAGACTCGAGTCTGTGCCACTGCGGGCCAGGCCACATCAGAGTGCCGCGGGCCGGGAGTCACGCCCTCTCTCCACCCCATGCCCCGAACCTCTGGATGCCTGAGCCCGGGCTCCGTCCCCCGAACCTCTGGATGCCTGAGCC
>JAQQAC010018689.1:3089773-3168567 GCA_029783875.1 Phataginus tricuspis | reverse complement strand
ATGCCTGAGCCCGGGCTCCGTCCCCCGAACCTCTGGATGCCTGAGCCCGGGATCCGTCCCAGTCCTCTTGAGCCTACAGACCCCGGACCCACAGTCCCCGCACTCTGGGGCGCTTTGAAGCTGGCCGTGCTGTTTGCGGGGCAGGGCCTGCCCGGTGAAAGCAGTGAGTCCCTGCCCTGCACCCGGCCCAGACCTGCGGCGGGCGCGCTTTGCCCTCCCGAACAGCAAGCTGCGTGCTGCTCTCTGAGCCTCCTGGCCCAGGCTCGGGAGCCGGCGCTTGCCAGTGACCCCGTAGGCCGTCCTGGGCCTGGCCCTCCTCTTCTGACCCCAGACCCCTCACTGCCCTCTATGTGCAAGGGCAGAATGTACAGGGAAAGTCCGGCTTCTGTGACATCTTGTTCTACCCCAGCCCCTGC
Source organism: Phataginus tricuspis (assembly GCA_029783875.1). Classification (NCBI taxonomy): domain Eukaryota; kingdom Metazoa; phylum Chordata; class Mammalia; order Pholidota; family Manidae; genus Phataginus; species Phataginus tricuspis. Next base: position 3,168,151 of record JAQQAC010018689.1, on the reverse strand, counting down.
CCACCTCAGATAAGCCCCCAACCCCACCACTCCCGGTCCAGTCTACTGAACCCATGTCCGAAGGGCCTTGCAGGGAAGTGAGAACTGCTCCCTGAAGAGCCAAGGATCAGAGAAGACCCTTGACATGAACTGGGGCCCTGCCCTGCCCACCAGCTTTCTCATGATCACCCCCAGCCCAGGCTGCAGGGTTTCCTTTGGCTCAAGTCTCCTCGCTTTGGGGCTCGCACAAGGTGTACATATGTTTTGTACCTCTGCCGACGACTGTACATAGTGTATGAAAGTTATTTAAGCCTCATGTTGTATATTTCTGTTCCTAGACTGGGTGTGTGTGTTCTAAGAAGTTGTCATAAATAAACCCTGAATGACCGTTGTGTGGTGGGGTGGCCCCTGGGGGCCGTCGGCGTTTGGCTGGTTTCCCTTCTCTGGGGTGGGAAGTCGGTGGCAGGTGGGTGGGGCAGACCTTCGGCTGGGCCCAGGCTCACGGGCATTTCCCAAGCTGTGAGCGTGGGGCTTTCTGCATTAGGAAGCAGAGTTTAAGAGTGCCTCCGGACTCCATATGCTGCCTCCCAGGACAGGTGCAGTGCCAAAGAGAGGGCACGGGCCTTAGCGGGCACCTACCATGTCCCAGGCACTGTTCCAGGCATGTTTCACCAGCTCTGCACAACTCCGTGTGATAGGCTAGTGTTCTCTTTTCTGAAATGAGAAAAATCTCTGAGAGGAAGTGACTTGTCCAGGATCACAGCCGGTAAGGACAGAGTTGGAACTGGAGCCCAGGCCTGCATTCAGTACCTTCCCAGGGCCTGCAGGTGCCATGCACGGTACGTACCAGACGTGTCCTCTCCTTGCCATTTACGAAGGGTTAAACAGCTCCATGGTGGGCTTGATTTGTGGGTTAAGGTCAGTTCTTTTCAGTTTTTAAAAACCCATATTCCCCTTTTCTTCCCACTGCCCTAGAAATGCTCTGTGTTCTGCCTGTGTGTCCCGTTATCCTAAATGTGAAAAAAATCTTAAGTCTGAGGCATCAAACAAGCCTCTAACATGTTCTTTGCCCTGGAAGACACAGTGTTGTTTCTCTAAAGCTGAGCTTCTCTCCTGCTTGTAACTCGGTCTATTTTGTCTGTTGACCTGGTTTTCAGGAATCAAGGATGCACATGATTTTAGATCGTCCCTCAGAACTCACTGTCTGACGCAGCACGGCGCACTGGCCCTCTGTCAGCTTCGTCAGGTTCAGCTCTTAAAAAACATTTTTTGTGACACTTTTCTTGAGATATAATTCCCATACCATACAGTTCACCCCTTTTTTGGCTAATGTGTTTGTTTATCCCTGTATTCCCTCTCAGCCCCTTGTGGCCACTCATGCCAAGCAAGTATTTAATAAGCGAGGGCGACTGATGTAAAGAAAGAACAGGGGATTTTGGAGGATTGAGTGATGAAACATCGCTACATATCTGCACCCGAGTTTCCCTTGTGCAGCACGCACAGTCCCTTTGGATGACCACACGTTGCCAGGCCCTGGGGATTCCGGCCCCCTCCTGGGCTTAGAGGCCTGTGGGGAACACCTGCATCTTTATCACCAGCCAAGACCATTTTGAAAGCTTGACTTTCTGCTTTCTGAGATTTGTATTGTGAAGACAATTGGGCCTCTGCTTTGTTTTCCAAATAGAAAACAGTTCTTTGTCAGCCCACGGTCCCTGCTGCCCACCTTGACCTACAGCTTTGCCAGGTCACCCAGTGAATTCCGAGCGTCTGTAGGAGGCGGAGTGGGTCGGAGCGGGGAGGCTGCTGCCCCTCCAGTGGCCTTGGCCTTGGCAAGCGACAGGGACCCTGAGCCACCAGGGGAGACGGGAGAGGCAGAGATGCCACAGCTCCCCAAAGCCCTCGGGCAGCGTGGGAGCCTCCCGCCCTGGGAAGGGGGACACAGTTTCCAGCGGGCGGATGCACCCCCCCTCGCCAGCTCTCACCCCTGGCGCCCCACAGGCCTGTCTCCACACGGGCCCACTGTCGACTGTGCCAGCCGCAGGCCAGCCGAGAGGGAGTGAAGCCGGAGGACCCAGGCCTGGCCCCTGCCAAACTCTGGCCGCTCCAGCCCACGGGCTCTTCCTGCAGCTGTGGCCCCGGCCCCAGAGGTTGTCATGAAAGGAGGGTTCCCCAAGTTCAGGTGGCCCTGGGCCCTGCAGGTGCTGAGGCATGTGGGGTAGGGAGACAGGAACGCCCAGTGAAGGGATATTATTTTTCACTCCTTTAACATGGGATGTTACAGGGGTTTTTTTCCCCCCAAAATTACAAGAGTAATATCTGCTTATTATAGAAAATTTGGAGAACAAAAGTGTGAAAAGAGAAATCCTGTTGAGAATATGTTCACGAGGCAGCGTTCCCAGATTCAAGGATATGGTGCTTCTCAGATTCTGACCAGAACCCATCACGGGAGGGCTGGTGGCAGCTTGACCCTGGAGACAGCTGGGGGCCGCTGGCCGAGCACCCAGAGACCAAGCCTCGGGGAGCGGGTGAGGCGAGCCTCCCGGCCAGCACAGTTAGTGTGGAGGTCAGTGCCGCCCTGGGGTTAGTTAGCAAGCGTGACCAAGCAGCTCCAGCGGCCGTGCAGGGCGAGGAGTGTGGCCGCCCCCAAGAGGGAGGGGTGGAGGCGGCGAGCAAGGGGGAGCTCGGCATGTTCCCAGGTCCCGGGGGCAGGTGTCAGAGGCCAGGCACTGAGGCGCGAGAGCCGGAGCCCCACCCAAGTCAGAGCGGGGTTCGCCACAGGGGAGCGTGCCTCTCAGGGCACTGGCTCACTGTCCCTGCGCCCAGAGCTTTGCCTAGGGCTCAGGTAACTGAAGGTCAGGTGTGACAGGCAGCACCTTGGTTTGGAGGCAGGGATGGGTGGGGGGCACTGCTAGCAGCAGATGACCTGCACAGACCCTGAGAATCAGCTCCAGGGGCTGTCAGAGGGCCTGGGTGGGACTGATCCCAGCAGGAGCCTAGGGGATAACAGGGGTTGGCCCAGCTCACCTCTTGGCGTGGGAGGATGAAAGGTGTGGATCTGCAGGGGAACGGTGGCCAAGCTTCTGGTTTCCAGGCCACAGTGCGGTCACCGGGCTGCACCAAGGGGCAGCCGCAGTGGTTTTCACAGTGCAGCCCTGTTCCTCCTGCTGGGCAGTACGCTCGCATCTCCTCGGGGATTTCATGAGCTGACTAAGGAGGGCCCTCTAATAACCTACCTTCCCGCTTGAACTAGCCAGACTGGACTCTTGCTGGCCACCGGGAGCCCTGCCCCGTGCGAGTGGAGTTTAGAACGTCCTCTGTCCCAGCGCCATTCTTCCCAGTTCGTGGTTCAAGTGGATGTTCAAAAGATTCTCTGTGATCTGGCCTCAGATCACTAGGCTGAGTGGGAGAAGGGCACAGGGGCAGAGCCGGGGGAGGCCAGCCTGGACCCAGATGTGTGCTGCAGAGAAGGCAGCTCACAACAGCTGGCTTTGCCCCATATGGCCGGGAATTGAGTGGGAGACAAGAAGATGCCTGCTCCACGTCTGTGCATGCTTTCTCCTTTTACTAAGGTTGGCAGGGGCACGCCCCCATTGCCAGTGCAGGGTTCAGGGGTCTGGCCCCACCGTCACAGTCTTGTTTGCCGGGGTGGGACCCCAGGGTGCAGACTCAGAAGTAGCTCTTCCAAGGTCTCCTGCTGCAGAAGCAGGAGGTCAGGGTGCCGAGCAGCACCTTCTCCTTGGCGTCCAGGATGTAGAAGATCTGCGTGGCGAGGCAGCTGGTCATCGGGTCGGGGTCTTCCCGCATGCGTCGCAGGGCTGTAACACAGAAACAGGGCCTTGAACAGAGTCACACTGCTGGGCCGGGCAGGAGGCCTGTGTCTGCCGGAAGGCTCGTCAGGCGGCTGTGCAGAAAGTGGTAAAGCAATGGGACGGGACTGGCAGATTTTAAAATACGTGCAAGAATTCCTTCTGGGGCCCACACTGTGCCACGAGAAGAAGGCAGCCTGACCACCACAGGCTCAGGGAGACGCACTGGCTGCCCGGTCCCACCCTGGGGGCCTCTCCTCCTCCCTGGCTCTGCCCTGCCCTTGCCCAGGGCATGTCTGTGAGTGAGGTCCTCTGCGGGGACTCGGCCAGCACTTGGGAACCCAGCAGCAGAGAGCTATAGTGCTGGAGCAAGGCAAGACGGCAAGAGGGAGGAGTGGGGAGGCCGCGGACCCGTGGCCACCTGGGGGCTCTGGACAGAGAGGCTGGAACCCTGTTCCCTTGGAGGGCGTGCCCGTAAGTCAAGGAGCTGTCCGGGCTGGAGACGGTGTGGGGCTCAGTGGGAATGAGGGTCAGGGAACAGGGGGTGTCCGAGGGCTCTGACCGACACCTGGAGACGAGCTGCCTCTTCGCTTCTTCCAGCGGGGTTTGTGGGCCCAGCTGCCCATTTCTCCTCACTCTGCGCCTTCCCCGCCAACGCCAGTGCCTCCAAAAGATGCAAGGAGGGGACAACAGGGTGCCTCTCACCTGCAAGCGCCTCTTCAACTTCCTCGGTTTCCTCCACGTCTAGGGTCTGGATGATCTGGCCTACAGGGTGCACAGAGCTCCTCAGGGGCCCCACAAAAGACCATGTCCCCCGGCTGCTCTCTCTGGTGCCCCTTCCCAAAGCACCCCCACCCCCGCCGTTCTGTCCGTCCCTCCCCATGTCCGGCCTTGGCCACCAGCCGCAGGTCCAGGTTTTCCCAGGAAGTTAGAGTCACTTCCCCTGCTTCTCTGAAGGGTCAGGAGTAACCTGGGCTGTGTGAGGGGGAGGGAATCCCTCTGCTCTAAAGATGCTCATCCTTGGGCCCCCCGAGTCCCTGAGCTTCCCCACAGAGCAGCACCCACACGCTGCCGCCTGCCCTTGGGGGCACTGCGGGCCCCGGATGCCGCCTGCTCTGCAGTGGGAAGGGGGCCCGGCCCCCCCAGGAGCTCCTACAGGGCCGCCACCCAGCACAGCACCGCGGGCCCCTGTGCGGTCCCGGGACTCAGGCTGTCTGAAGAACCCTAGGACAGGGACACGGGCTCTGGGGAAAGGCGTACCTGCAAACCACACTGCCTCCTGGCGGATGGGGCCTGCGGGCTCCCGAAGAGCGCCACACTCTGCTTCAGGAGCCAGAGGCTTTGCCGGCCTCCTGCTTCAGCCGTAGGAGCGTAGGAGCGGATGCTGGGCTAGGCAAGCTGCTCACTGCCAGGTCTTCTGCCCCTTCTGCAGACTAAAGCAGAGTCACTCCTCGGGGAAGAATCTGTCGAAACAGTCTCCTTCTCCAGCCCCGTCCCCGGCCGCCCCGCCCCTGTCTTCTCTAGGAAGCCTTCCTGGGTTGGCTGAGCCACGGGGATCACTTTCCCCGTGGGAGGCATGAAACTCAGATTCACCCCAATATTTGGCTAACAGTTTTTCCCTCCGACTCCCAACAGGAGAGGAGGGAACCCCATTCTTTCAATATTGTTCCTTTCCATCTCAGCTTCAAACCCTCAATCTCATGGTCATCTCGTGGCTGCAGGAGAGCCGGCCTGGAGCCTGCCTGTGTCCTTTACAGAAACACAGAGGATCTGCTCACCGTTCACATGCACGCTGGGTTCTCCAGAGATGCATCTACGATGCAAATCAAAGAAACGCTGCACTTTGTTTTGTTCAGGACTTCACCCAAAACTGTCCTCTCTTCAGAAGTCATGTCCCCAAGAGGAACACCCGTTGCGGTCTGGGGCCCCGCATGAGCCTGCACCCCTCTACTCACGCATCTGGTCGTCTGCAGAGATTCCACAGGGAAGGGCAAGGGGCCACTTACCTCACTACGTCTCCGTCTTCTCAGGAAACTGGGCCCAGAGCTTCCATGTATGATTTATATTATGTAGTATCATGGTGCGGTGTGTTATATGGTGTTATACATGTATTTATACATATTATTCTATTAAAAATTGCTTTCAGGTCTCAGTTGGAGTTAGGGCATCACATTTATTTATTTTGGAAAACTGTACAGATAGAATCTACTGCCACCTAATTTCGCTTAGGACAGCAAAGGGCTGGGATGCGCTAGGGAAGGCTGGGCCGGGCCTCACCACGTGGAGTGCGACCTCGGTTGGACCCCAGGACCTTTGCTTCTCCTCCAGGCCCACCCGGTCCGCTTCTCTGGTTAACATTCCCCACGTGGCCTTGTGAGCATCTGAGTTTTCTGCCCCTGCTCCAATGATTCCAAGCCGCTTTCAGCTCCCACACCAGCTCCAGTATCCTTATTCCTCAGGGTCAAACTATACAAGCTGACGTGTGCAAAGCCCCAGAACAGAGTGAGAGCTTTGCTCCACGCCCCTGAGTAGGGCAGCACCTTGGTGGCATCCCTGATCCCTTCTCTTTGCCTGAGCGCTGCCGTGCCTTCCACCTCCCCCTCTGCCTAGATGACACCTCCTCCAGGAAGCCTTCCTTCAACTCCCAGACTAGGCTGAGTGCCCCCTCCTTTCAACTGCGAAGTACATTCCTCTCCTTCAGCCCTTACCAGGGTTTTCTGAAATTATTTATTTGTGTGCCCAGCTCCCTAGCTTAGACAGGAGGCAGTGGAGGGCAGGAACCACGTCTGGGTGTCGGGCACGAAGCAGACACTCCCTGAGCGTCTCATCACTGAGCTGCTGCTGCGGAGCCGGGAGCCGCACGGCGGGCAGCCTCCCTCCCAGCCCGGGGCAGACGGGTGGGACGCTGCGGGCTTACCAGGGCTCTGAGTGTAGTCCACACGTCCTTCTCAGCAAATACTGCTTTGAGCTTTGACCAGCCCAGTACGGTGGCCACGTGGCAGAGGGCAGGCCGACAGATCTGGAGAGACAGGAAGGCTCAGGTGGGGAGCTGGGCCAGAAGGGCTGGGAGGGACACAGAAGGGCCTGAATAGGGAGACAGACAGCAGGGAAGCCAGGGCCAGTGGGAAGGAGGACTCGGTGAACCCAGAGGCACCGCGGAGTTAGGAGAAAGGCAGGGTCTTCTAGGCACCTTGGTTATAGCTACACCCCTTTGCCCACTAATGAGAAGCTTAAAATTTATGGGTAGAATGACGTTCCTAGTCGCCATGGCACTGAGCTGAGACCCAGAGCTAAGAAACTACCTATCCGATGTTTCCCACCACCCAATACAGACCCTGTGAAAACTGAGTTCCCCAAAGGGTTGACTCCCCAACGGGAGGGGTCACTCCTCTGAGTCCAGGTGGGTTCTGTCGGGAATGTCACTGCTGAGGCCCCCGGAAGGGACCCCACCCTGTGAAGACGAGACCCCAGTTCAGCCTCAGGGCTGGCAGCCCCTCACAGGCCTGTCCAAGGTCTCACATGGCAGGCAGGCTGGTCCTGGACACCTGGTGTCCCGCTACGAACAGATCTGCCTCTTCTCAGGCGCAACTTTTCTCAGCTGCCGTTCCTGTTCCCAGCCTCTTGGGCTCAGAGCTGGGCCCACCCCTTCCAGACCATGGGCTGGGCCTGCTCTGTTCTGCCCACCACGCTGCCTCCAGTGGGGCCTCCCTGGCCCGGTAGCCCCGTCTCCATTCAAGGCCAAAGGAGCACGCAGGCAGCAGCTTGGAAGGAGGGCCACTGTGCCAAGGGCCCGGAAGCCAGGGAGGAATGGGGGTGGAGGGCAGGGTTACCCCTGGAGTTTCCTCTGTGCGTAGGTGGCCAGCTAGAGAGCGCCAGGAGCTGCAGAGCACCCGGCTGTAAGCATCTGGCCGTCTCCAGCCTCTCACTGCAACTCTCCAAGGTCAGAGATGGGGCGACTCCTGCAGCATCTTCCAGGCCTGCCCCAGCCACTTCCCAAGGGCTTGCCAACCTCTCAGCATTTTCCTCCCATGGGAACGCAGGGCCAAGGCTGGCCTCTTACCTGGGCCACCCCGGCACTCACACCCTCCAGGTGGGGCACAAGGGGGACCACCAGGTTGAGGATCTGGTGCCTCAGTGGGAAGACAAGGATTCTCCTATTGACCTTGGCCAAGAGGCTCGCATAGATCTCGAAGGCCGTTGAGCGCAGCTGCTCTGACTCCTGGGTGAGAAGACACACACATGGGGCAGAGACCTCTGCCTCTGCCCAGTTCCCGGCCCATGTGGCCCCCGAACTCCACCCTGCGAACTGCAGGCCCCCCGTGCACACGCCCTGACACTGTTTCCCAGCAAATCTGCATTTTAAGAGAGATTTGCTTTATGCCTAACCCCATACACAAAAGTAAACTCAAAATGGATCAAAAGACCTGAATGCAAGTCATGAAACCATAAAACTTAGAAAAAAACATAGGGAACAATCTCTTGGACATAAACATGAACGACTTCTTCATGAACATATCTCCCCGGGCAAGGGAAACAAAAGCAAAAATGAACAAGTGGGACTATATCAAGCTGAAAAGCTTCTGCACAGCAAAGGACACCATCAGTAGAACAAAAAGACATCCTACAGTGTGGGAGAAAATATTCATAAATGACATATCCGATAAGGGGTTGACATCCAAAATATATAAAGAGCTCACACACCTCGATAAACAAAAAGCAAATAATCCAATTAAAAAATGGGCAGAGGAGCTGAACAGACACTTCTCCAAAGAAGAAATTCAGATGGTCAACAGGCATATGAAAAGATGCTCCACATCACTAATCATCAGAGAAATGCAGATTAAAACCACAATGAGATATCACCTCACACCAGTTAGGGTGGCCAACATCCAAAACACAAACAACAACAAATGTTGGCGAGGATGTGGTAAAGGGGAACCCTCCTACACTGCTGGTGGGAATGCAAATTAGTTCAACCATTGTGGAAAGCAGTATAGAGGTTCCTCAAAAAACTCAAAATAGAAATACCATTTGACCCAGGAATCCCACTCCTAGGAATTTACCCTAAGAATGTAGCAGTGCAGTTTGAAAAAGACATATGCACCCCATGTTTATCGCAGCACTATTTACAGTAGCCAAGAAATGGAAGCAACCTAAGTGTCCATCAGTAGATGAATGGATAAAGAAGAGGTGGTACATATACACAATGGAATATTATACAGCCATAAGAAGAAAACAAATCCTACCATTTGCAACAACATGGATGGAGCTAGAGGGTATTATGCTCAGTGAAATAAGCCAGGTGGAGAAAGACAAGTATCAAATGATTTCACTCATCTGTGGAGTATAAGAACAAAGCAAAAACTGAAGGAACAAAACAGTAGCAGACTCACAGAACCCAAGAAAGGACTAACAGTTACCAAAGGGAAAGGGACTGAGGAGGATGGCTGGAAAGGGAGGGATAAGGGGGGAATAGGGGCATTATGATTAGCACATGTAATGCAGTGGCGGGGCACACGGGAAAGGCAGTATTTACAGAGAAGACAAGTAGCGATTCTGTAACATCCTTCTACGCTGATGGACAGTGACTGTAATGGGGTATGTGGGGGGGCTTGATAATAGGGGGTCTAGTAACCATAATGTTGTTCAAGTGATTGTACATTAACGATACCAAAAGAAAAAAAAGAAAAAAAAGAATTACTTTATTTGTGGATAAACAAAAAGAAAGGTTTTGATCAAAAGATTCTCACTAAAGGATAAACTCCTACAGGACATACTTCAAGGAAGAAGAAAAATGATTTCAGAAGGAAAGTTTGAGATGCAAGAAGGTATAGCGAGCAAACAAAATGTAAAGGTACCTGTGAATCTAAACACAGTGTCAGTGTAAGAATGTTCATGACATTATTAATAACAGCAAACAACTCAAAACAAATAGCCAGTGACAAGAGAATGGATAAGATAGAGTATTTGATAATCACACAATGGAAGATTATAAAATGATTAAAATGGCTGGTCTCCAGGTATAATTATAAAATGGGTGAACCTCAGTAACTTAGTAAGCATATCACAGATCAAATAAACACAAAATAAATTCAGATATGGAGGATTTACTAACAAAAGTAACAAGCCCGATTTAATAGATAACTTTGCACATAACAGTGAATGCAAACTCATTTCAAATATCCATTAAACATATAATAAAACTGATAACCATAATCTTCCTACACCACACACACACGCGTACACGCACACACACGCACGCACGCACACACACACGCGCACACACATGCACGCACACACACACGCACACACGCACACAAACTCAATGCCTTTTTAAAAGATCTGATTTTAGATCATGATCTCTAATTACAACTCAATAAAGCTATAAATACATGACCCAAATATCTAACCCACTTGGAAATCAAAAGGTTAAAGAAAGAAAAACTATAAATCTATAAAATTTTTTACTGGAAGCTGTAAAGGCATTTGGTAAAATTCAAAGTCTATTACTGATTTTTGTTTTAACTCAGCAAGTATAGAATGGGGAAAAAAAGTCCTAATCATGATAAAGGGTATTTATTAGAAATTAACAAGTAATCTTAATTCCTTTCTGAAGAAAGTACGTACGTGAGCGCTATGTTGGCCAAGACAGAGCAAGCCCATTCCCGCCTGTCTCACCCACTGACTGACACTGAGAGCACTGGTCAACTACTACTTGAAGATTCTGAAAATCATTCATAGCAGGTGGATTTGGGGGAAGGAAGTCAAAGTTTGAAAAACAGCCCTACTGCGTGGGTCTCCCAGATTTTTTTTCTCTTTTATGTCCTAATTTTGACACGAAGGTGGCCCTAGGGCTAAGCTGTGCAGCAGGCATAGGAAACTAAGCCTCTGAGTAAAACTGCCACTCTGGCAAGAGGACCAAGAGAACGGGACCCTGTGAGAATATGGCTGGAATCTGTGTGTCTCTTCTTTCTCCGTCTTCTGTCGCTCCCAGTCCTGACCTCGGGATGGCTCTGGCGGCAGAGCTGCACAGTGTAGCAGACTGACAGCAGCAGCGACATGCCTACAGGGGGGATCTTAGGACCCAAAGAATGTTGTGTGTGGGGTGGGGAGAATCTTAATTTTTTCTCTCTCTCTGTCTTCTATTTCACTGCCCTGAAGATGGACCCAGTTGTGTAATTCTATTGGCACAAGCAGTAAACTCTGAGCAAAAGTCCAATTTTCTAGACAGAAGGTCTGGAAAAGGGGTCCCTGGGAGCCAGAAAGTGGGGGAACTCTCAGAGAGATAAGCTAGAGAAAGAAGTCCCTAACTCTGCATGTGAGCCAACACCTACGGCCTGGGGTCACCCCCGAGCTGCACACGCACAGGATGGACCCTCTGCGGCACAGCAAAGACTTGAAAAACTTAACAGACATTGAAATTACCCACAACAGACGATGAGACAGGACCTATAGTCTGAACCTACATAAGGTTGACGGTCTGTTTAAAAAAAAAATCAACATTCTCCAGAAGAATTTAACAGGACCAAGAGTTTGACAACATTACATTCAAAATGTCCAGACTATACCCCAATTTACTTGACATACAAAGTAACCAAGAAAATGTGATCAATCCTCAAAGGAAAAGATAATCAACAAATGCCAGTTCCAGATGCTGGAATTATCAGTTGAAGACTTCTCTTTTTTTTTTTTTCAAATAAAGATTTTATGTAGATATTTTTTTAAATGTTCTGTGAGTTAAATATGAATGATGAATGAAAAGATGGATGTTCTTAGCAGGGAAATAAAAGCTACGAAAAAAGAGAAACAGATGAGAATTTTACATCTGAAAAATACAATATCTGAAACCAAAGTCCACTGGGATCAATAAGAGTGGAGATGATGGAGGAAAAAGCTTGTCAACTTTCAGGTATGTCAGTAAAAATTATACAATCAGAAAAACAAAGAAATCAGAAAAAATTAACAGAGCTTCAGAGATTTGTGACATCATCAAAAAGCTTAACATTCATGTCATTTAAAGAAGAAAGGTATTGGTACAGAAAAAGTATCAGAAGAAATAATGACCTAAAACTTCCCAAATTTGGTGTGAAACATACATCATCAGATTCAAGAAGAGTGATAAAAGAAACCAAAGCATATCTAAATAAATGGAGAGAGATATACCATGTTCATGGATTAGCAGAGTCAATATTGTGAAGAAGTCAGTTCTCCTCACACTTACCTATAGGTGTAACACAATTCCAATAAAAAACATCATCAGCATATTTTTTAAAGAAGTAACAATGCATATAAAAATTTTAAATTATATGGAAAAGTGAAGGAAATAGAGTCAAATTTTGAAAGAGTTTAAAAAATTGGAGGTTTCATAGTATGTGATTTCTAGACTTAATATAAAGTTACACTATTCAAGAGTGTGGTATTGATGAAAGAACTGACATGTAAATCAATGGAACTGAACAGAGAACCCATAAATATACGCACACAAATATGGTCATTTGATTTTTGATAAAGGTTGAAAGGCAATTCAATGGAGAAAGACTAGTCTGTTCAACAAATGATGGGAGGACAGATGTCTATTGCAACAAGCTAAACCTAGATTCATTCCTCACACCTTATAAAAATTAACTAAAAATTAATCATACACTTAAATATAAAACACAAAAGTATAATATTTCAAGAAGAAAACATAGGAAAAATTCTGTGACCTTAAACACAATCCATGAGAGAAAAATCAAGATAAATTGGACCATATCAAGTTAAAAACTTTGTTTTGCAAAGGACTCTTAAAAGAATGAAAATAAAATCCAAAAAAATGGGAGAAACATTTAAAAATCACATATATGACAAAAGACTTGTATCCAAAATATATAAAGAACTCTCAAAACTCAACAATAAGAAAACAAGTAACCCAATTAAGAAATGAGTAAAAGATATGGACTCTTGACCAGAGAATATATATAGATGGCAAATAAATATATGAAATCATGCTCAACATCATTAATTGCAATTAAATTAGGGAACTACAAAGTAAAATGACAATGAGATACCATTACACATTTAGAAGAGCTAAATTTTTTTCAATGATGATACCAAGTATGGGCAGGATGAGAGCAACTGGAACTTTCATATATTGCTGGTAGCAATGCAAATGCTGTAGTAACTGTGAAAAAATATTTGGCAGTTTCTTTTAAAGTTAAACATATACCTCCCATATTGCCCAGCAATGGGATCCCTAGGAATTTATCCAAGAAAAGTGAAAGCTAATGTGTACACAAAAACCTATATACAAATATTTATAGCAGCATTTTTCATTATTACCAAAAATTAGAAACAACCAAAAAGGTAAAGGGATAAACACATTGTGGTATATCCATTCAACAGGCCACTCTTCAGCCACGAGAGGAATGAACTATTGACACAACAACCTGGGTGAACCCCAAATGTCTTATGTTAAATGAAAGAAGCCAGACTCAAAAGTATGATTCTATTTTGTACTGTATGGTTTGTACTGTATGATTCTATTTATATGACATTCTGGGAAAGGCACATATGATAGGAATAGAGAACAGACCAGTGGTTGCCAGTGGCTGGAGCAGGGAAAGGAGTTGATTCCAAAAAGGGCAGCATGCGGGAATTTTTGGGGGTGATGGAAATGCTTTGTATTTTGATTGAAGTTGTGATGGTTATGAGTATACCTTTGAAAAAACTTGTAGAACTGCATAGCAAAAGGGTGAATTTCACTGCATATAAATTAAAATTTTTTTTAAGTTTCAAAAAGGAAATTATAGCATAGTATATCCATGCAATATAAAATTAGGCAGCTACCAAAATTATGTTTACAAAAAGGGTTTTAATCTGGGAAAACACAATGATAAAACGTTAAAGGAAAATATGCAAATTGGTATATACAGTATGAAATTGATTACACATTTTTAAAAACCATTTTTTAAAAGTAGACAAATTACAAATTGTACCCAAGTGATAGCAGTGGTTGCCTTTGACTTTGAGTGGAATTTAATTTTTCTTTCTTTTCAAAATTTTGTATGCTTTCCAATTTTTTGCATACTTTTATAAACACCTTACCCCAAATAAATAAGGAACTTATATTAAAAATTGGATACATTTTAAGAACAAGCAAATTAAAAGACTATCGGGGGCTTGTCAGTTGGGAGTTGACAGGGCCACCCACCTTTGGGACTGATCTTGCATCTTAGACAGTGTCAGGATGACGTCCTTGGTGTGGCTCTGGGCCAGCAAGCGGAGGGTCGTCTGGATGGTCTCTTGGGCTGTAGGCTGGATGGTCTCTTGGGCTGTAGGCTCAGTGACGCTGTTCATATGATGGTAAATGTACTGGATGATTTCTGGCACCTGAAGTGGGGAAAACAGGAGCAAGATTCTTTCCGACTCTAGACCCCAGCTTTTCAGGAGCTGCGTGACCAGGCACCCTACAGAGTGTGGGGCCATTCACAGAGGCGTACATGGACATCTGGACTGAAGGCCCTGCCCAGCTGTGCTCTGCCCTGGTCAGGTCACATCGGCAGGGCTGGAGCTATCCTGTCCCCCATATTGTAAGAGGGACAAAATGCAGAGCAGCAGAGAAAGAAACAGGAGGTGTGCGTGGGAACCATGTCACAAAGAATGAAGCAAGAATCTGGGGACCAGTAACTGGGAGAAGGGAGGACAGGAGGTGTGAGGCCCACCGCAGAGGGAGGGGCGGGCAGCCCTCCCTGCCCACTGGCTGGGTGGCGCGTGGTGAGCAGCCTGGGCGCTGGAGTCACCCTGCCCGGACTGGTGCCTCACCTCCTTCCTTACCAGCTGTGTGGCCTTAGGCAAGATGTCCATCCTCTCTATGCTTTATTTATTCATGTAGAAAAGGAGAACAGTTTTATGCACCCCAACCGTTCAGAGCTAGCCCATCTGAACTGGTCAGAAAGGTGTCTGTTATATGAGTGTTGAATAAACCCGTTATTAAGGCTCATCGCCTCCTTGAGCCTTTTCCCCATTTCTAAAGAGAAAAGTTACTTCCTCACAGACCCAGTGTAAGAATTAAATAACATGTGACCATGGGACCGAGGCTAGCACAGTGCGTGCATCTAGTGTTGGTAAAACCCGAATATCAATTGAATTTTGTATCACCCAGAAAGCAAACTTGGGCTAGACCTGGAAACTACAGGAATGCAGAATTCAGTTCACTGTAAGGTAGAACTTTCAGAGAGTTCATCCCACTCTAAGGTGATAATGAAAGTGGTCCACAAATAAAAACGAGCTACGGCTTAGCAGTGAGCTTCCCAGCAGAGCCTGGCCGCTCAAGGGTCAGGGCCTCCAGAAGGGATTCCAGGCATCAAGTGGGGGGCTGGCAGGTCGGCCTCTGGAGCCCTTTGCCTCTAGGAGCGTATCCAGTCTGCGTGGGGGCGCTCAGATGGCTCTCCAGGCCCAAGAGGGTGGAAAGGTACTGCTAGCTGCACCTGCTGTGGGAGGCGTCCAGAGCCAGCTGGAGTGGGTGAGGCCGTTGAAATGAGAGGGACTCTCAGTCCACAAGAGCTTTTCAGATGGTATAAGAAGGGCAGACAAGGATAGACTGTGCTGTCTCAGTCTGACTGCGAACCAGTCCCACCTCTGACAACAGCCCTGTATCCCATCTCTGCTTTGGGTCAGCGGCTCCCAAGTGTCCATGTGTCCATATGTACACATATATAAAACCCCATCTCCCGCCTGAGTGAAGAGGAAGGCGTCCACAGGCCTGACACTATCTGGAGGCAGGAGGGGCGACAGGTGGCCCCTGGTCCTGAAGGCCCAGGGCAGTCTCCTGCTACGGCTGTGACTCTGTCCACCTTTCCTTCCCGGTTGCGGTGGGAGCCGGTGGTTACCCGGTGGTCTTTCACACACATGCGAACAACTCCATCATTAACGTTTTCTGCTCTGGTTTAGTTAAAGGATTGGGATTCCTTAAACCCCAACCAGTAGGAAATGAAACAGGACAAAATCCAGAACAGAACAGAAAGGGAGAATCCTTAAATTGCCCCCGAACAGTTAAGTCCCTCAGGGCCACTACCTTCCCAATCTCTGGCACAGAGCACTTCAGGGTCATCCTCAACATCTCGGAAGCTGCGCGGACGTCGTGCCTGCGGTCACCGGTCATGGCCCCCACTGACACCACCATCAGATCTGCCCTCTCCTCGGGGGTCAGGTATTTCTGGAAGAACTGAAGAAAGAACAACGGGGTCTCTGCAATGTCTGCTTCCCACTCTGGGGTCGCCCTGGACTCTAGAGACCTGGCAACCAGGGTCCCGTGGAAGCCGTCTGTGGCCAGCATCTGGCTAGGCCGCGTGTGAGGCCAGGCTCCAGAAGTCCCCAGGCAGAACAATGGACCAGACAATATGGTACAGAGAACGACACGAAAGGCATTTCTCTTTTGAATCTGGAATGCAATGAGGTGATTCCATTTGGAAACGAGTTGATGCTTAGTGAGTTGACAGCACTGCAAAGCAAGAAGTGGCCACTGTGGCCTGCAGCAGGTGGGTCCCGTGTCCGACTACACCAGCACTACTTGTTTGCTCAGAGCACTGAGTCCCGGCTCTGCACCTCCACTGCCGGGAGCAGGGGAAGCCCACCAACAAGGCCCCCGACGCTTTGCCCTGGAGGAACTTACGGCCAGGGTGGGGCAGGTAACTGGGCAGTACTGGGGCAGTGGGAGACATGCAGGTAAGGGGCATGGGGCATGGCTGGAAACGGGGCTGTCAAGAGGAGGCTGGGCAGTGCCCTGGGAAGAGGTGGCGGTGAGCTGCACCAGGGCCGCCCCAGGGGGAGCCAGGAGCTCTTTAGGAGGTGGGCGGACAGGCCTGGAACCGACCTGGACGTGCGCAGCGAGAAGGAGGAAGGAGCAAAGAACTCCGGTTTCCGATGGGCGAGCCTGGAGTTGGCTGAGTCCGGGGACACCAGGCCTGAGGCGCAGGTCGCCTCTGCCAAAGGAGTGAGTCAAAGCGGAGGCCCCGTGAGGGTGCAGGGGCGCAGTCTGCGTGCAGAGTAGGGCTGACGGCGCCTCCGTTTTTAAAACTCTCTCAATGACCTCAAACTTGAATCAACTGGTGCGCGGCTAGGGGAGGGGCTTCCCGCCTCCAGCGAGTGCCCGTGAGACCCTGGGCGGGTGCCCCCCGTGCGCGGGGCCCTCTCTGCGGCCCCAGCCAGGCCTCTGCCATCTCCCCTCAGCCCTCTGGCCCCCCAAGCAGACCCCTCGGGCACCAACCAGGAGAGCGAGCGTACCATGGTGAGGTGCTGGATGCTGGCAGGCCACTCCCCGCGGAAATGCTTCTGCAAATCCTTCAGGACGGCCTCGGTCTTCGGCTTCTCACCTCCTCCCAAAACAGCCATTCAGGGGCAGGGCCTCGGTGGGAAGCACACCCTCCCCACTTCCCCTCCAGGCCTCGGAGAGCACCGGGCCCAGTGGGTGCAGTGACCTTAGCCCGATGGAAGGGAAAGTCCCCAGGCCAGGCTGCAGGAGGGGGAGTCCACTGGCAGCGGTTGCCCCCCCACCCCGGGACTGTTCCCGGCACCCCCACCCCCTCCGCCGGGCCAAGGCCCTCACAGGAGGCAGGTCCCATTGAATCCCAAAAGCCTAAGCCTTCTGAAAGTCCCTTGGGGGACGCGGGCAAATTCCTGCGGCCCCTCGGCAAGTGTGAGCGGCTGTGTGTGTCTTTGGTTTTCCTGGGGCAGAGAAGGTCTAGATCAGGGATTCCTGCGTGTTCCTGGGAAAGGAAGCTTGCTTCCCCGGTCTGACACCCAGAGGGGCCCTGGGCCCCTCCAGAATGGCTGCAGGCCTCGCCCGCTTTCCCAAGAATCTCATGGAATCTTCTCCAAGGGGCACTGCGTCAGCGACGGGGGAGCTCACGCAGGTGAAGCATGTTTGCCCCGGCCCTGCACCCGGGGGCCCTCGGTGACAGGTGCTACTCTGGTCCCCACCCTGCAGCCACACAGCCACGCAGCCACCCAGCCTCACGTCACTTACTTCTATGAAGCACAAGGACTTTGAACAAGTAGCACAAGGCCTCTGACGCCCCCGCGCTGATCTCGTAGCTGGAGTTCATACGGAAGCGCCCTAAGGTGCCCATGAGTCTCCCGCTCGTCAAGAACTCCTCCATGCGCTGCCAGGAAGGGGGAGCTGGTTCCTTCTCCATCACCAAGAGGAGCTCCTCCGCCCTGCGCTCCGCACGCCCTTCCCACTGCACTGGGTCCCTGGCCTGTCTGTGGCCCCCCACCTCACCGGCTCCACCCGCTGTCCTGGCAAGGGAATCGTACCCAGACCCCTG
Organism: Phataginus tricuspis; assembly: GCA_029783875.1. Lineage (NCBI taxonomy): Eukaryota > Metazoa > Chordata > Mammalia > Pholidota > Manidae > Phataginus > Phataginus tricuspis. Next base: position 3,150,063 of record JAQQAC010018689.1, on the reverse strand, counting down.
AGACATGCTAGCCAGCTGACCAGGCCAGGGTGCCCCCCAAAGCTGAGATGGGCCGGCCATTTGGAGTTTGCGAGGCCAAGGGTGATGTCCTGAGGGCTGGGATCAGGCTACCCTCCAGCTACCCCTGCAGGCGCCCCATAGGCAGAGAAGCGGGCCGCTGAGTCTGTCTTCCCCACCCCCCACCCCCACACCCACCGACAGCTCGGGGAAATTGCGAATAAAACCTCAGCATCCTGGAAATGGTGCCCATGGCCCGCGACGGCTCGTGCACTTTCTCCGAGAGTGTTAGCCAAGGCAAGATGACCTTCAGAGGGGTGGAGACCCCGCCCACACCTGTGTGGGTGCACTGCCCCTGCCTTTGCATCTTGGGTCCACATCCCCCACTGCCACAGAGACCACAGGTGCTGTCTCAGCAGCACAAGTCCCAAGGGACAAACGGGGGGGGGGGTGGGGGACCGCAGGGGGCGTCAGCCCGTGAACTTGGCAAAGTGTGTTTCAGTCTCTAGCTTTTCACCTATCACCACCTGAGTCTCTCCCAAGAGGAATGTTTAAAGCCACTGCTGCACCTTGGAGGTAGAACTGCAAAGCAGAGGGCAAGGCGGGGCGGGAGAAGGTGGGGAGAGGGCCTTCTCTTTGCAGCATGGCTGTGCAAACTCCCACAAAGCCAGGGCTAGAGCTGAAGTGGCGTCTAAAGGCTGAGATTCAGAACCATTAATTTCTGGAGATTAATAGTAATACTCCTGGTGACCACAGGTAAGTGTTTGGTATATAATGAATCACTTTATCCTCCCATCAGCCCCATGAGACAGGTATTATTCTTCTAACATAGGTTGAGATCACAGCAGGGGGGAGAGGCCTGTGTCCTGCTTGGTGCAAATATTTGGAAAAGTGTGACCCACCTTCATAGCTGGGTATGTGCCCTCCAGGGCAGTCCTACTGCCAGAGCATTAAACCCTATCGTGGATGGTGCAAAAAAGTTAAAATTAAAATTAATGAACCACCACCACACATCTCTTGACACCCAACACAAAAATTAATTCAGAATTGATGACAGACATAGATTTAAAACCTACAACTATAAGCTTCTAGAAGAAAATAGGAGAAAATATTGGAGACCTTAGGCTAGGCAACACTTCTTGGATAAGACAGTGAAAGTACAACCATAAAAGAAAAACGTTAATAACTTGGACTTCATCAAAATGAATCCCTGCTGCTCGTCAGAAGACACTATGAAAAGAATAAAAAAACAAGCCACAAAATGGGAGAAAATATTTGTGAATCTCATACTGTCAAAAGACATATCCAGACTATATGAAGAACTCTCAGGACTCAAAAATTAGATAACAACCTAATTCTGAAAAAGGGCAAATGATTTGAACAGACATTTTACCATAGCAGCTATACAGATGGCAAATAAATCCATAAAAAGAGCTTGTCATCATGAAACACTAGGAAATGCAAATTAAAACCACAAAGAGATTCTACTCTGCAGCTATAAAAATGACTGAAATAAAACACGCTAACGACACCAGGGATGCAGAGAGATCAGAACTCTCGTACATGGCTGGTGGGAATGCAAAATTATACAACCAGTTTGCAAAATCCTTTGGAACTTTCCTAGAAAGTTAAACATGCGCCACACAACGCAGCAATTCCCCTTTAAGTATTTTCCCAAGAGAAATAAAGAACCTATGTTCATACAAAATCTTAAATGCAGGGATTTATAGCAGCTTTGTAATCACTCCAAACTGGAAATAGCCCAAATTTTCTCAACTGGAGAATGGATATACAAATGGTGACCCATCCAGACAGTGATGAAAAGGAATAAATTAGTGATACATACAACAGCATGGATGAATCTCAAATACACTCTGCTGAATGAAAGAAGACAGATGCGGACTACATATATGATTCTATATACTATATAATATAAATATATAGCTATACCATATGATTCTATTTACAGGATATTTTAGAGAAGGCACTATAGGGACAGCCAGGGTCTGGGGTGGGTGGAGGGGAAATCTGAGGGGTGGTAGAACAGCTCTGTAGCTTGATTGTGGTTGTGCTTACATGACTGTATACATCTGTCAAAACCCACAGAGTTATAAACTAGAAAATGTGAATTATACTGCATGTAAATTATACCTTAATAAAAATATGAAAAATACAAAGACAAAAATAAATAAATAAATGAAGAAGAGCCCTTGGGAAAACTGTACAGACCTTAAATATTTTTGCAAAGATGACCCCCTTCCCGACCCTGCTGTGCAAAGTCAAATGAGAAATAAATGATCTTTTATTCTTCTATCATGTAATTCTGTAGGAAAAGATATGTCTAAAATACCCACATTTGATTTTTATTGAGAATTACCTCAACATAGCAAATAGAAACTAAATTTTGTTGTATATATATCTTATTTTTATCAGTTTAATTTCATTTATCACGATAAACCAATTTTCCCCACTATTTTCTATGAAAGTGGTGCTTTGTGCGCATGTGTGTGTGGGGGGGTGCCATCGATCTTTGGATAACGAGGACCCCAGTAATGGATTTCACCTGACCTGGGACCACAGCTCAGCCCCTCCGCCCCCCATGAGCCCCCATGACAGCCTGCGCCTGCTGACACACCACGCACAGTCATCTACCCGGCACAACAATGCCTCTGAACAGACACACCAGAACTGGTACAGGCCAAAGGAATGATGTCACGAATCCCAATGCAGATGCATTTCCTCTCTAGACAGGGCCCACGTCCAAGCTTTTTTGTAAGCTATCTCTGCCACCTTGTCTCCTTATTTGCAGTCACCCCTAATGTTTTATCCAAAATTAATTATTCTAATAATTTTCAATTTGTTCATGAAAGTTGGTTTCAAGTGACTCTCAGCTATTTCCCCAATTCAAACTCACCCCCAGAAAATGACAATTTATCATAATTAAGAATATTTGGAAGGCTCTAAAGACAGAGGGAGATACAGGAATTTATCTCCAGGTAATTGTTACACACACCCAGAGCAGAGAACCTGGGCTTTGGGCTAGAATGACACCCATTCTGCTCTAATATTCCTTTCCTTTCCTTCTAACATGCCAGGTACATATAGGCTTTGGTCTCCCTGGTTTGCACAGCCACTTACCTCCAGGAAGTTCTGCCGCAGGAGCATGTCGGGGTGCACACCGTCCGTCACGAGAGCTTGTAGCATGTCATCTAAGGCCTGGACGGGCTGGCAGATGAAGAGACCAGGGCTCGGGAACAGCGTAGCCTCGACGCCAGCACGGCTCCCTGGGGCGGCCCCACCTCCCTCAGGCCCTCCTCACGGGGATGGGAAGTGGGAACGGTCCAGCCCTGCCGCCACACCCCCATCTACCCTTCCCGACCTCACCGAGAAGGACCGGCCCCACACTCTAGGCCAAACAGCAACGCTGGGCAGCTGTCCCCGACAAACACAGCCCCTGCGGGACTCCCACCCTCAGAGAGTCCTCCTGTTGGACCAAGGAAGCTTCTCTATTCAAAACTGGAAATACTGGAGGAGACTGTCTGGGGTCAGTTATGTGATGGGATCTGTGGGTTTCTCCTCCTAAGACTAAGGCTGCCTTGGAGCTAGAGAAACGCGAGCCTGGAGAGAGGATGTGGCGGGGAAGCAGGGGCCGCTCCCTGGGGGACAGGAGGCGGACGGACAGGGCCCAAGCTACTCCGAGCAGCCCGGGGCCCCGGGGCCAGGGGCTCCTGAGGCGGAGGGCGGGGGCGAAGAGGCCAGGAGGACGCCGCCGAAGACCAGTCATCCCCTTGGAGAACGCCCGCCGGGGCCCACGGGGGGGATTACCTGGGTGTAGAGACTGGTGCTCTCCTTCCGGTCTAGACTGGGTGCAGTGAGTGGCAGGGAGAACGTGCTGGAGACCCCAGCGTTCACCAGGTCCAGTTTCTGGGACGAGTAGAATGGCGGGCTCACCTGGCTGGGGGGAGATGGGGAAGCCACGGGAGGCCTTTGGAGAACATCTGTGGGAGGCCAGGCTTCCTGCGCAAGAGTCTGCTCTGCTCCGCTCTCTGGGGCCCGGGGAACAGCAGGGACCTGAGCCCAGAGCACATCCCGATGGCCCCCTAACCAGGGAAGGAGGACCTGGCTTCTGGGGGGCCTTCCCCACCATGGAGGTACTGACCGGCTTCTAATAGCGAAATTGGGAGATACCCCCACTGCCCCAGAATGTGGTGGTGGCAATCATGGGGCCCGCCTCTCACCCAAAACCAAGTCCCCAAACCTCCCCCTTCCTCCCAACCCACATGTCCTCAGCAACAGAGACTCAGGAGGGAACAAGGGAGGACCTCAGGGCCACGACGCAGAGCACGGCTTGCTGACGAACATTGCTGGTCAAGACCTCGGTGGATTCTTCAAGGATTAACATCTAGAAGGGCCGGGAAGAAGCCAGAACTCCCCTCAGAGAGAGGCGCCAGCCCTCTGCTCTGCAACTGCCCTCTTACCCGGGTGACCAACTCCCAGAAGAATTTAGGTCTTTCTCACCTCAATTTTCTTGGCCAGAATGATTTTGGGGAAGTAATCATTTATATTGCCATTTGCCTGGGCACAGACAGCACCACTCAAGGTGCCCACAGCCCTCAGGAACCTCAGCTTGTCGGACTCGGACTAGGACAGAACACAGACGCTCCGGCCCATGAGCCTGGCCTCAGCCCGCAGCTCCCACCACCGGCAGTGCCCCAGACCCCGCCCCGCAGGCCCAGCCCAGGCCCCAGCACTGCCGGACGCAGACCTCTCTGGGAATCCTCAGCAGAGCACCCCCTTCCCCCAGGCTGACGCCCACCAGGGTCCCAGCCCCTCTGTGGCCCTCCGGGGAGGGCCGCCTTTCAGGTGGCTCCCAGGCCAGAGCTGGTTTGCAAGACCCAAGGAGGCATATGCACATTCATTTTCTCTATGTCCTTCCTGTGCTCTCAAAACTTCCCAGGGAATTTCCTTACCACCTGTTCTTGCTCTAGAAATTCCAGCACGAACGGGTAGGCTTCTCTTTCTGACTGGCGCAATCCTGCAAAGGGATGGGATTTGGTTGATTCTGTTAGATGGACTAGGAAAGTGGGGTCACCTTACCCTCAGCCTTCTTCCAAGAAGGCTCAGAAACCCTCCGGGTCCTGTGGAGGAGGGGGTATCCCAGCTCCAGGAACCAGCTTCTCCAGGCCTACGGCCCAGTGCGGACTCAGAAGCCTGTGTGGAAAGGCAGTCACGTGGGGACTCAGTCAAGAGATTTTCTGCTTCAGGCCTGGCCAGGGATGGAGGAGCAACTGGAAAGAGAGAGAACTGTAAGTCCCCGGCAGTGACCACACGTTGCTGGAACCGTCCTAGAGAAGCTATGAAATTCTTGAATGCGATTGGACGTGAAACATCAAGTCAGCCCTGGAGCCTCCCTTGGCAACCGGGCTGGTAGAGTCCTGAGGAGGCAACCGGGTGTGGACACCGAGGCTGGGTGGGCTGAGCATACAGCCTGTCCACCCCAAGGGTGTCAGGAGGGGGTGAAGCAAGCTAAAGACGTGCAGAGCTCGCTGGGGCCAGAGCAGCATGGGCAACAGGCCTGAGATCAGGCCATTTCACCACAGCATGGCAGTCGGACCTCAAGCTACCCAAGTTCAAAGCTCAGCTCTTCTGCTCCATCAGCCCCGGGAGCTCCAGCAACTGAACTTCCTCAACTGTGCAATGGGAAGACGACAGTGTCTGTTACTGTCGTGACAGATAAAGGAACTAATGCGTGTCAAGAGCGATCTTAAGAAACTTAAACTCCCCCAGCTTCAGCTCTGTCATCTTAACATGTGGATAATAATCATAGTGTCTACTATTGTTATGAGGTTTAAATTAATTCAGTCACAGAAGAAATAAGAATAACCCCTGGCACATGGTAGGAGACCGACCAGTTCGCCCTTCAGCACACATTTTTTGAGCGCCTTCTTTGTGAAGCATTCTGGCAGAAGGAATTCTTTTTCCATTTGCTCATATAGGTAGGTGGTCATACATACGCAGGAGGTCAGAGAAAATCTCACTGACGGAATTGGAGTGGTCGTGAAGGATATGAGGGGCAAGTCATACAGACATGCGGGGAAAGCGCTTTCCGGGCCCAAGAAACAGCAAATACAGAGGCTCTGAGGCAGGACCATGCCTGGCATGCTCGCAACAGCAGAGGCCTGGGCACCTCAAGTCATGATGAAGCAGGGTGGAGCGGGACAGGCCACCAGGGCCCTGTGAGGCCTACCGCAGGGACCAGGCTCTGCTTGCATGGGGTGGGAGCCCAGAGTGGGCTCTGCGCAGAAGCATGGTGTGGTCTGACTTTCGACAGATCACTCTGGCCCCTCGGCTGAGAACAGAGGGGCATGGGGGTGAGGCACGGGAAGGGGTGCACGGGAATGATCCCGGGGAGGGAAGGTGGGAGCTTGTGCTCAGAGTCGGTGCCTGTTTTGAAGGTAGGCCCAGTGGGAACAGGGACAGGCAAGATGCGAGTATGAAAGAGAGATGTCAAGACTTTTGGCCTGAGGGTCCAGAAGGATTGAGTTGCATTCTCGAGATGGGGAGCAGGTCTGGGGGAGAAGCAAAGCTGGGAGCTCAGTCTGGGGCATGTTCAGTCTGAGACGTCAGTGAGGCTCCTGAACGGCGGGGTATCAGTCAGCTGGGTTTAAGTCTGGAATTCAGGGATAAGAGCTGGAACACAGATACACCCTGGACGCTGCCGGCCTACAGAGGCCTGGAGCTCTGCTCTGGTTCTCCAGGGCAGCTGTGAGCTGGGCAAGGGGTAACTCAAAACCCAGACGGGGTCCTGCTTACTGCCCAGCTCCGGTTCCTCATGGAGGCAGGCCTGAAAAGGGACAGGCATGCAGAGATAGAGCTGCGGAGGGACAGCTGGATGTGGTAGACTCGAGCCCCTCCGTGACATCTGGAGCACAGGCAGGGCAGCCACCTTCACCGGCGAGCCAGCTGCTGCCGCGAGCGGAGCACAGCCCAGGCCAGGGCCAACTGCTCACCCGTCAAGTCAGGACTCCGAGGGTCTCAGTCAGGTGACCGCACAAAGGTTACTCTGTGTGGTTTTTGCTTGCTGGGATCTGGGTCCATCTGCACACCCCGGGCAGCAACCTGCAGCTTGTGATGAGAACAGGGGCCAGGCCAGGTGAGACGTGCTCCTTCCTAGGACTGCAGCTTCTCCACCTGACGGGTGAAGCTGCAGGAGGCAGGCCCTGGCCAGTTACGAGAAAAGGAATTGGCTGAGCAGTGCCACGTCCGGTCCCACTGTGGGCTTCCCTTTCCCTCCCCCTGGGAAGAGACGGGACCCTCTGCCAAACCCTGGTTCATACTGACTCGCCTACGAGTCTTCCTTGCAGGGCTCTCCCTGTGTGGGCAAAGTTCAGACTCAGAGATGGCCTCCCAATTGTCTAAAATACAAAATCAAGCTCCCCATGGGGTCCATCCCTCTGCCTCTGGGAGTCTCACCTCTAAACCCTACAGCCGCCTTGTACCAGAGGCTTGTGTCCCCATTCCCCAACCTGGAATCCATTCTGCCCTATGGTAGGGGAGCTAAGAGCCCCCAGATGTCTTCCCCGCGCAGACACAGCCCAGGGAAACCTACTTGTGGGCCAGCTAACTCCTGCCTGGCCCAGCTCAGTCACGGCCCTGCACTGCAGGTCCCCAGCTGGTGCACACGCCACTGCTCGCTTCTCCTAGAAAAGCCCGAGCCCAGGGCCCCTTCCCTGCCTCCCTTTGTTTCCCCAGCCTGTTAGCCAGGAAGCTTTCTCCTCAGACAGGTAGTTTCCTGGGAACTCCCAACATTTGGTCAAACTTCCCCTGGACCTAACTCCTCACAATTGTCTAAAATACAGAATCAAGAGCCCCATTATCTGCAATTCAGTGAAACTGAAGATGTTTGGGTCTGAGATCAGGGTGCCCACAAGTTCTCCGGAGACTGCTGGCGACCTGTCCCCTCCCAGCCCCCTTCTACCCAGAAAGGCGCAGGCCCCTGAGGCCCACGTTCCCACGGCCCCAGAGCACAGCCCCGAGGCAGGGCTGGAGTCGCCCTCAGCCACCTGCCCCGGCCTTCCTTGGCTCTGGAGGGGGGACAGGCACCCCTTACCTGGCACGCTGGACACCTCAGACCCAGGGCACACGCTTCTCCTGGGCAATGTGGCTACAGGGGGCGCTGTGCTCCCAGGCCCTGGAGCGACCCCTGCAGGTGGGGAGGTGGTCCAGGTTGAGCTTCCTCTCCCTCCCCCAGGGGTCCCTGGGTGCGATGGGGCCGAGGGTGCAGTAGAGGTCTGGTGGAGGGCCTTTCTTCACCCCCGAAGGGAGCTCCCCCGGTGTCCAGCTTTGGAGAAGAGGCTGCTTTGCGTGAGAGCCTCCGCCCAGGGAGCCAGAAGCTTCAGGAGCAGATCTTAGCCACACTCATCACTGCCGCCACCCAGCCTGGCCCGGCACAGGCCAGACCTCCTGAAGCTACCACGGAGTCCCCTGTCCTTGGGGAAGTGACGCTCTGAGCCCAGCTGCTCGGGCCCCAGAGACCTAAGCGGCTCTGAGAGGCATCGTGTCTGCTTCCATGCTGTCAGGGGAGCAGAGAACCAGAGAGCCTCCGTCTACCAGGCCAGCCACGTCACCTGCTCCGGGGGACCCGGCCAGACACCCTGAGGGGCTGGGCAGAGAACGAGCCGGCATGGACGAATCCTTCATCAGCTTGTCCCATCACAAAGAACAGACTTTATTGAAGTATTTGGCTCTAAAACCCACAGTTCCAGCCCCAGAGCCGAGCACACAGCCACTTTGCAACTGCACCAGGCATCACGGAGGACCAATAAGTTAGTATTTGGGATGTTCGGGTGTGTGGGTGGCGCTCGGATGTCTCCCGGCGCAGCCTGAGCTGCTCTGGGCTCCCGGGAGAATCCTAGGAGGGGGACAGGTGCGCCCTGGGGAAAAGGGCTTGGGGACAAACTGGAAGAGAGCAGCGTCCAAAGTAGGGCATTTGGACATAAAAGGGTAGCGCTGACCCCAAAAGTGGGGGGAGGCTCTGGCTGCCCTGCTGACTCCTCTGATGGGCACCCTGGTTCTTCCCTCAGGCCCCTTGTGCAGTCCTCTGGCCAGTGGGGAGAACCGCACCTCTTCTGGGTCAGGTGTCAAAGCTCTTGGAATCTTAAGCTGTATTCGTAGCCTCTGTCCAAGCCCAGGCCACTCAGACAGGAAAGGGTTCCGCAGGGACAGACCAGGACTCAGCTCTCCGTAGCCCTTCCTGCCTGCAGCTCAGCCGCCTTCTTGCTGAAGCAGGATCCCTGACTGGGTACCTGACCCGGCAGCAGGGCGGCCCCAGGCCAGGAACATGGGGCCCCTTGGATGATCACAGCACGGATAGCTTCCAGGCAGTCAGGTCTCGGCAGCTAGGACAGTTAGTTAACACCCTTAAGAGTAGTCCCATGTTTGTAAAAATAGGGACTTGCCCTCTTTCAAGGAAATCCAGTCTCGGAGCAGAAGTACAGCTGGGTGGGGGGTGGAGGAGCCATGGCCCCTCCCATCCCCTCCTCTGAGAACATGTCACAAAAGTGGTGCCTTCCCCAAAATATTTGTAAGCCAGTGGTTTTGAGGGCTATGAGATTTCATAGTGGTGGCATGGCAAGCCCTCACGATGCCCGGAGACGGTGGTAAAAGAGTCAGCCGCTCTCCCCCGACCAACACCTCCTGATGCTCCGATCTGGTGAGGCCTCAAACTCAAGGCTTAGAGGCCTGAGCAGATGCTGGAGTCCACAGGGCACAGAGAGCATGCAGTGACTGGGGGCCCTACTGGGGACTGATGGGGTCAGCAAGACAGCTGGTCCAGGAAGAGGCTACCCATCAGGATATACTGACCTTTGGCCTGCCCCCTGGTGTGTGCATCACAGAGCACATTACACAGGGGAAGGGGATTCTTCCCCAGCCCAGGCACCACTATGCACCCAGAGAGCTGGGAAACGCAGAGCGAGGTGCATGAGTGTGCCATGGCCGGCCTCCCGCTGCAGAGAGACAGGAGGGCCAGGAGCCGCTCTCCAGGGGAGTCCTCAGACCAGAGCAGGGAGTGTGGGAGGAAGCCCAGTGTGGTCCTGCTTCGTCCGTCACCTGCCACTTCGTCCGTCACTCGCATAAGGAGACAGAGGCTGTCTGTCCGACAGACAGGTCTCCGAGGGATAAAGGATTATCATATTATAGGGATCTTAAGGACCAGTCACGAAGAGAAATCCTCAGGCCAAGGGCTTCTGAATACAAACTGGTAAAAAAAAAAAAGTCTCAGCTCTGGATCATCGACCTGCGATGGGGACAAGGCAGCTGAGGGCAGCCAGGCTGGGATCTCCCGCCCGGCCCTGCCGTGGAACAGTCTTTCCTGGAAGCTGGGCCCAGGCCTTTGGGGCACAGGGTTAATACCCCAGGCCTTGGTTACACCTGGCTGATGATCTCGCCGTTCTCGGGTACAAAGACCTGCACAGGGACCCCCTCAGGCGACCTCCGGAGCACACACACGGTGGGCACCTGCCGGGTCAGAAAGGAGAGGCGGTGAGCAAGCCCGGTGGGGGTTTCCGGACAGCAAGCACAGCTACACTATCCTTGTCCTTTAAGGATGATGACGGGCAGCAGCAAGGCCAACCCTCAGCAGGGCCTCCCCACGGGACTCTCCACCCCAGGGATCACCTTTCATCTATATTTTCCACTCCCGCTTTCTTTGGGGTGTGACAGGCACCCTGACTTCCTCCCCCACCCCCTCCCAGGGCCCATGTCTCATCACCCTCCCTGTCTGGCAGGTCGGGATGGGCTGGGCCTGGGCCAGGAACAGGTCCAAGCTCGCAGGAAGGGACAAGCACGCCAGCTGGAGGGTGCGGCCTGGGCTTGGGCCAGGGTACTGCCAGCCCGGGGTGCCAGCTGCAGCCCAGAGAACTGCCGGGCGGGGGAGGGACATGCAGCTGGGCCTGCTGGGAATCGTGGGTCTCAAAGCAGCAGCCTGTTGGTAAGTCAGGAGCACAGCCCTGTACCAGGGAGGGGGCATGATGAAAGGGCTCATGCATGCTGTCCCCACCTGCAGAACAAAGAAACTGGGCCACCCCTACCTTGTGTCAGAATGCTGTATCCTATAAGCTGCTCCACACCGGGGTTCCTGGCCTCTGCACTGCACCTTGCCTCCCCGGGACAATACCACCGACCTAGTGCTTTGACGTATTGCTCTGGTTTTTCTACTTTAAGTTCTTATTGGCCCTAATATATAGTAAGATAGGTACTTTACTACCCCCATTTTACAGGGGGAGTAACAGTCTCAGAGTCAACTTGCCCAATCAGACTGCTCGTGAGTAGCAGGGCTGAGAAGTGACCCGGGAAGTCTAACTTGGGCTCTGTGCACTTGACCTCAGTGCCAGAGGAGGCGGGCCCACAGGCAGTCTCGGGTCAGCCGCATTCCGAGGGGCCCTGGACTCAGCAGCGCCTTCCAAGTTGGGAGGGAAGGGCCGTTCCGCCAGCTCCCCCGGCCGGGGCTCTTCCGCTACCATGCCGCTGGCCGGTCTGTGCCCCGCGCCCCGCGAGACCTGCAGCCCTCAGCCCGCTGGGGGCCCAGCTGGCCGTCGGGCGGCCGTACCTGCGTCCGGGGGCCCAGGGCCCGGCCAAAGCCCTCTCTGCCGGGCGGCAGGCTGCGCACGCGGAAGGCGCCCTGGCGGTCCAGCGAGTGGGGGCGAGCGCTGCGGAGGCGGGCCCGCTCGTGCCAGCACTTGAGCTCCTCGGAGACGGCGGCCCTGCTGAGCGCGCGGCCGCCCGGGCTGGCCTTCAGGGACGGCGCCCGCCGGGGCAGGAGCAGCGCGGCGCCCTCGGCCGGGAAGGCGACGCCCAGGGCCGCGGGGCCCAGCTCCCACTCGGGCACCGCGAAGCCGGCGCGCAGCAGCAGCCTGGGGCCCCGCGCCGCCAGCTCCCTGCAGACGCCGCGGCCCGGGGACGGCTCGGGGGGGCGCACGGGCCGCAGGAACGACACGTCGGGGCTGCTGCGGCCGGGCGAGGTGGCGTGGGAGACGCTGGACACGTCCGAGCCGCTGTCTTCCGAGCAGGAGTGGTAGGCGGGGCGCGGCGGCGGCGGCCGGGCGGCCGGGAAGCAGGAGTCGGGCACTGTCACCGTGTAGTGGGTGGGGCGGCGGCGGGGGAAGGCGCTGCGACCTCGGCCCTCGGGACCCAGGCGCAAGGAGTCCACCCTGGGGGGAGGGAGGCGCGCTGAGGCCGGGAGGGGCGGCGGGGCGGCGGGGCGCACCTCTCCTGAGAGACGGAGGCCTCCCGGCCGCCCCAGCCGGTGGACACGTTGCCCCGCACGTAAACATCCGCCTGCCCCCATTCACACCTGGGTTTGTATGAAGCTACATCCATGTCGCTAGTTTCAGCCATGTTAGGTACCCTGTGTTCAGAGGCATTACATGCACAGAATCTACTCGGGTAGACATTATCCATGTCTGAGATGTATATGCGTAAAGGCGGACGGCGGTGAAGGGAGAAGACCCCCACCTACAAGCCAAGGAGAGAGGCCTCGGGAGAAACCAGCCCTGCCCACACCCGGATCTTGGACTTCCAGCCGCCTGACTGTGAGACAATCATTTCTGTCATTTAAGCCACCCAGTCTGAGGCATTTTGTGAAGCAGCCCTGGCAACTAACGGGGCAGCTGCATGCAGGTTGGCCCTCCACAGGGGTGCCGGCCCAGGACCAGCAGGGCTGGAATCCTACTCTGTTAATCATGCGGCAGGGCCCGCCCACAGGGGGCACCTTTCACTGATTTGCACAAAGGTGCTGTTTGTAAAATGGCCCTGGCAATATGAAAACTATAAAATTGAGAGTGGTTGTCCCAAGCTGCACCCAGTCCAGAGCTGCCTGCTGGCCAAGCATATTCAAACTGACACATTAAGCTGACAGGAGAACCTAGGGATGCCTTGCTGGTGCCCAGGACTTTTCTGCAGTGTAGCTAACTGCCCGTCCTAACTTAGTCCCTTAAACTATTACCAAGTAGCCGGGATTTGAAAAGTACCATATAATTGATTCTCATTATTTGCAGAATCTGTATGTGCAAATCGTACCACAGCTAAAACTTGTTTCTAACTTCAAAACCAATACTCACAAACTTTCGTGGTTATGTGCGGACATGTGCAGAATGGTGAGAATGGTGAGAATTCTGAACTGTCGGGAGGCATGTACCCAGCTGAAGCTGAGCGAGGCCATGCTCTGTCTTCGGGTTGCAGGTCTCATTCTAAGCAAGCATCCTTTCCCGTCTATTTAATGTTGCACTTTTCATATGTTTGTGCTTTCTGTCTGTGACTGCACTGCTTAGAAGGGCCCCAAAGAACAGTGCTGAAGGGTGGCCCGGGGCCCCTAAGCACCAGAAGGCTGTGAGAGCGCCTTACAGAGAAAATAGCATTAGATGGGCTTCACTGGGGTGCGAGTTGTTTGAGAGCTATTGGCCATGAGTTCAAGGTTGAGGAGGCAGTGGTATAAATTAAATAAGGTGCCTTTAAACTAAAACTCAGTAAGGCTATGCTTTGATCAGCTGACCAAAATGTTGTGACCAGAAGCCCTCAGGAGCCTGGCACTGTATTCACCCCAGGAGCAGTGGCTCAGTGTTTGCGGTGACCTTACTGGACATAAAGCTACCACAAATCATGAGAATCACTGCACATCCACTGAAAAAGTGACCTGTCCACTGTCAGTGATCAGCAGAGAAACTATCACAGTCACAGAAGTGCCTACAAAGACCCACACTGTCTCGCCGTGAGACATGGCGAGCAAGGAAACCTGACTCGGGTTGTGCAAGCGTGAAGCTGGAGTCTGGAAGCAAACCATGTGCTTCCCAAACGACCAGCCTCTGGCTTGGTTGGTCGCGGTGCCTCTATTAAGATGTGCCCCAAGGAGGGATCCCGAGAAGCCATGGCCCTCGTCACGTGTCACCACCGGTGTCCCACCGATGCCCTAGGAGCCACTACTCTCCTGTCCGGGGTGGGTTCCCCTCCCCCTGCATCCCTGGGGGCCTCTTACCTCAGAGACTGTGACTGTCCCCTCCTGCCCTGCATCTCGGGGGTGGCTGGGGCACTGGTGCGGCCCTGCCGCTGGCCAGGAGCCCCGCGGATGGGAACCATGTGGTAGGAGGCAGGCTCCAGCAGCCACGGGCTGGAGGCGCTGGGCCCCTCCTGGGGTGTGGTGGCCGGGCTGCTGCAGAAGGACCGGAGACCAGTGAGTGGCAGGAACGCCTCCATTCAGGGGCTCAAGTCGGGCAGAGGCGTGGGCGCAGGGGAAAGGGCCCCCACTCCCCCATCACACAGCTCAGGAGGGGGGCCGTCTTCTAGGCCTTGCCCACCCATCCCCCACCCCCGGCACAGCTCCCACCCTGACCTGGACTCGCTATTGGGCTCAGAAGACTTCCTGGGCTTCTCGTAGGGCTGGTCCAGGCTGGTCTCCTTCCAGGGGCTGTTCTGGATGGGGGCCCGTTCCAGGCCCCCCGCCTCGGGTCCTGCTGGCTGCAGCCCCTCAAGGCTCTGGGGCGGGACAGGCCGAGGAGGCGGAGCTGGAGACTCTGGGGGCGGCTTTGCTACTTGGGGCTCCTCTGCAGGGGGAAAGAAATCAAGAAATCCGGGCTGAGGGCAGCGGCCGGGGAACGGGACCCAGAAACTCCAGGGCCAGTGGCTGCTTGTCCAGCTACTCCAGACCGGGGCTCCAGCCCCAGATGCTCAAACATATTTTCTTTCCTTTGGGACTGAGTTCTTCCCTCACAGCTCGATATTTTATACCTCGTCTCCTTCAAGAACCACCTCACCCGCACCCCCCACACTGACTCCCCTTGGCACACACTGACCCACCTCCTCACCAGCCCTGGCTCCGGGTGCCACGTCTGCAGCTGGCCTGTTCGCCTGCTCTGTGGGTGGTGCCCACACGCGCTATGGCACTACTCGCTCGGGGGCCCCAGGAGGGACTGTACTGCCCTCTTGGTCGGCTTGACCTTTAGAACCCTTAGTGTTTGAAAACAGGGTTCTCAATCTATGGCTAATCTATGGCTTATCTATGGCCAATCTATGAACCTCCCCCAGTCCACTGTCTTGCCAAAAGGGAATGATTGTGGCCAGAGGGCTCTTAGGCTCTGACAGGTGCATACT
Source organism: Phataginus tricuspis (assembly GCA_029783875.1). Classification (NCBI taxonomy): domain Eukaryota; kingdom Metazoa; phylum Chordata; class Mammalia; order Pholidota; family Manidae; genus Phataginus; species Phataginus tricuspis. The sequence continues at coordinate 3,134,925 of JAQQAC010018689.1, read as the reverse complement.
GGAATCAAGCCCCAGGGCTGAGGCAGGGATGCCTGGGGCCCATGCTTTCTGCTGGAATTCGCTTTTCCCTTTCCTATAAAATGAGTGAGCTTCCAGAATGGAAAGGGTCAGTGTATCTCCACCGTCAGCTGAGAAGTGCAGGGGGCACGTAGAAATCCGAATCAGGTAGGAGTGGAGACCCTGCCAGCCTGGCACATGGGCCTTCACTAGCTCACTAAAGCCCCGCTCCCATTTGAGCCATTAGTAACCTCCGCCAGAGCCCCAAAGTCTTGCTGTGGGAGCCCAGCCCTGACAACCGTCTCTCACCTTCCTCCAGGAGTAGGCCATCCGATAGGGAGCTGTCATCTGAGGCGCTGAGCTCTGGGAAGGCCAAAGGGGAGAGGAGGTGAGGACGTCAGTCCGCAGAGCCGGAAACCAGCAGTGCCAGCAGCCCAGTTCTGCCCCACCCCTTCCTGAGAGCATCCCTTATCAGGAAACGCCAACTGCACGGTGAGTACTATGCTGTCTGTGAATTTACTACCTCCAAGTAGAAAAAAATTCATTAGTCAGGAGTAAGGAGACAGGAAACCACGAACAGTGCTGCAAGGGACGCTGAGCTGCGGGGCCGCAGGGCCACAGCAAGGTGGGTTTGGCCAACTGGGCGAGGAAGGGTCCTCAGTGGGTGATACGGGATGCCACCCACAGGAAGGGGTAAGGCGTTTCTGCCTGGGGTGGCCCCTCTCCGACCCAGGAAGTCAGAGGAACTTCTATTTGCATCGTCCTTGGGCAAATGAGACCTTCCGATTTTGAGGATATGCCTCAGTGATCAGGACGGAACTCACAAAGCATTTCCAACTATCAAAGATGAGGGAAAATCAACATTAGCCGATATTTCTATTGTGCCATCACTTTTCTAAGTCCTTAATATATGTTAATTCATGTGCTCCTCAGAACAACCCTGTAAGGTAAATACTGTTACCACCTCCATGCTACAGCTGAGGAAACTAAGGCTTGGGGGAGCTGACCACACGGCTTAGGTCGATCTGCCAGGAGGTGGTCGCATCAGAGTTCATACCCAGACAGGCCGAGCAGAGTCTGGCTTTGCACCACTACCTTTATCAGCTCTCCTATTAGCTGGCATCTGGTGCATGGGGCAGTACCAGAAACTTCTAAGTAAACAATTCTAGCCATCTTAAAATCCTTTATAACAGGGATTGGCAAACTACAGTGCTGTGGGTCAAATCCAGTTAACTGTTTTTATAAATAAAGTTTTATTGAAAGTACAGATTTGTTTACATAATGTCTGGCTGCTCTTGTGCTAAAATGGTAGAGTTGGGTCATTGTGACAGAGGCCATATGGCCCAACAAAGCCTAAAATATTCATTATCTGGGCCTTTATAAGAGCTTGTCAATCTTTGCTCTGCAACTTAAATGAAATAAAAATAATACCTAAAGCAGTTCTTAAACCTTGAGAGCATTCTGTGCAAGGGGGGACCACCTCTCCAGGAGCCAGCCAGCCTGTGTTCTGCTTGGCGCTCTCTAACCCTTACTTTGGGGTTCAATTGAGGAGACACCCTCTTATCCAATTCTGGTTTCCTGCCTCTGATCTTTTACAAAAACCTAGAGAATAAACTGTTTTCTTTTTCACAAAGGTCAAGTTGAAGCAGTTGCAGGCCTGTCACTATCATGACCCAGTGATGAACTGGGGTTAGTTTATGTTTTGGCTTGAATATATGGCCTGGGAAGAAAGACATCATCCCCCGTCTTCCCTAATCTTCATAAAAACAAGCAGATCAGCGTTTAGTAGGCCAAAAAAGTACAACCCAAAGAGGGGCATCTGGAGACCCCCTGCCCTGGCAGAGGCAGGGTGTGCACTGGGCACATCAGCCAACCGCAAGCAGATCCTCGGGGCTGCTCCTGTCTCGGCCACAGTGCCCCTACCAAGCCTGTGCTCCGCCTCGCTGTGGCACAGGACACCCCGGACGGAGGGGCAACAGCAGGGGTCACACAGACTGTGTGCTGTCCACTCATGGCAGCCACTCGCTGCATGTGGCTACGCTGACTAAAATGAAGCAGAACTAAACACTCAGTCCCCTGGTCCCACCAGGCATGTCTCAGATGCTCAGCAGCCCCACCTGGCTGGTGGCCACGGTACTCGACAGCGCAGATAGAGGACATGCCCATCACTGCGGCAATCCTACCGGACAGCATGACTAACGGCAGGCGTTGTCGGTCAGCAAGCGTGTTCTGAGCACCTGGTGCACTGGAGGTGTGTGATGTGGGTGTTTCTCGTCAGGTTCACTGTTGTCGATTAGTTCAGCACCCGACTGCTCCCTGCTACCTGCAGAGTACTAATTACTCTCCCCTGGCATAATTACTTTCCCAAACTGAATAAGCCTCACGTGGAGGCCAGGGGACAGGGTGGCCCCCACACAAGGCTTGTTCAACTGAGGGAAGTAATTTCTTGTTTTATTTTTGCTTTTTCCCCCCCCTTGTTAATTCAACACACTTTTGGCTACTAATTATTAATCCCTCTCTACTTCCTCCCAGGAAGAGCACTGCTGGGCAGAGGAGCCAGAGAACAGGAATTACCTGCCTTGAAATGCCTCCTCCTATGCTCCTGGGAGGGACATTAGAACCCAGGACCCCAGGTCCCCAGCAGTCAGGGCTTGAAGGTGGAGAGAGCAGGGTCTTTCCGATTTGGAGAGTGAAAAGCAGCTGCCGCACCTGGTTTCTTCACTACAGCTCTCCCTTCCCCTGGGCTGAGTGCCCCGACGTTTCAGAAGCTCGCTCGGCCTCCTGCCTGGCCCAGAGGGCTACCCAAAGCCCCAGGCGTGTCCTGGCCTGCTGCTCCCCACTCCCAACACAAAGCGTCATCGGTTGCAATGGCGGCGGCAGAGTGACACCCCCACGCCACCCCAGCACGAGCAGACCTGCGGGCTGATGAGGCTGCAGGGCACCCAAGAGGGGCTGAGCCCGCTTGGACAGGGGCCCAGAGGGAGTGCGTCCTGGGGGACCTTCATGCCCCAGTCGGCAGCTGCCTTTCGCGGGGAGGACAAGTCCTGAGGGCCTTGTCTGAAGTAGAGGGAGGATGGAGAATTTCCTTTCCACCAGAGCCTCAGAGACCAGGATGCTGCCCTGTGGCCAGGCCCGACAGAGCCAGCCGAACCGGGGAAGGCCGGCCACCTGCGCCTGGGTCGGGTCCCCCGTCTCCTGGGCTCACTGGAGCCACCTCCTCCCTCATCCTCTACTCCTGGCTCCTGGAGGTGACCGGGAGGTCTCTAGTCATACCCTTTCTACCCTGAATCAGGGAGGATATGTGAGCGGGGACCAGTGCTGCGACGACTGCCTGCCCAAAGGTGGGCCACAGCCACGGGGTTCCATACGAATGTTCCCCACCCAGGCAGGGCAGCCCCGGCACAGAGCCAAGCCAAGGGGCAGCGGTAGGAGCCCAAGGGTGTGGGGACGTTCTCCACTCCCTGCCCCTAGGCCTTGGAGTGCAGTCCTGCCCCAGGGCTCTGCCCGAGTCCCCACTCCGACAGCTGTGGCCCGGGAGAGCTGGGACCCACGAAAGGCCTGGAGCCGTCTGAGCCAGGGCCTGACGCCCTGGGGATTGGAAGGGAGGGCTCAAGTCTGACCTGAAAAGCTGGGTCTGGGTCAGGAGAAACAAGAAAGTCACACTGAAGGGCTCCGAGGCCCTTGTTGGGAGGCAGCCCAGGCTGGACATGCTGATGTCTCCTGATGGCTGGGCCACGGGGCTCAGGGACTAGGCTGGGGGAGCCAAAGAGAAGACCACAGAAGTGCAGGGGCTCTACTCTTAGGTGGTTCCAGATACCTAAGGAATTGTGGGGGGTGGCACTGGTGGCACTGAGCTCCGTGTCCCCCGAGTGGCCATGCGCCCCTGAAACAACAGAGCAAGCAGCTACACAGAGCCGTGGCTGGCTCAGGACAGCAGCCCAGAGTCTTGGGCTCCGTAAGCCTCACAGCCCCACACAGGCCGCCTCCCTGGGCTGGAGGGCAGGAGCGCGGCCGGGATTCTGCCCCTGGGGAAGCCCTTGGTAAGCTCCAGGGCGGCCTGGGAAGGCCTTCTATTCGGGAAGCCTCCTTGGGAGCAGTGCATTTGGAGGGCCGTGAGGGAGTGGGGCGCTTCCGAGGACGCGGGCGAGGGTCTGGCAGGACGCAGTAGCCCTGGGACAGGCCTGGCTGGGGCTGCGGAGGGTGGGGATGAGCTAGAGGTGGGCCGAGCAAGCAGGTGCCCAGGGAAGCCAATTTGGAACATCAAAGCGGAGAGGGGGGCGCAGGCGGCTAACCGAGGGCAAACGGGGTGGGGTGGCCGCACACAGCCCGCGGGAAGCCGGCGGGGCCCCGACAGCGATGGGCGACTGGCTCACCTCGGCCCAGGGGCAGGGCGGCGGGAGGGGGCCCGCCGCTACGCCGCCGCTCGCCCAGGCAGCGCTCCAGCTCCCGCAGCCGCTGCTCCTCCTGCAGCACCGCTCGCTTCCGCTGCCGCCGGGCCTGCCGGCCGATGTTCTCCTCGCGGCACAGCCTCCGGGCCGCCTCCGCGATCTGCAGCTGCAGGGCCAGCTCGCGCTCCAGGCCGCTCAGGGGGTCCTGGGACGGGGCGGGGCCGGGGTGAGCGGCGGGGCTCGGGACCGCGGCTGAGTTGGGGCTGGGGGCGCCCCCCCACCCCCGGAGCTCGTCGCAAGGGGACCCGGCCGTCCGAGGAGCCCGGCAGGGCGGGACCTGAGTGGGACAGGGCTGGGCAGGCGAGCCCGGGGAAGCGTGCCACCCTTCACCCCACGGGGAAGGGACCTGGGGCCCCGGCCCCGCCTTCCTCCCGTGCTGAGGGGGGGACCGCCGCAGGCCAGGATGACCCGTCTGAACAGGCCGTCGCCATTGCGGGCTGGCGGCCGAGCTCCTCACTGAGGAGGACAAGACCAAACCCAGTGTCCTCTTGAGCTCCCAGCTCCCCGGGTCCCTGTGGCTCGCCTTTCCAGCGGCTATTTGGGCTCCGTGCCGTGGGTGCCCCTTGCCCACGTGAGCCAAGCCGTCTAGCCGCCCGGTGTGGCGGAGGCCCTGGGCCTCGGCAGCTCGCCCTCCCGGGGGTGAGGCCTCGGCGTGGTGCCCAGCCCCTGGGGAGCGAGGGGGCTTCCAGCTGCTCTCACCTCTCGGTGCAAGGCCCGCTCGTCCAGTCTGTAGGCGGCCCCGATCCTGCGGTGGACCCTGGGGGCCTTTTCCCCCGGTCTGAGGGGGTACTCTTCCGGCAAGACGCCTGTCAGCTCCTGCATGGAAGCGAGGTCGGGCCGGGCCCTCTGCACTGCCCAGCGGCCTGACCCAGGCCCCTGCCCATCCCGTCCGGGCCACCACCCAGGGCTGTCTCACAGCGCCCGTGCGCACGGATAAGAGGCCTTCCTCTTTCCCTGCAAACCCCGGCCCCCTCCTGCAGACCCCTGTGCTGACCCGGTCCCAGTTCCCACCTCCGGCTGCTCAGTCCCTCCGCAGCCCCTTCTCCCCGTGCCCGCTTCGCACCTCACGTCTAGCTCGCCCTCTCCCGGAGCTCAAATGCTGAGCACACAGGGACTCTGGGCACCAAATCCCTGTCTGGTTCCCAGAATTCTCCCAGGAGCCAAGTGCCCCTCAGCACCAACATCCCAAAATGTGGCTCCGGGGCTTCCCAGGCAAACCCCAGGTCTGCACAGCCCTCACCGCTTCCCTCAGGCACAGTCCCCGCAGCTCCTCCAGGCAGGCCTCCAGCCGCTCTTCCAGGGCCCTCTGCTGCTCGCGCACAGCGTGCGTCAGCTCCTTCACTGGGGACACTGGGCTGTCGGGGCCTGGGGAGCAGCAGGGAGCTCTCTCAGGGGAGCCGAGCCCACCAGGGGCTGCTGGGCGGAAGGCTGGCAGCCCCTCTCTGCCCTCGACGATCAGCTTCTCCCTCTACTGCTTCCTCCTCCTCCTCCTCCTCTCATGCACACACACATGCCTTTTCTCTAGTTTTGCATCAGGAAGAGGCCAGACTAGGCCCACAGGCTCCAGCCGGCCAGTGAGACGGGACCTTCACACCACAGAGGTAGTGGCTGGGGTCAAAGGTGACACTAGACCTGCCTCAGATAGGATCAGACCCCCAGGCCAGCACCTTCCAGGAAGGGAAACTCCCCGGGCCTCCAGTACTCCCCCCAGAGGCCTGTCCGGGGCCTCCCATCCTGCCCCTACCCTAGCCCTTGGGCACCTCTGCCTGGCCAGCCCTGGGGCCGGGGTCTCAGGGAGTCAGGGCTGGGGGCCCAGGTGGCGGGCTTCCCGAGCCACTCACCAGACTGCAGGATGATACCGCTGTCCGTGTCGCTGGCCTCATCCTTACTCTCCATGGTGGACTCCCGGGAGGAGGGGGCACAGAGCAGGATGGAGTGGCCCTGTTCCCACCCTGGGCCAGAATGTGTAGGTGGCCTGGAGTTTCCCCAGCTTCCAAGAGAACAATAAAAAAAGTCACGTGTAAGAGCCCTTGGTTCCAAACAGCTTCAGAATCAGATGTTTGAGGGCAGAGGGAGTGGAAGTGAGGACCAGGCTGGGGGTGCTGCTCTGGGAGGCCCCCCTAGGCCCCCTGGGCCCCCACTGCCTCCTCCCCAGACAGAGGTCTGTAGGCCCAGGGGCTGGCGGCAGGGGCGGCCACGGGAGCCAGTGCAGTGCGGAAGGACATCAAGGAAAAGAACAGGAAAGAGGAAGACGAGGAGAAACGTGGGTGGGAGGACGAAGCCAGGAGGAAAGGAAAGCAGGAGAGATGATGGGCCGGTGGCCTGTCCTCAGCTGAGAACTGGAGGCAGGAGGCCCATCCCATCACCCAGGGGGCGAGGGCACCTCCGGAAGGGGCTGGACTCAGCCCAGGCTCTGCTCTGGGCCCCAGAGCCCAGGGCATTCACCCAGGGTTATCTGGACCAGGTGTTCATCTGAAGGCAGGCGCCAGAGAGCTGTCCCAAAGCCCCAGCACAACTCCTGGGCACCAACTACACCTATGAGACCCCTCAGGGGGCGTGGGCCGGATCCCTGCCCCACAGCCAGGGCAGACCAGGGGCGGGGGCTGGGGGGTCAGGCTGCTGGGAGTGAGGGGCCAACACCCCCTCCTCTGCTTCCCTGGGGCCTGAGAGCACTTGGGTGGCCCGGGTACAACCCCAGCTGTGTGTCGGCCCTGCCAGGCACTAAAACACCACCTGCTGCTTGTCCCCGCCTCCTCTCCAAGCCCACAGCCCTGGTCAGGGTGCCAGGGGCCCGGGCCTGGCAGCTGCTGGCTGGAGCAGGGGTGAGGGGGCAGGCGGAGCCCAGCAGGCCGTCTGGAAGGACAGACCGGCCACCTCCTCGCTGAGTCAGCCCATTGAGCAACCACCCAAAAGCCCTTCGGAGTGTCTGTCTGGAGCTCATCCTGCCTCCGTGGGACCCAGGGCCGCAGGCTGGAGGAGGGGCTGCCACCTCTCCTCCACCCGCCAGCAGGGGAGGAAAGTGGGCCTGTGAAAGCCGAGCATCAGGCGAGGCCGGGAGAGGGAACACTGGCAGCCATGCCCCCAGGAGTCCCTCTGGAAGGGCAGCTGTTACAGACCCACACACAGCGCAGCCCATCAGAGGACCATGGGCGACAGCAGTTCCAAACAGCCCTGAAAACAACACGGACCAGCACTTTGGAACCTATTCTCCAAGGAAGTCTAGAGAATGGATGGTAGATATTTAAAAAGTGTATGTGGGGCCTTGGCAAACATGCATAAGAGAGAGACTGGCCGGGTGTTCTGGGCTCACTTCGGATGAGTTAGCTCCCCCAGTCCATCCCTCCAGCCCTGATCAGGACGGGGAGAGCAGGACCGAGCAGGCAGCTCACGCCTCCTCCCGCCGCCCAGCCCTGCCGTGCACCCACCCTGGCAGCCACGGACCCCCCACCCACGCACCTCGGCCAGAGGCAGGGCCCAGCCAGGGCCAGGAAGCAGTGAGGTTTTGCTTCTGACGAGGGAGAGGTGATATGGGAGGGGAAGCCATTAATTAGTCACACTTGCTATTTAATCATTAACCACTAAGGGGGTGACTTGGGAAGTTGCAACCACTCAGCCCCTGCTTCTCAGGGGCTCCTTGACTTGCCAAGTGGGGGCTACAGGGTCAGAGGGGTGGGGCTCACCTCGTCTTCTCCAGCCCCCCCTGCCAGGGCAAGAGGGAGGCACAGGCTTTCAGTGGGCCCCACCGGACGCCGGGTGTGCTCCCGGCGAATGTGCCCCAGACCAGGGCAAAGAGAACAGGACCTGAAGCCAGGAGACGGCTCTGCTCCCGCCCGTGTCCTCGCTGGACTTCCCCACAGGCCCAGGTGAGACTGGGCAGAGGAAGGCCCTGCAGTTCCCATCTGACCCTGGACCTCCGGGACGACGTGAGGCCGCGCAGGAACCCTGCGGACGTGTCGTGGTCCGCCTCGTCCACCCCCACCCTGGGGACCCTGCCCCAGAGCCCACAGGCTCTGCTCAGGCCCCACGTTCACCCGGGAGGGCAGGACGCCTGTCTCAGGGTTTCAGACAATATGCTGAGATAAAGGCAGTTCAGGGGACAGCCGCCCCCTCTTCCCAGTACAGGCATCCCCCCTGCCCCGTGGACGCTAGCCCCAAGCAGCAAGCCCCAGACAGGGCCCTAAGAAGCAGTCCACCCCACTGAATGGCCCCAGAAAAGGGGACAGGAGGAGGAAGGGGCGTAGAGGAAAGATGGGAAACACCGGCGCGCTGTCCCTCAGGTTGAGCCACTGGGGACCCGCCTCCCTCACAAAGGGACCCCCAAAGCCAGGCGTTGCGCCTCTCTCCTCCCTGCCTCCCCTCCTCCCTTGGAAACTGAAGCCTGAGAACAAGCGATGGGCTCCTCACCACGGCCACCAGGGCCCCCCCCCCCCATTATCTCTGTGCCCCAGACCTGAGGAGAAGGAAGGGTGACAGCCTCTCCCCTACTCCTGACCTTTGGCTCCAAAGACCTGCCCCACCCCGCCCTGCCCTCACCTGCTTCTGGGTGTTAGTCCCTTTCCCAGGGCAGGGGGCTGAGGGGCACTGCGTGCTGTCTCCGGGGGTCCAGGCCTTCCGGCGTGCTTGCTCTGACCTGGCTCTCCAGCCCCACGCTGACGGCGCCCCTGCCTCTGCCCCGCCTGCCGCCTGCCGCCCCTCCCAGGCTGCCTGCAGGCGGGGAGCAGGTTACTTGTTGTGACTTGAGTCAGAGGGGAGGGGCAGGTGAGCAAGTCCTTCCCTGAACTAATCCTGCAGCGCAAGGAGGCCACTCCTGCCCTGGGCCTCCACACTTCCGGGGCCAGAAAGAGGGAGCAGGGAGAAAAGGGGGCTCCCCGCGGAAGACCCCCAGGGCCACAGGGGTCATGGCTTCATGGCTTCAAGGGCCCCTCGGTAATGTGCTGAGTTGTAAGTTGCGCAAGTGCCTTCCCACCCCTCGGTGTCCCTTCCCAGAAACTGAGGCATGCATGTCCCCTGGAAGCAGCGTGAAGGTCCATGGTCCATGGGGATTATCAGCAAGAAATTTACAAACTGACCAGGATAGGTCATTGCTCGACCCATAATCTGAAATGGAGACCAAGGCCAGAGCTTAGTCTTCCCCAAACCAGATTTTAAAAAACTTCAGGCAAGGTAGTGACCCTGGAACTCCACATACAGAGGTCCTAGGGCCCCAAGGAAGGCCAGGCTGTTCTCTTTTTATCCCAGTCATTTCCCCCAGGGACCATCACGGCCTGGGTATTGCTTATATCTATCCCTCAACAGGGTCGTGGGGTGCTGACCTGAACCCCAGTCCTGTCCCCTACTCCATGGGAGGACCACTATGACCTCAGGCTCTCAGCCTACTCCCCGAACACACGGGACCAGTGACCTAAATGGAAGTTGTTCCCTACAAAAAGTAAGCCTCCAGGCCTCCCACCCCACTTTCAATAAACCAAAAACTACCAGGAATGCAGCCTGTTTCACTGGGGGGAGCAAGAGCCGGCCCCATCAGACTGGGGAGCATAGAGATATGCTGCAGCTTAAGGACTGTCCCCCTTGAGGCTTTATGCCACCTCCTGTCCCCCCACTCTCTCATCCTCCCACCACACCCCTTCTCCCTGGGTTCCTGGTCCCTAACATATCTCTTCTTTCCTCCCCCTGCCCCAAAAGACCCCCTAACTCCTGACTCCGCAAGGCAGGGACGATGGAAGAAGTCTGCTCCAGTCATGCTCTGTGGAGCAGAGCCGAGCCTGTCCCCTTCCCCAGCACCCCTCCACACACCCAGCTCACCTTCACATTCTTGTACACACCCTCTTTCCAAACAGTGCTAGCCCCAGAGTCCTCCAGACTGACCACCTCCTTCTCTCCCCGGCTGAGGCTAGGGCCCCAACAGGGGCAGCCCCCCTCGTGGTGAGGAGCCCGCCCGGGTCTCCCTAAGAAACAGCAGCAGCTCTTCCCTCCCCAGCCCCCAGGCATTGCCACATTCTTCCCGTGACAAACAGGACCACATAACCGGCACCCTTCCTCCACCTTGCCCATCCCCCAGCACCAGGTGGGAGTGATGGAAGTTTCTAGAATCAGCTCATAGCGTATTTCTTAATGCATAAAATAAAATTAAGGGAATCACTAAAAGAGCCAATCACATTGAAATACCATTCTAAAAAGAGAAAACATAGTAATAGATATGCTTCTTCATTATTAACATTAAACAGGATCTGCAGTGGGTAATTTCACCCAAGGGGTCTGTGTGACAATACTCCAAGCCAGCTGCACCACCTGCAATGGGACAGGACACTCCCCGTGGGTCCCACGAATGGCCGGGTTGCAGGTTCTACCAGTGGCCTCCAACCTTAGGCAAGGCCAAATTGCTGCTAAAGGCTGATGTAAAACAAAGATTGTTTTTTCCCATCTAAGATCACAGACCCTCTGAATTCTATCCACAGATGCTCTGGTGCCCAGGGACCTCGTGAAAGAGCCCCTCAGGAAATCCCCCACTGAGCTCACAGGAGAGAAGTACAGAGATGACCTCAGCGCACTGACCCTCGAATTCGCAGAGAGCCCCTTGCTCCCTCGGAGGTGCACATCCTTCCCCGTCCAGCAGAATCGGAGGTCTGGAGTGGGACTGGCTAACCAATTCTCCCAAGAAGCCCCAGACCCGTTGATATCACTGTCTGCCCAATCTCCACTCAGCCTGTCAGGGGAACCTGGGGTTCCGCACCCCACTCCCAGCCAGTCTAGATGAGAGGACTGCCCGATGCCCCCACCCCGGAGCACCCTCGCCAAGGCCACCCGCTGGGGAGGAAGAGGTTTCCATGCATATTAGTAGAGTACTTGGAATCCGATCTTTGAAAGAGAAAAACTGCACCTCTTTAGGGTTTTCACTTCCTAAGGAAAAGTTCTGAATCAGAAAGTCTTCCATACCCTGTAGCCATCCACTCTCCAGTGTTTTTTGAAGTTCCCTAAGTTTCTCCTGCTACAGGAGACTGGAAGTTCTTTAAAGCAAGGGCCTCCTCCTGCCATCTCCACATCCCCACCAGCGCCCAGCAGAGCACAGAAGCCTCCCTGAACTTCCGCCTAATGAATGAACGCATCAATGGTTCGCCGCCGGAGCCAGACGTGGAAAAGGAAGGGAAGTAGCCCGGGACCCTCCCGGCCACCGAGGGTGGGAGATGGAGCCCTGGTCGTTCTCCCCTCTCCCCCGCTTCCCACTGGCGACGGCGCTCGCCTCCAGCAGCGCCGGCGGAGTGCGCTGGGAAGGGGAACTCCACGCCAGCTGGAACGCGCCCTGAAATCAGACCTCTAGGCTTTCCTTAAAAAGCCCCTTTGTCCGGTCCGCCCCGCTCCCCTCCCCCACGCGCCCTCCGCCTCCAGGCGGGCCGACGCTTTGCTCCTTTTGTCTCTGCTTTCAGGCTTCCCGGAACCTGGGCAGGGGTCCACCGGCGTGGGGAAGGTCCTGGGAGAAAGGCTGGGGAGTCGGAAAGGCGCTGTTTCGGTAGGAACTCGGAGCTCCCACCCCCTCGGGAAACCACCCCGTTCCCTCCGCTAAGGCCGAACACGGCGGGTCCCGGGGCTCGACCGCCGCAGCCCACCCGCGCCGCGGCCCCGAGCTTCCCCTTACCTGTCCCGCGGAGCTCCGGCGCCGCCCGCCGGCCCCCGCGCCCCCCGCGCCCGCCCCGCCGCGCCGAGACCCGTCCGTCCGGGCCGCCCCCTCCCTCCCCGGCCCGCCCCCCGGCCTTCCCTCCCGGTGGGCATTTCATTTAACTTCGGCATTTGCAGCATCCCAAATGTTAAAGATCCCGAGACATGTGTCCCCTGGGGCGTACCAAGGCCCCGAGGAAAGAGGGGACAGGCGCCAGGAGCGATGCGGGGGCCCGAGCCCAGGGGCGGCGCGGGGCCGCGGGGTGGGGCGCCTGGGGGCCCGCAGGGCGGCCGTCCCGCGCGGACGCCAGCCGGAGGGGCGAGGCTGTGCCCTCCTCCCGCTCCCGGGCGCCCGCGTGGCCGGACACCCCCGCGCGGCCGGTGCCGCAGCCCAGGCAGGAGGCGGCTCCCCGCCGACCGAGGGCCGCCCTTCGTCCGCGCGCTCCGGCCCGGCCAGGGGCAGTTTGCATTCCCGGAGACCCCGGGTGGAGGGCCTCCCCGGCAGCCCGGGCGGCGGAACTCGGGCGGGGAAGGGCGAGGGCGCCCACGCCAGGTGAGCGCCCCCTACTGCCTCCGCGCCCCGCCCGTCCGTGCATCCGCTCACGGGCCCCTGCCTGGCTGCATTCGTTCCCCCACGCCCTCCTCCAGCACCTACTAGCGCCCAGCACGCGGATCCAAGTTCACGTTCCTTCCCTGGAGGGCTTCCCGAGTGAGACAGGTCGTCACCTAGCCTGACCCGAAGCCGGGCGCGAGGAGGCAGTGCCAGGGGAACTGGGAGGTATAACGCCGCTGCAGGGAGAGGACGTGCACCAGCATAATAGCGAAGAGCGCAGAAGCTTCTAGGAGCTGTGGGGAGCTGGGACATGAAGGAAGGGAGCAGAAGATGGAAGAGCGACGAGGACAGGGCCAAGCAGGGCCCGTGGGAGGAACGGTGGCTCCGGGCAGTTGTCCAGGTTGTGCACTATAGCAAAAGGGAGGGCACACCCGTGCTCCACCCACCAAGCCGTATGCCCTGGTCAGAGATGGTGCTTTTTTAATTTGTACAAAGGGACTATATGAGCTAAGCTGACTGAAGAACTGTGCTGGCTAGCTAGCTAAGGACTTAAGATTTTTATCCTGAAATTGAGGAGACACCACTTGTATTATAGTCAGGTTCCACCAGAGAAACAGAACTGGAGGAAGAGAGACTTTAAGGAATTGGTTCATGCTATTGGAAAGGCTGACAAACCGCAAGTCTGCAGGCTGGGCTGGCAGGTGGGAGGCCCAGGGAAGGGTGGCTCTTTGAGCCAAAGGCAGTCTGCTTGCAGAATCCCCTCTTCATCAGAAGAGTCTGCCATTTTCCTATTAAAGCCATCAACTGACTGGATGAGGCCCACCCACAAAATAGAAAGTAATCTGCTCTACTCAGAGACTGCCATCATTTATATGTTAATCTCCTTTTAAAAATTCCTTCACAGAAACATCTAGAATAACATTTGACCAAATATCTGGGTATGGTGGGCCTAGCTAAGCTGACTCATAAAATCAATCATCACACGCTACTGAAAACTATCAGTCAGGAGGTGGGCAAACTCACGTTTAAGATTTGGTGTGGGGAAAGTTTGGAACCTGGAAAACCCTGGGGAGTCCATAATCCAGGCAAGGAGGGATGGGGCCTAAACTCATCCTGTGGCCCTGGGGCAGGGTTGGGGGCAGTGAGTCAAAGGCCTGACTCTGTGATTGACCAAAGATGGGGAGGGAGGAAGAGGGAGGGTGTGGGGGCTCCTGGTTTTCTGGCTTCAGAGTCCCGTGTAGGGTGTATTCACCTCCCGACGCTACTGGCCCTACTGGCCCAGTGAGCAGTCTGGCTAGGGGCTCAAAGCACAAGGCAGGCTGGAGAAGGCGCTTGGTAGCCGGCACAGAGCCGCAGCTCCAGACCGGATGAGACTGCCCGGGAAGGTGTGTGAGACGAGAAAAGGGCCGAGGTGGGAGGCTCTGGGGTCATTTGTTGAATTACTGATTTGTATCCCTTTCCCCACGGTTGCACCCCTCCAGTTGCTCTGGGTGGGAAGCAGAAGCTTCTGGAAGGCCTCAGCTGTGCACCTACAATGCCAGGGGTTCTGAGGAGCCAGGGCAGGAGTGTGGCTTTTGTGGGCCAGGAGAAGAGGGAGGCATGGCCTGGGATGTGAAGGAATCACGGCGTGTCCAGAGCAGGAGCCCGGAGCGCCTCGTCCTGCCGTGCCCTTGGGAGCAGGGGGCAGTTGGGGAGTTGGGCCGGGGGTTCTGGCCTGGACTCTTGCACTGCATGTGTCCAGGCAGCAGGAGGCCCAGGGGGCTGGCGATCAGGAAGCCAGCCCTGCGGCTCAGGATTCTGCGTGCGGAAATGGGATTTTTTGCCATCCCAGCAGGGCCCAGGACAGAATCAAATTGATTTGAAAGAAAGAAAGTGATGTACGCCTTGCAAACCTCAGTTTGTAGGTTGAAGTTTGCAGCAATGCTGTAATCTTCATTTGCAGACAAGTAAACTGAGGCCCGGAGAAGCTAAATAGTTGGGTTAAAACCAAACAGGAAGTGACTGGTGTGCAGTTGGAAGGTAGAGCTCTCTGATTCCATAGCTCTAAACCTGCGGTTGAAAAACGTCAAATACAGAAAGGATCGACGGATAAAGTGAGGGAGAGAGGAGTGTCCGGCGTAAGAATTCTGGCGTTCCAACAGGTGGCGTCTGCTGCCGCCGGCACCTGGCCTTGGTATGTGTGGCCGGGAGGGAGGGGGCCCCAAAGAGTAGGATGCAAACATGGCAGATCCAAAGCCTGCAGCCTCTGTCTCAAGGAGACCATCACTGCAACTGTTGTCACAAGAAAAAACACTTCTATTTTAAAAACAAAAGCTGGAAATCCCAGTTTTTATGTGGAACCTTCCGATTTGCAGACTTTTGATTACTTTATTTAAAAAGCAAAAGGGTGAAGTATAATATGTCTACATTCCTTGGGCTGCTACTCCAGGCCCTCTGAGCACAGATCCTGAACAGGTTTGGGCAGAACTCCCTGCAGAGCCGGGAAGAGGCTGGGCCTTGGGAAACAGGTGTCCTGGGAGCAGGAAGCGGCATTCCCCAGGGACTGACTGGCCCAGGCTATGGAGGGACAGGAAGAGGGTGCAAACTGAAAGAGGTCACCAAGCCCGCACTCAGATTTCTCTTGGGGCTTGCCCTAGACCTCTCCCTGCTGGCAGCCGGGGCTGTCCCGGTCCTGTCCGGCAGACGCAAGCACCCTCGGGCCCTCAGGCCTAGCAGAGGATGAGGCCGCCTTGCCTCCCTGCCAGTCCCATGCCCCTTGCTCCAGGCCTGCTGAGAAGAGTAAGATCATTCCTAGTGGCCCAGACGTGCCCTGTCGATGCCCTCTGCAAGGAGCTCTTTGGAAACCCCAGAATGACTCGGAGCCGAGGCCCTGCTTCCTCTCTTGACCGCATCCTGCAGCTCAGAGCTGGGGAAGGGGCAGGAGGGGCAGGGCCTGAAGGCCTCCAGCTGCCAGAACCTGCTGGACGGCAAACGGGTGAGTAGCTATGCAAATGAATACAGCCACTGGAGGGGGTCGAGGGGAGCTTCCCTGTACGGCCTCAAGGGATGAGAGGCCCCCAGCTGGGCCAGGACTCTGAGCCTGAGAACCCTTGCAGGGCGGCGGCAGACCACTCGCTGGGGCTCAGACTCCGCAGTTGCATGAGACGGACAGCACCCGCTTTCCCAAGACACCCCAGCATCCTCAGCCCAGCAGTTCTCGGGACTGGTTTCTAAATGGCCCAGGGCCTCTGCAGAGTTCAGGGTCCTGCACTTACCCTCCTCGCCTTCGTTCTTTTCTTCGCTTTCATTTTTCCTTTGCCTTCTCTCGTTCCTCCTCCCCCTTTCTCTCCAGCCCTCCACCCTGGCGGCCCGCGCTCCCCGAGACGCCAGGGGCCATGGGCGGTGTCTGAGCAGCGCCCGGAGGCGCGCCGGCCGCCGTCCTCCTCCCCGCCGCCCCGGGAGAGCGTGCTCTCCCCGGCAGGACCGCCAGGGGGCGACAGTGGCCTGGGCGGCTCGTGGGTCCGCGCCTGCCGTCGGCCGCGCGCCCTAGAGAAAAAAAACCCAGAGGGTGAAAGTGATACCGGGCGGAGTGCCGGCTCGCCTCTCACCTGGGACTCTCTTCTTACGCCGCCGCCGCCGGGGGGCCCCTCCCTCGCTGGCCCCCCGAGCCCCCTGCCTGTCGTCCAGCCCCTCCGGGATCAGGGGTCCCCACGCCCTAAGTCGGACCTGGCTTCTCCGGCCTTTCCGTCTTAGGTTTCGGGAGATCATAGGAACGTTAAGAAAAGATAGTGAATTATGTTAAAAGTTATAGTTACAAAGATAATAAGCTAAATACCAACGCAGGCATTTTTATGGGGCTTTCAGGCATGGCAGAGGCCAGCATCCAGAGAGGACACCTGGACCCTGGGCCAGCAGGGCCCGAAGCTCTCCATCCCCGTCCCGGTCCCACGGAGAAAGCCCGGATCTGCTTGAAGCCAGATGGCGCGCGGTAAAGACGCTTTGTCAGCCTGGCCCCCACCCCACTGTGTGTGGCGGAGAACTCCCAGGCCCCCAGCAGCAGAAGCCTGGCGCTCAGGGCCCCCTCGGGCTGCACGTCGGGAAGGCCGGGGGTGCAGGCGCCCTCGCAAACAGAGCTAACCCCGGGGGCCTGGCCCTCATGTTACCAGGCGGGTGGATAGGGAGTGGCTCAGGCCCATAACTAAGGAAAGATGTAAAGAACATGAATTTTGGAGTCAGTCTCAGTTTCTTTGTCTGTAAACTGGGGATGAAGTCATGAGGATAAATGCTCTTCGGCATTGTGCTTTGCACATAGTAAGCCTCCAATAAAAGGTAATTATTTTTTTTAAAGGTGTTTTTTCTATATTCCTACTCTTAAAAGAAAAAGCAATGTTTCTCCTCTTCAAAGCCAACTCTAAGCAAAAAAAAATAAAATTTCGGCATGATAATTACACTTCAGTGGTCCAAACCTGTTTACTGGTGACCAGGTTTCACTTCCTGTGGTGTATCCGCGTGAGGCTTCAAAGGGCTGGTCTCCTCCCTGTGAAGGTCTGGGCCGGAGCCCGGGCATGGGTGACTAGAAACCCGTCAGTCCCTCACACCTCTGGCTTCTCTTTAAGTATTTAAAGTGATGAGAAAGGAGTGTGTCTTGAAGAGAAGATGGTTTAATTGAGGTCAGATGCAGCTTAAATTAATTGAAATGGTCCATAAACCGGCTATGTATGACCTCTTTGCACCTGTCTCCTCCAAGCACTTGTCCCAACCCCTTGCCACCCCCTCCTCAAGATTGATTTAGGTCAGTGCATTTTCACTTGTTCATAAACAGATGCACTAAAGTGTACTAGGTGTTTCAATCGCTTGGTGGGTGAGGGCAGAGTGGAGGCTCGCGGGAGGGGTCTGTTCTGTAGAGCAGCTGAGAGGCCCCGTGAGGGTTTGGGCCCAGGTGTAGGGTCTTGAAGCAAAGGCTGGCTGGGTGCTCGTGATGGGCCAAAGCCCCCTAGGCTGAAATCAGTGGGGAGAAGTCATTCGGTTTGTTCAAGAGCCTTCAAATACTTCAGTTGTCTTAGATGCTGGAAAGTGGGTAATTTCTATATCCTCGCCTGCTGTCAAGAGCTAGGATTCCAGCAGGAACAGTTAAGAAATTGCAAAGCAATAATACATCACATGGTAGCAGTGGCTGCCATCTGGGAAGGGGACGGGCGTGGGACGGGGGGATAGAGAGGGTTAGAGCTTCACCGTCTCCATGTGAACTTCTGCTGTGGAAGTGTTCCCCTTGCTTATGTGCAATGTCATCATTTTTAGTTTCAAGAAAAAAAAAAACGAGGAAAGGAACATAAGGTAATTAAAATGAATACTTCACAACTTATTATGAAAACTTTCCAACACAAATAAAAGCAGAGACTAGTATAGTAAACTCCCATTTATACATCACCTCAGCGTAGTAATTATTAACATTTCCCTGTTTCTTTTATTTTTTCTTTAGTAAAATATGTCAAAGAAAATCCCAGGTATGGTGACATATCACTTCTAAATGTTTCAGAATGCATCTGTGAAAAAAGTGGGGCATTTTTCTTATATAATCATGTGACTGTTATCACAATAGCCCCTTAATGTCCCCCAAAGCCAAACATCCTCGAAGTTCTCCAGTGGCCCCAACACCGTCTTTTAAAGTCGTTCTGCTTGCATCTGGATCCACGTAAGGTCTCCACGTCACACTTGGCTCTTTCAATCTTGGGCAGGTCTCCTCCCCTGGGCCGTGATTTTTTTTTTTTATTGTGTCAGTGACTTGTTAACATCAGGCCAGTTTTCTTACAAAACATTCTTCATCCTGTTTTATCTGCTCACGTTGTCATTTAACTTGCTCCTATCCCTGATATTGCCGTGGCCTGGAAGGTAGTGGCAAAGGCTTGAATGGATTCCGGTGTGTCATTTGGGGCCCTCCCTCACAGGTGGCGCTAGGGCTCCACCCCCTGCTCCCCTGGAAGCACACAGCCTCTGGTCAGTCCCTCCCGGTGATCTCAGGCTGAGCAGTAGGTTCAGGGGGTGACAGCCTGTCCTTCATGGTCAGAGTGTCCCCCTCATCGCTGGGCAAGCTCTGTAGGGTGACATGGTGGTGCCTCCCCACCAGCCCTCACCTCGTGGCTGTGGCAGGCGCCAATGATGGTCTGTGATTTTATTAGAGGTTGCAAAGGTGAATTTCAATTTAAAATAATTTTTTCTCTTAAGAAGCAGTAACTTCATATGATGAGAACAATTGCCTTATTGATCTATCTTCCAAATTCAGATTGTGATCTAAGAAAACCCTCAAGAGACATACATGTGCATTTACGATATTTCAAGATAACTTCCCTATTCCTAGAGCGTGCCGGGGAGCCCGCGGCAGGCTCCGCTCGCGAGTCTTTCCTAGGCTCTCGCCTCTGAGAAGGCACAAAGCACCCGGGTGTAAATACCTTGGTGCAGGGCCACCAAGAAACAGGTTCCTGAATGTCAAAAAGCGTTTTTTAAGTGGACTGACAAAAGAGTTTCACTCACAGACCCGACGTAGTTGCTCTTCTTCCCGTGATGTTCCTGTGGACAGGCTCGTTCACGGTGACGGATGGCAGCATGGGGCGGTGGCCTTTGTGTGATTGTTTAATTTGTGATTGATGGATACTGCTTCTAGCCTCTTGATGGGTGCCTTTTATAAAATATTTAAAGTATCTTTTCAAAGCAATCAACTAGGTGCGTCTCTGGAGAACAGGCTGGGCCCACGGTCACGGGGCTGTGGGATCCCTGGGCTGACAGGACCCCGGAAGTGGCCCGCCTCCCCCGCCCGGTGCAGGGGTCTCCCGGGCAGCAGCCAGGCTGGTGCTGAGCACAGCACCTCGGCAGAGCTTTGCCGTGCATGGGCTCTTGGTCCCGCTCACTCCAGGGAACACTCTGGGCCCTGCAGGAAATTCCCAGCCAGAGAGACAAAGCGTCCTGCTCACAGGCTCTCCCTGAAGAGATACTGGCTGTCCCCCAATTTCCTGGAAGTCGATGAGGTACAGAAGCAGCTTATTCGCAGCACAGAATTCTTTGTATCATTTTTAGTTTCAAGAAAAAAGAACGAGGAAAAGGAAAATAATACTTTACCCCAAATTAAAGATCCACATGGCCTTTATTTTCTTCTTTTGTGCCAGTAAGCCTACATTTTCCATCTTTTTTGTGTGGGGTGGAGACAAAGATTATCAGTGGTTATTCTGTAGGACAACTGGGAGTCTTTTTGATTTCTGTAGCCCCATGGCCTTACACACACACTGGCACATAGTAAATGCAAAATAAAAATGCGTTGAATCAATGAATTTGAGAAATCAAAACCATGGTAGAATTCAGTTCCACTTAACAAGTAGTTTTTACTGTTTATTTTACTCCCAATAATTATAGCAAACGTATATCGCTTAATATGTGTCACAGAGTCCTAAGCACTTCACAGATTAACACATTTAACTCTTTCATATGGCCTTTGAGACACGAAGTATTATTCCCATTTTCCAGATGAGGACTGTGCAGCGGAAAGAGATGAATAACTTACCCAGATAACAAAGGTAGTGAGAAGAAAAGCTGGGACGTGACCCCAGGTAGTGGTACCAGACTGTGCGCTTAGTTCCTGTTTACTGGCTCCCACAGTCAGTGCATGGCGTCTAAAATAATCCTGAATAGTCACACCGGTGGGCTGCGCCACTCTTCAAAGTGCTCCTCTGCAAATGCAGATCTCACAGGTCGGCAGTTACTGCAATGAGCAGGTTGCAGGCTTTTGAAGGAGAGGAGCCTGCAGGAGGGGCCGGTGGGGGCGTTTGGTTCAGATTGGGACAGACATTCAAAAGCAGTCCTGAACTAGATGGAAAAGATGTTCACTGCAGGATGTTTTTCAAAGAAAATCTCCCGAGCAAATTGGATGTCTCAACACAGAGGACTGGTTAGTTACATTCCAGTTCATCCGCGGAAGGAAGCCTTCAAAACTGACTACGAATAAGTTGCAGTGAAATCTAAAGAGTGGCATAGAAAAACGTTTAGAAGATGTTCTGCAAACACAAAAAAGACAGAGCATCTACGTGACCACGGCCGAGGAGGGCTGGAAAGTGAGAATGACTGCAGGGCGGGTGCGGGGGCTTGACTTATTTTACTCTTAATCTTACATTTCCTCTCGTTGTGATAACGATTTTTAGAAAATGAGACCTGAGAAGACTTGGGGGCACTTGGTTATATAAAAAGAGTTTGTGAAAAAGAAACAGAAGGAATTTGGCGACGTTGTGACCTGCCCAATGCTGCGACGTGCACATGCGACCCAGGGCGGGGACAGCCCAGAGCACGGCCTCCTTGTTTTAGGATGTCTGGGGCTGAGGCAATAGACAGGAGTAGAGGGGAGACAGTGGGCATGTACATCATGCAGACAGTCATTTTGAGAGCAGGCTGAGCTAGATTAATCACCCCTTGTCTAGCCCACCCCCCTGGGGCAAACCACAGTCTCCACCCAACATTGGCAGCCTTTGTCTGCGTCCCTGTGGCCATTGAAGCCCAGCCCCCCTTCTTTCACTTGCCAGCCAGGACTACTCAGGTGATCCAGGGGCAGGTGGGTGTCCCCACTGCCTCTTCCCTGTTCTGACTCCAGACCTCAGCACACCCAGGAAGAACCCCTCTTCCCTCACAGTCTGATGCCCAAAATCTTCCCAGCAAGGGCGACTCTGGTAATCAGTCTGGGCAGTTTCTATTACTGTTCCTGTATCGATCATCTCTCTCTCTGTCTAAAGAGGTTTACTATAAGAAAATTGGCCCATGCAGTTACAGAGCTGAGAAGTCACGACATCCGCAGTCAGCCAGCTGCCCAGGAGAGTCGGTGAAGTGAGTTCTAGTCCCAGCCTGAGTCCAAAGTGGGGCGAAGACGGATGTCCCAGCTCACAGGCAGAGAGGGAATTCTCTCTCACTCAGCGTTTTTGTTCTCTGCAGGCCTTCAGTGTACCGGAGCCTGACACTGGGGAGGACAATCTGCTCTGCTCAGTCTACTGATTTAAACGTCAGTCTCACCCAGAAACACCCTCACAGACACATCCAGAGTAACATTTGGCCACATGTCTGGGTGCCTCGTGGCCAGTCGACACATAAAATAAACCATCACAATGATCTTTTGGGAGTAGACGATGGGCCATGTCGACGCAGGACCAGTAAGGTGGCCTTGACCCCAGTCACCCTTTGGGTTAGCACCACTTAGTGGTAAAGAGGGTAAGCGAGGTGCTCGTGAGCTAATGGAAGATGGGAGATGTGTTAAGCTGGGGGCCAGGATGCGTAGGCCTTAAGTCCTGCCCTGTGTGTGTGAACCTGGCAAGTCAACCAAGCTCTTGGCAGTGTAGTTGCCCATCTGTAAAATGGGGATAATAATACATGTTTCTTAGGCAAGTTATATAAACTATCACTAATTAATACTGAACCAAACAGTGCACTGGGTGAAGACCACCTTTACTGGCCCCACACAGAAATTACCCTGCTTCTGTTCTTCTGTTTCTGTCCTCAAAAGATCACTGTGGTGGTTGACTTTACATGCCACTGGGCCACGAGGCGCCCAGACATCTGTCTGTTGGGCAATGTTATTATATATCCCATAAGGTTGCTGTGAGGATTAATAAGATAATACATACAAAACCCTTAGCTCAGTTCTTTCCATATAGTCTGTGCCCAATAAATATTATTAGCTGTTATTTCACACCTACTTCAGAGGGATGTTGTAATGACATATTATATATAAAAGTATTTGAAATAATATAATACAGTAATGTGTTCTCTTAAAGTTGGGCAGATACCAAATTAAAGTCATGACAAATGATTTAAAAAAATAATAGTGCCTGGTGTTGTTAAGGGGGGTGAACAGGCATGCTCAGACCCTTCTGGAGAGAATATACATTTTCAACAATTTGCCCAACGTACCAAAAGTCTTGAATTATTCATAATCTTTGAATTTGTCTTGAAGATTCAGAAATGATTATAAAGATTTTTGTACGAGGCTGTTCATCACAGAATTAGTTTTATAAGAATGAAAAATTGAAAAAGACTAGGGGTATTACACGGGGGGAGGCAGGCGGCAGGGGCAGAAGGCGGGAGGGACAGACAAAGGTTCCAGCTGCTCTGTTTGTCCCTCGGTGACCTTGACGAGGCCACTTCTGAGCCTGTTTCATCATCAATAAAATGAAGCTAACCATTCCTCCTTGCCACAGGGTCATGAGAAGCAGTGAAATTTAAAAAATGTATGAAGTCCTGTGATGTGTAGGGATGAATCCACACAGCCGCTCACGTTCACGGAAGACGTGATTATACCCTCAGATAAATACCCCTCGACTTGCAACCTTGCCCCCTCTTTCCCTCTTGCTCACCGAGCGTTCCCTCTTCTTCGGCTGTGCGTCCCGCCCTTATTTGCCCCATTCGACTGAGGCTGGGGGTCCCATGGGTGGGCGGGGTGAAGGCCACTCAGCTGCCATAGGAGTCCAGCCTGATACCGTCTAGCACACGAGATGCCTGGCAAGTGTCCAGAGTTGTCACCTCACCCCAGAGTGACCTGGGGCTGAGTCATACCACCCAGTGCAGCTTGCCAGCTCTGCCATTCTGTGCATTCCCCAGATTGCTCATCGCCCCGGGTTCCCACAGGGCCCTGAGAACGGACCCCCGGGGTCGCGGGAGGAGAGAAGAAAGCCCAGAATTAGTCCCAGGAATGAAATCAGAATCACCCACGGCCCAGGCGCCGGCCTGCACCAGAAGCTGACTCCTTGAAAGCCCAGGGCAGGCCACCCCATGCACTCTCTGTGGCGGCCTGGAGGGGTCACCCGGGCCCGGCTCCCCATGTGTCTGTCTAACACACAGCAGCTTACCGAGGACTTTCAAGAGCATGATTTCCTTTGATCTGAGGCAGCCACGCAGACCGGATGAAGAAAGCGAGGCTCAGCGAGGCTGAGGAGACCCCGGATTGCAGAGCCAGGCCTGACCAGCTCCAGGGCTTTGGCAGTCTAACTGGTTTTTTAAAAGGCCCTCACAGAAAACTTCAAGAATAAGGAAGTCAAGGGGGCAGAAAGGATCTATGATCCCCTTACTCCAACACAGGCACCGCCAGCATTTGCTGTCTCTTCCCGGTTTTCTCACGTGCCACTTTGAAAAGCACACATACATGCAATGGCCCGCATGTCATATTCTCTCATGTCATGGCGTGGTCCTGACGCTTATTCCTGCCCAGGTTGTAAGTGAGTGCCTGCTGCGTGCCAGCTGCTGTACCGGGCACCGGGGTACTGCATGGAGTATGACGGACCTCTCGTCGCTTCTGGAGCTCATATTCTGATAGACAAGCAATAAATGAGGAAGTGAAATAGATGACGTTGCATCAGTTGCCACCACATCCCTATTGATGCTTCAAGCTCACGCTAGAGAAAGAAAAGAGCAAAAGATAGTTTTCATCAAAGGACTTTGCAGCATGTCGTGTTTGCTCCAGTAAAACCAATAAGCTGATGGTTATTTTATATCCTCCAGGCTTGAGGTGTGCAGGTTTTATCACAAGCAATTTTGCTACCTTTTTTTTCTCTTAACTTACAAGTTTGCCAATCTCTTTAATAAAGGGGCATCTTAAGATTTGCATAACAGTTCATGATTCTGATAAAGGCACTGTGCGCCCAATGGACATGTAGGCTGTTTCTTCAGGTTTAAGTCGTTGAGAATTTTTATAATTCCGTGCATCAAACTTGTATTATGGCCTTATAAAAGTGTCAGAAGTGAAATTACAGGGTCAAAAGGAATGAGCATTTTGGAGGGATGGGATACGAATATTTTTAAAGATCTGGATGTAGACTGACAAACTGCTTTCTGAAAGAACCCGCCGTATTATACATCCATGCTCCTGGCAGCAACATCTGAGGAGCGCGGAACCTGCTCACTGCCGAATCTGTGCTTCTTCTTCCCCGGGGAGGAACGGGAGCTCATTGGTCCTCTTTCATTCTTGTCTGAATCTAAGAGAAAATGTCCATGAGACCCGCAGCTCAGTGATTCGGCCACCCAGCCCCAGCAAGGGAGGGGCACGCTCTCTCCACAGGAGCTTAGGTCAGGGAACTCCTGCCAGAGGGCAGGTGCAAGCCCACGTGGGCGGAGAGACCCTGCTTCCGCGATCCCGGCCGGGAGCAGGGGTGGGGACTCAGAACGGCTTGCTGAAGTACCCCTCTGGGGGCTGAGGTCTCACTGCACACAAACCCAGCTGGGGCCAGCTTCCCTGGCCTGAGACCTCACCGCGGGACACAGGTCATCTCTTCCCCAGAGAGCCATGGTGAGGGTAAGGAGGGCCCCCGAAGCCCCCGAGCCTTCCAACTTGAACTGTGTGAAATTTGTCCGGCTGGCGCCGTGACCCCACGGGCCCCGAGGCCTCCTCTCTCGGGCGTGCTTCCCGGCAGCCTGACCTAGGGGCCGCTGGCGGGGAGGGGCAGGTGGGCTGCGATGCTCAGCCTGCTCCAGTGCAACGGCCCAGCGCTGAGGGGAAACGCAGTGGCGCCAGATGGGGGTTAGGCAGCCCGAGAAAGAATGGCGAGGCCTCCGGCCAGCCCGGGTCTCAAGGGCCCGCCCTGGTGGGCTCCGAAGCCTGCAGCCCTCTGCCCTGCCCTGCGGGGATCTGCCTGGGGCGGGGGTGGAGGCGGGAAGCCGGTTCTCCAGGGGAGTTCTGCGTTCATTTCCCTGCACTGGCTGGCATTTCTTTAGGCCAAATTCTCTCAAATCAGAAGTGCGAACAATGAATTTCCAAACCCTCCAGAAACCATAAAGGACAAGTCACTCAGTCAAAAAATGGATAATCCCAAACATTTCTACTGGATGGTCTCAAAAAGGATAGGAAAACAGGCCAAATACATATTTGAAAGTCACAATGACACATTTCCTCTTTGAAGTGACACCTGGCTGGCAGACGACATTAAATCTTTTTTTCTTCCTCTAACCTTCAAAATATGAAACGTCCTTTAAAATAATAAGCATAAATGACTCGCTGCCCTCCTGCGGGGTCTCTGCGCTCACACGGGGGCAGCGAGGTCTCACCAACGACCCACCCCGAATCCTGAGGCCGCCTCGGCTCCTGGGCTGAGTTTTGTCTGACCCCGTGTTCGATTTGCCTCCTCGCACTCATTTCACTCCCCCCGCGCAGGACACAGCTGTTAAGACGGGGCGGGCAGGAGGATTTACTGAGAAGGCAGCGCTCGCGCCGATCCTGGAGGCCCTGGCCGGGAGGCAGAAGCTGGGCGCCTCAGGGATCTTGGAACCGACTCTGTCCAGAGGGAAGGGCCGGGCCGGCTTCCAGGGCGAGCGTTGCAGCGTCAAGACAGCGGGGAGGAGATGCACGGAGTACGAAAGGGCTTTCCACTCCCAAATTCTATAGAGTTTTTTGGAGAGTGGGAAGCCCAGAAGGTGACTGGGAGAGGGTATTGCTCAGAAGGCAACGTCTATTCAGCGGGCCAGGGTGGTTTGCGGGGGGTCCGGTGCAAATTCTGGCAAGTGCTATCCGGACGGCAGAAGGAAACCCACTTCTCTGTCTACTTGGCGGAGCTGCGCGGGTCGCGGTGCCTGTCTGCTCCATCTCACAGGCCTTCCACTGGGCTGGAGAAAATCCGCCCGGGGCCCCCTGGGCTGCGAGGACGGCCGGGCGCAGCGCTGACAAGGGAGGCGTGGGGGCGGCCGGTGCAGCCTCGGCCCACGGAGGGGCACCTCTGGGGAGCCCGGGCCGCCCTGCGGCCTCTCTGCCCGCGGCGCTCCGCGGCCGGGCGGCTAAGGGCCGGCCGAGGCCGTGCTCGCCCCCGACTGCGGGCCGCGCCCCGAACACCGAGCTGCCGTCCCCGGAGAGCGAGGACGCGCGCCAGCGCGCGCGCGGAACGAGCGGTCCAGCAGGAGGTAGATGACCGGGTTGGCGCAGCTGTTGACGAAGGCCAGGCAGGTGGCGACGGCAAGGCCCCGGCGCAGCGCCCCCAGCAGGCGGCAGGGCAGCGGCACGGCGCGCAGGGCGCAGAAGGGAAGCCAGGAGCCCACGAACGCGCCCTCCACGGCGCAGATGATGCGCAGCGAGCTCCTGCGGGCGCGGCCCAGGAGCGGCGGCCTGAGCAGGCGGCGAGCGACGCGGCAATAGCAGACGAGGGTGCCGCCCATGGGCAGCACGAAGGTGAGCAGCTGCAGCAGGAGGCCGAGGCCCTGGAAGGCGTCCGAGCGCTCCTCCCCGCACTGACGGCCCGGGCCGCCGGTAGGCCTGCGCGGGCAGGCCGGCCAGGAGCGCCACGGCCCCAGCGCCGGCACCACCGCCAGGTAGCGGTCCACGCTGAGGCCCGCCACTAGCAGCGCGTGCCCGCCAGCGCGAAGCTGCTCAGCTTGCACAGGCCCTCGCCGAAGGGCCAGCGGCCGCCGCGGCCCAGAGCGGCAGCGTGAGCACCAGGCCCAGGTCGGCGGCCGCCAGGTGCAGCACGAAGGTGTCCACGAGCCGCCGCGGGCCGCGCCGCCGGGCCAGCAGCCACACCACGAAGGCGTTGCCCTGCAGCCTCGCCGCGAAGGCCGCCAGGTAGAGCGCGGGGATGTAGGCGTGGCTGTAGGGCAGGTCCGCCGGCGGGCACAGCTCCAGCTCCTCCAGGCCGCCCGAGCCGGGGTAGTCCCAGGCCGGGGCCCCAGGGCCCGGTGGGCTGCATGGACAGGCACCGGTCCGGGCGCAGGAGCCGCAGCTCTGGGCAAGACGGGGTTTGCCCGTCACAGCCGGGGCCCTGCACCTCCCTTCCTGCCCGCCCGGACGGGGGCGAATGGGTGGGCAGGAAGGGGGCGGCGGCGGAGAGCAGGAGGGTGTGGGGTGGGAGGGGCAGGCCCCTGTGGTAGGGATGGTGGCCCACGACTCCGGCTGGCCCGAGGGGCAGGGCAGGGCCAGGGCGGAGGGCCCCCCCCCCCCCCGCTGTGTCTTGGAGGAACCGTCCTCGGGGCCAGAGACCCGCCGTGCCTTCCAGGGGGAGCAGCCTGTCAGGCTGCAAGAGGTGGTGGGTGCCCCAGAGCCCTGCCGGGTCCCACCCCCGCCGCACTCCTGCCCATGCTCCACGCTGTTTTTCTGGTCTTAGGGGTGAAGAGCCAGGACCCGGACGAGGATTTTGTAAGGGGGATGGTGGTGCAGCCTGCCGCCCACCCACCTGTCCCGCGGGGCTTCTGCCCTCCGAAGCACAGGGGTGGAGGAGCTGCCTTGGGGGCCTACCTGCCAGTCAGGACTTGGCTCTTTAGCCTCCTGCGATGCCGGCCTAAATGTCTTAACCCAAATGGTTGTTTTTCTGATCAATTCAGGCCCTCGTGGAGCCACACGGGAGGGATTTTAACTGGAGAGGGAAGGGTCTAGTGAGATGAGTCAGACAGAAAGAAGCAGAGCCTGGGATTCGAATCCCAGCCCTTCCTCGTCTTCCCTCGTTTGGGAAATCTGATTAAGCCAGACATTAGCTCAGTGCAAAAGATGACACCAGAAAGTGCCTACTTTAACATGAAATACTTTGACCTAACCTAGGAGCCAGGAGCTTAAAGGAGGGCGAGATCCTTTATGGACAGAGTCGGAAGGGTTCATGGAGAAGGGAAAGCTTGCCCCTTCCCCAGAAGGTGTGTGCAGCAGCAATTCTGGGCGACTCCAGTCGGTCCAAATTCTTCTTAGTGGACATCCCTTCGGTGAGACTGTGTGGAGCCACACTTCACATGTGTGCCCTCCCAGAGCACACCCCACCGTCACTAGAAATGAGTGACTGGTTAGGCAGGCTGGTGTTAAAAATTTGGGGCAGTTGTGTTCAATTCAGTCCAGTTAAGAGTGAGCTCGACCATGTGGCAGGCAGTGTTTCAGGCGTTGCAAGAGATGCCATTCCCGACCTCAGAGGTTCCTCGTTTAGGCAGGGTCATGGGGTCATATGCAGCATGTGCAGTGGCCCCCTGCCCAGTCAAACTGTGTAAGTGCTAAAAATAAAGCCCTCTTGGCATTCAGAGGAGGGAGCAATTGCCTCTGGTGGGAAGAGTAAATCAGAAAAGGCTTGCCAGGGGATGACACTTGAGGTCAGTTCCTGGAAGGAGCTCTGGGTGAGTTAGGAAAGCAGTTCATGGGCCCACGGTAACCAGAGCCCGAGGTGGAAGAGGGCGGCAGGAGAGGAAGCAGGAAAGGTAGTGGACGCCAGATCACAAGGGGTTTGGGTTTCATTTTGTAGGTAGTGGGGAGCCATTGGCCATTTGCATAGGGCTGGGCATCCAGCTGTTTGGGAACATTCCCAGGCAGAACTGGATGGGAGAGGAGAGGGGCTCAGGCCGGGGAGCCCCCACACAGGAGGCAGCTTTAATAATTTGTGCGGGGATAGGGAGGGTCCGAAATAGGTAACAGTGGGGACAGGAAGGAGAGGATCTATTCAGTGATCATTGTAACATCACGGGTCTCTGCAGAGAGGAGGCAAAGCTGGGCCTGGGGTGGCTCTGGGTTGGAGCCATGCAGGCGCCATCCTACTCATGGGGGCGGGAACACAGAGAGGCTGGTGTGCCTGCTCTGAGTCCTGATTTGTGGTAGGACAAGGAAGTAATTTATGATCCAGACGAGGGCGCTTCTGGGAGGGAAACAGACACTGTCATAATTCACCAGGGTAGTAAACCAGGACTGTTCTGGGCAATCTGGGGCCAAGGTCAGTCTACTTTGAGGCCCCTCTGGTCCATGAGGTCCCCGGGGAGTTGGAAAAGCTTAAGGAGAGCTGGGCATGCACGTATCCAGGCTGTTCCGGACAAGAATTTTTGTCCCGGGCCAAGTGCAAGATGGAGAAAGGCAGGCGGGAGAAGAGGCCAGGGAGAGTGGTGTCTGGCCTGCCCTTCCACGGGCATTCCAGCCCCACTGCTGGAGATTCAGAGCAGTGCTTCTGATGTCCAATCACACGTTTGCTGGTGAGCGACGCCCACGTGCTGGGTGGTCTGGGGTCTGCAGCCCCTTCCCTAGAAGGCTCAGAGAGGCGGCTCTTGTTTGCCAGAGCCCGCAGACAGTCAGACACAGGCTGCTGCTGCTGGACCTCACTTCCCTGCATAGCCCAGGCTGGGGCACAGAGAGTGAGCAATTCTGAAAGCTAGAGATGACCCGCAAGAAAACCTCCAGGTGGGAGAGAGATTAGGGCAGGGGCACCAGGAGGTGAACACAGGCGGGGCAGAGGGGGAAGGAGAAGCAGCTGTTCATTAAAAACACAGAGTCTCGCTTCCTGGGGCCCTGATATCATACTCAGGGGCAGTCTGAGGCCCAGAGCACATGGCAGATTCTCTCTTCTAGGGCCTGGATGTTGTGGGTCTTTCTGAACTTGTCTGGATGGGAGGAAGCAGCACAGGCCAGAGCCAGGGACTGCCCTGGACCGGGCCTGCCAAGCACCCGGCCTGGTTTCAATGACCAAGGCCAGCTCCATGCCACTGGTGTTTCTTCTCCCCATCAGGGGGCTCCTAAGGGGTTGGAAACAAGTCAGCTACTAGAAACACTCCTCCCGATCAGCTGAGAACCCTGGCCACTCTGACGGTCTCAACAGAGCCAAGCAGGCGTGGACTTCCTTCTTTCCCAGGCGCTTCCCTGGGAGGCTTCTCTGCCCCCATCCCCATGGGGCCCTCCTCTCTGAGGACCCAGTGGGTGGGCCTGGCCCTGCTCCTCACATCTCAGGGTGAAGGGAACTTCTCTCCTTCCATCATCGTGATTGGCCCGAGAACAGAGGGTACACTTGATAAATATCCAATCCTTTGAACCAGACTGCTTGCAGGAGTTTTATTTCTGTCCCTTTATGGGCTATATAGTGAAGCTCTTACAACTTTTTCCCCCAATTTTGATTTTTCTGTGCAAATTATCTTAACCCTTCAGGAAAAAAATTTTGAGCACTATATTTGCCTTTTTTCATCATAAAAGCCATATAATCACATTGTAAGACACAGAATAAGAACAGTTGCCCCAGGCCTGGTACCAAAATGCAAGCATACACAGCATTTGGGTGAATTTCTTTCCAACCTGTGAAGGATGTTTTCAGAAGTAGAGGATTCATGGGTGTTCTATTTTTTCACATTCCATTTTCAGATTTTCTCCACATACACTTTTTCCACACTGCTGTGTCAGTCAGTTTCTAATGAGAACATGCATGGTTGTATAGTCTTTTTCTCAATGTCGCAAAAAACCATATTTTTCTATGTTGCTTGATTTCCTAATCCTTTAATTTTGGACATTTAGGTTGTTTCCAGCAGTTTTGCTGTTGATGGAGATATGTGATAAGTAACTGCACTTTTGACTTTCTTGTTCTTCCACATGGTTTTGTAGTGCAAATGCCCTGGGGAAGGTTAAAGGCTGTGAAACGTTTGTGGCTTAATACAAATGCTTTCAGTGATTAGTAATCATAGGGCATTGTATACAGGCAGGGGCTCAACATCATCTTATTAGATATTCATCAATAAAATTTTTTTTCTGCTTTATTAGGTAATGAGGTGAAATGGGAACCCATTTTAATTTACAATTTTTGAACACAAATAAAATTGAGAAATCTTTCCATATTTAATTCCTCTTAGGTGAACCAGTTCCTTCATATATTTATCAAATCATACCTTTATTATAATCTTACGTGTTTCTTATAATTTTGCATGAACTATTTATTTAAGATAAAGCATTGTCCCATTTGATTCAAATGTTTTTCCAGACATTTGTTTTTTGGTTTTTACATTTTCATGTAGTCAAATTTGTTGCTCTTAGTAATTTCAGAATTTAGAATGTTACCTTCTGTTTGAGTATCTGAAAACATTCAATTCTAGTCTTAAAAAATATTTCTGTTGTCTTTTTTAATCCACTTGGAGTATGATTTTTTTTTTTCTGATTTCTGTTCAACTTTCCCAGCACCATTAAATTAAAAATATTTTTTAGAAAACCCTGCTCTCTGTGTTGTGATGTTGAATTTATGGTTTTCGGATTTCCTGTGTTGTGTCTGCTTCTGGTCAGTGAACAGAGAGAACAGGTCAGATGGTTGGCGGCTTGTCTGGCTTCAGCATCGGCTCTAACTTGGCAGTTGTGTATCCGGCTCCTTTCCTCAGCTTACAGTGGGCGCCGGGGAGGCTCCAGCTGCCTGGGGGCTGTGAGTCCCACAGTCGCCCTGGCAGAGCTCCACTGGCCGGGGCTGAGCAGGGCCCTACAGCACTCGGCCTCCGCTGGCCACAGAGCGACACACGCCTCTCCTCCCCTGCAGGACACAGGACACAATGCTCTCTTCGCACATGGTGGGTGGTCAGTTGCGGCTTGGGGACTGCACTGGGAATCAGCAAAGAAAACATCCCCGTCTGGGGGCTTCAAGACCTGGGCCTCGTGTCACCAGTGAACTGCACAGGGTGCCAGGAGGCTTCGGAGAACTGCTGATAGGACTGGTTTGCATTAGGCCAGGTCAGCTGCCGGGTCAGCTGCTGTGACAAGGAGGGAACTGCAACTGAGTCCGGAGCGGGAGGGAGCCTTGCAAAGCCGTGTCTCCTGGTGAGTCCACGCCTCTCTTGGCAAGTACTGCAGAGGGATGGGGGGGGGTCCTCTGTTTTATTCACTGTTACTGACTGGCTACCAGGATGGAGTTCCCCACAAACCACACACCCTGAGCCCTGGAGCAGAGCCTCCCTGTGGGTGCACACGGTGCGTGTGTGTGTATGTGTGTGTGTGTGTGTGTGTGTGTGAGTGTGCCCACGTGTTAGGGAGGGCGATGGTGCAGAGCAGCAGCAGCAGTTGGTACCCCTGCTCAGCAGCCTCACAGCCTGGCAGGTGGTTGGCACACGCCAGGGAGGGGCCCCGCCCTGGATGCCAGAGGCCAGGCAGAATGTTTCTGATGTTCGATTATTTTAGAAACTTTCGGGTACTAAACATGGGGTAGCTGGGAAAGGACACGTCTGATGAGACAAGCACTGAGGCTGCGGCCTACGCCGGCCATGGTGACTCAGCGAAAGCTCCGGGCCTGCAGCTGTGCAGTGGTCTCGGCCTCCTGTATCCACGCTTCACGTGGGTTTAGGGAGCACAGGGGTGTGAGCAGGGCGGCTTTCAAGGCAAGCAAGACCCCTCCTATCTTTCCTCCATTGCAGGTTTCCATGGCTCGAAGGTATTTTGAAAGGTAAAAACAAACCAGTCAGAAACTCAAGAGACCAGCAATAGGGAAGTCGCGCAGCATACAAATGGCCCTAGAATTTGTTTGGAAAGGAAGTAACATTTTCTCTTTGTCCTCATTATTCTGCCCACGAAGCTTCTAAAGGAGAACTTGGCCTCACTTTCCAGCGATCTCACAGCAAGTTCACTGTTTCTGGTTACTTGCTCAGGAATCTGGCGTCACTCCCTCTGTTAGTGAAGATGCCCTACGCAGGGCTGTGGTTCTGCCCCGATCAGCGGAACCAGCTCCTCAGGCCTTCAGTCAGAGGGACTGTGCACAGCATCTTCCTACCAGGGGGCAGGCGCTGAATCAGGTGACAAAGAGGCACGCAGAGCGTGATGCAGAGCTTCCTCTCAAGGATGAGGAGTTGGAGGGGAGAAAACGAATGGTATGTATGGCAGACTGATGTTCTGCCTCGTGTCACAGTCAAAGCAGGTCAGCTTGCCAAAGAAGAGGTCTAGGACAACACGACACACAGGGCTTAGACCTTTGGCAGTCCCAGCCACTGAACAGATTCCAGTCACCTCAACACCCCAGCCTTTCTGCAATTCAAAATAACAATGAACTGTAAAATGAGCGGAAGAAAATCATTGCAGTTGGTTTTGTTCATGACCACTTTATCTTGGATTGTCCAGTTTTTCCTAGTTTTGGGGTGCCTACAGGTATTTCCCAGTGTCCTGACTTTGGGGCAAGGCTCTGAGGACTTTAAATGTTGGTCTTGTGCCTTTGAGTTTTACGTGAAGTAATGAGGAAACATGGGAGTTTTGGGTTGATGGGGATGGCAGCGGGAAATCAGGGCTGTCGGGAAGTTGAGTGACAAGTGGCAGGACACTTTGGAGGGAGAAATGGAATTAGGGAGAATTCCCCTGGAGGCTCTGCAGAGTGTAAGCATGAGCTGTCAGAGCCTGGACACCAGGCTGGTGGCGGTGAAGATGAGGAACAGATTAGAGGTGCGAGCGTTTGGCAGGACTTAGTGGGTGTCTGGGCACGAGGAGTCTTCCGTGTTGGACAAAGGAACCCAGGAAGGTTCCAGCCCCAGCGGTTAGCGTATGCCAAGAAGGAGTTGGTTTCCTAGGAGGCTGATAATTGGTTTCTACCAGGTTGAGTTGTGGATGATGGTGCAACGTCCAGGTTAAAAGCTGAGATGGCAGTTAGTGCACGGCCGTGGCCAGAGGGGGCTGTCAGGGCTGGGGTGGAGATTCTGTGCAGAGGAGCCAGTAAAAGCTGATACTGAAGGCCTTCTGGGAGGAAGAGTAGAGGAAGAGAAGGGCATGAAGGAGAACTGGGCCTCAGGATGGGCCCGTGACTTGTGGGAAAGAGGAGCTAGAGAAAAGGAGAAATCAGGACATCATGGCATCGTATCACCAGTCACTTGGTTTTCAAGCTGTACATACGTGGGTCCCACAGAACGGTGTGTGCAGAGGGAATCAGGCCAGGAAAGCCAACTTGGGGTTTATATTTTGAGGGCAAAAACACCTATAGTAGGGGTATCCTAGCAGAAATTAGACCAAGGTTTAGGTCCAACTTTGAATGTGGGACCAGGTCCAGGCAGGCCTTCCACTTACCTGAGAAACAGTTACTGAACACCGTTGAGCTCGGGCACTACCTGCGGAACAAAGGCTCGGAGCAGGAACTCCCTCCTGGGTACGGGCTGCCTGTGGCACTCCCGCGTGCTCCCGCTTGGCTCTGTCCAATTCCAGGCAGTTTATTCTGCTTTCGCATCCAGTAGTGAGGGGTGGCCAGCAGCAACAGTCCAGTCCAGCTGCCTCTGGCTAAGAAAGTAAAGAGGATGCAGTTTCCAAACAGCTGGCTGGTCAAATAAATGTGTAGGTAAAGTAGGCTTTTAAGGCCCTATCACCAGAACTCATTTTTCTGCAACTGAAAATTCAAGTCTGAAGAAAACTAGGATGTTGCATCTTATTGGCTGGTAAGATAAGATAGTCTTATGTTATTCACAGTTTTAGAACGACTGAGACTCTTACAGTTAACAAGAAGAGGGCTTATCTGCCCTTTACTTTTGGTCCGTATTTCTGTGATAGCATCAAGTTTATCAGATGTTTATGAAGGTCTAACCACATCCCCTCAAGACAGTGGGTTCCTTGATGGAAGAGAACTTAGATCTTTGTGATTTGGTCCCTCACACCTAACTAAGTATTGCTTTCTTTATAACTTAATCAACCTGTTAGCAGGTTTAGTGTATTTCCACCACATTTGCAACTTCTCTATCCTATTCCTATGAATCTAGGTATTTAAGAGTACAGAGCACAGCAGTCTGGTTTTAGCTGCTGGTTGATGCTGCTTGGAGTATTAGACAAAAGAATGAAACCCATTTTAACTGCAGCCTTGTTTCCCGTGCCATGAATGAATGGCCAGCCAGCGTGGTGCACAGACCACGTCCTTTCATTCCTGCACATACCTGCCCTGTAGTGAGAGTGGCGCCCTGTGCCGTGTGGGCCTGAGGTCAGAAGGCTCAGCCCTCGCAGGGGCGCTGCTGCTAGCAGGCTTTGTCCCTGGCAGTCACTCACTCACCTTGGAGAGCCGCATCCTCCTCGTCTGTAAACCCAGTGCCCTGCTGCTCCCCTCTTCCTGGAGAGCAATTTAAAGACTCTTTTAAATCGTAAAGCCACGTTAAGGTGGGTAGTTTCTACGTGCTTAGGGTTGAGAGCCACGCTCTCGCTCACAGGTGAGTGCTGCCGGGTGGGTAAGGAATGCTGGCAGTGAGTGCACCAGGCTCCATGCGCCACCCGTGTGCCCTGATGCTTCACCACCACCAGGCGCTGCCACGGGGAGGCCCAGACCTGCCACCGAAGTGACTCACTGGGGGTAAGGCGGTGAAATAGAGCGGTCGTCCAGGTGCCACAGGGGCTTCACTTAATGTGTTAAAAGCCTTAGTGGATTTTAAATTTTGTTAACTTTTTTGCTTTTATTCTCCAACAGAATCATTTTTCTCTATTTTTCTGACATGGATTTATGCCACTATGGATGGAGGTTAACTATTTACGAACACCAAGGGGTTAGAAGGCCCATGCCCCCACAGATGCAAAAAGCAGATGACTGAAACTAGATTAGACCT
The DNA here is from genome assembly GCA_029783875.1 of Phataginus tricuspis. Lineage (NCBI taxonomy): Eukaryota > Metazoa > Chordata > Mammalia > Pholidota > Manidae > Phataginus > Phataginus tricuspis. The sequence goes on along the minus strand of JAQQAC010018689.1, from coordinate 3,099,072 downwards.
CCTTGTGTGAAGGGCAGTTTGGATGTACCAGGCTGTGGACCACCACCTCCTACCAAACACCACAGAGTAATTCATTTCTCATGTGCGCCACTTAAGGACATACAGATAGATTTTTTCAAGCATCTGTGCACTTCTGAGGGGCGACACCATCTCACACTCATATAGATGTGTTTTCCCAATGCCTGATTCCCAGGTCTAGCATTCTACTTATGTTTCCTTCCATGGGTGTTGCTCTCTGTGTGGACAGGTTATGAATAAAAATGTCTGTTCCTGTTCACTAAAGAGTATTTTTGTCTGCCCTGCTCCAGAACATCAGCCCCATGAGGGAACACACTTCCAGTGGGTGGGTTGCAGGGTATCACGGTTTGTGTAAACTTACCTGATACCTCTGATTCTTATGGGTTAAATATCTTTATTTTTGAAAATTGATGTGTCAGAAAATACTGTAGAAGCAGAGCTCTGTTCTGCAGCCTGCTAGTCTACCACAGGATCCAACAGTGGAGAACCACCCTTCTGCTTAGCAACTGCAGACAGCTCTTTAGGTGCATAATTAGGAAGATTTTTGGGGTTGTTTTATTATATCTTTTTTTCTTAATTGCTCTGATCTGAATGAGTAGAATCAGCAAAATCCTAGTGAAACTTACAGAGTGACAGGAATGGGCTTCTCATGGCCACTACACATCAGTGAGCCCATCAGCCATTCAACTGCAAACGTATAGGGTGTTAATCCCAGCAACTTATTAATTCAACAAAAGAAAGTGACTTGATATGGACAAAGTTAATGTACGATGAACACATTTATACACCACTGTGTAGATAGAGCTTAGTGCAGAAATTTACATTTTAGCATTGTGTTAAGTCAGTATTCAGTGTCTAATATTATTAAAAGTTGCCTCTTATGAATATACAATTATTGAATTTATAAGTTAAGAGATTGCAAAACTGTAAGATAACTTTGCCCAAGTTTGAATAATATTACAAAACCCCACATATTATTCAATAAATAGAAAAGGAGTCACTTGGTGCCATGCTTTTATTCAAATGAAGGGGAAAAAACTACACTGTACCAGGAAATAGCAGACGTGACAGCATTTTACAGCACGCGTCATAAAACCCGCAGCAATGCTCCCAGGTAGACAGGCAAACACGCCACACGCTGTACGCCGCCCAACAGTGTCCGTGAAACCTTCATTACAAAGCTCACTTTGGCTTTAAACAGCCAGACACAAATGTAACAGTCATTCTAAAAATCAAAAAGCTGAGAGGAAAGTTTTCCAAAGCTGTGTCAGACAGCAGAACCTGGCAGGCGGCACTGGTAGCCATGATGAATGTTTGGCAAACTTAACTGAATAATTGCTGTAATAATTTGACCTCCAATGATGAAAAGCACCAGTGTTTTTCAATAAGGTTGATGAAAATCTCGAGTTTATGAAACGGCATAATTTTCATTTGTATAATTGTTAAAACATAATTAAAAAAAAACTGCACCGTAATAAAAAAATCTGCAGACTTAAAGAAATAAATCCATATTCCTGCTGTGTTAATAAAGTAAATTATACTGAGAGCAGTGAATTTTTGTGGCAATATTCACATTCTACCTTTAGACATTATTGACATTCATTGTTGGACATACATAAATTTAAGAATAAAGGGTGGTCCTGTTTAAACAGTTCCTCCATTGTCTTGCATCCAATTTTTAAAAATCCAGTGGCCAAGTAATACTGCGAAGAAGATTGCTCAGATAAGGGGAATCTGACTGACTGAAAAGAACATATTTAGTAATGTAAAATGGTTATTAATTCTGTGACTATTATTTACCATGTTTTGATTATATCCATTTACTATTTTTTTTAATTAGGCTTAATCTAAAATGTGTATTTGACAATCATTTCCTTCTAACCATGATAGAAACTGTTGCCTGAAAGGTAAAATGTGCAATTCCCCATTTTTAATACTCATGTATTATATACACAATATGTATACACTTAAAATAGAAGAGTTACATATCCTGGTCTCTTACATGCAAACAGTAGATCACAAATAGTTTTAAGCTACACATTTATCTTGCACAGGTATTGGAAAAAAATCTGTAAAATTTTTTTTACAGTTTTAACAAATATACATAAATATAAGAACATAAATTACAGTAAAATATTGACAGCATTTGAGAAAATGTTGACAACCCAGATGCACTGATGCCTACAGGCCTTATAATATAGAAAAGTACAGTTCAGGGACATCTCATTCCTATTCCTTTTTTAAAATAAGTAAATACATCATATGAGATATTAGTTATTTCTCTAAACAACTCAATTAGAGAAATGTATATATTTTAGCCTCTACTTCCCGTAATGAAAACAAACTACACATCTCATTTAGGATACGATACTGTCTCTCCCCCCTAGTTTACACACTTGTCACAACACTGAAACATAACAGGGTCACAGAATCATTCAAGTCTTTTCCTGAGAAAGAAGTTTTTCCCCAGCTAACCCTCTGGTACACTGATAAAGGAACAAAGATCACGTGGAGGATTTCAAGTGCGTACTCACTCTAAGCTGTTCCACTTGAAAAGGGTAAAAAAGAAGAAAAACTCAATGTAAGTAAAATAATGTGAAGCTATTTTAAAACTAAAATGTAGCCCTTTGTACATGTTTAAAAATTCTAAATATAATTTTTATATCAGTTATAAATATACTACTGTAAAGACCTCTTGAGAACTTGGGGCAGGAAGTCTAACATCTTCAGATGGAAAGACTCCTCGCAAAGTGTCATTCACTTCTGCCAGCTTACAAAGTGACTTACTCTAAAAGAGATAGAAAGCCTTTTTGTTAAAAGAACAATCTAAATCATTCTGAGTTGGCCAGAAGTGGTGTAAAAATAGCACTGATTTAATCAGCAACTTCTTGCAACATACTCTTGGTTAAGCTCATGTGGTTTAAAGTGAACCTACTAGCAGCTCTTTACAAACCTCCTTTTACTTAACAGAAACATTAATACTTGAGTGAATAATAAATACAGAACTGTAAATACTTAGCAGAATAATTCTTGCAAATCCTCTAACACCATTAAAACATGAGGGTTACTGTAAAATGAAACGCTAGTGTTTCTCTTAGCATCCTAAGAAAGGTGCAAGTTTCTGAAGTTGTGATCTCCACATGAAACAAAATACAAAAGGAATCTTAGAATAAACCCCAGAAGAAAAAAAATAACAAAATAAACCATCTGAAGACAAACACGCACATTAAAAGTCAAAAAAAAAAAAAGCAACTAAAACATGTAATTTGTAGTCTCAGCCATGTTCAGCCATGAGCCCAGCTCTGCCCAGAGAATTCAGCGCTTCCATGGGTCAAGCACCAAGCAGTCGGACCCAATGACATGCTTCTCCGTCTGTGAATCAAAACATTTCCGCATCGCTTGGACTTACCAACTAAGTGCGAATCTTCTGCACTCCAAAATACTGTGGTTTATGTTCCAGTTGTCCACGACAACAGAGCTTAATGATCAGTTTCAGTTAACAAAAGTCTTGTTGGCAATTAGAAACATTTTCTATAGGCAGGAAAGATGAAGTGCAAATTTACCACAGATATTCTGAAGCAAGTATTTCCCAACTCCTATGCTTTAGTGGGCAAAAGTTTCTTGGGTGTAACTGGTCTCTTGGTCTGCCATAAATGGCTGTGAATGGTGATGGCGTCAACACTGGCAGATAAAGTTTTAGCAGGTATGTGGCTAAACTGTTTCCTGTCAGAATTATATTTGTAAAGTCCCTCAATCATTTTTTTAGTGATAGATTTAGGGCCTATCCCCGTCAGTTTATTAATTTCTTCAGTTTCTGGGCAATAAGTGTACAAAGACCTGAACTGGCAGCCTGAATCCCGGAACAAGATTAAGAAGTTGTTGGCATCTGACTTCTCCATTTCCTTTAGAATAGAAAAGAAAAGAAAACAAAAAGAATAAAAACCCTTAAACATTTTGATGAATAAAATTTATATAACTGTTACATTTCTTGATCAAATTTTATGACAATTTAAAATACAAGTAAGATGCATATTATAAAGCAGAAGCACTTTAATTAGAAATGTATGCAAACACCTTACTATGGGGTCCTGTTGGTCCCATGTGGCTATTACCAGCCTGTAGGTAAGTTCCAGAGCTATAAAAATACTCGCTAAACCCTGATCTTACTCAAACTGTCTCTACCATTAACAACCAGGCACTGATTGTCTCCTTTGCAACATAGCTTCATTTTAAAAAAGGAAAATTATGTTCTCTACATTTATGAAACATGGCTCACCTCCAGTATTTTTTTCTTCTGACCTTCATTCACTTTTCCAGCCAAGCAGCAATGAGCTAACGCGTTTTGTATTATGTGCTTGTTGGATTTTGCGCTGGGTTCTTTGTAGAGCTTTGGTCCTGTGTTAAAAATTTAACAACAATAATAAAAATAACATTCCTAAGTCAGAAATACTGCTGTGCTGAGACAACAGCATTGTTTCCACACTGATGAGACCCTGTAACAAAAAACCAGATTCTGTGCTTTAAGTACAGCCAATTTCTGGCAATACTCCACTCAGAGCACTGTTTGATCCACATAGGGATGCATCTTGAGGGTGTTCCTCTGGCCTCCTTAGGCGGCCCTGGGAGTGTAGTGCTGGAAATCAGATACTGCTCTCACCGTGCTATTTCCTAAACTTCCTCAGGAAGCAGAGTAAAACGTCCTGTCTACTTCCCAGTAACTAGACTGTCCTGGAAGGCAAGGACTGTGCCTATGCTCAGCAGGTGCTAAGGAGCTAGTTTTTTGGGGAAGAAAAAACATTAGCCCTGATTTGCAGCATTTACCTACTGTGTGGTATAAATTACTCCTACCATGGCTGATTCTAGGCTATCAATGGTTCTAGAGGGGGCACAATTCCTGAAAATTTAACAAAGGGCTGAAGAGCCAGTATGAGCTGGTCCAGCAGAGCACTGCAATTCTGTAGTTTAGGTCTGGAACAGTGCCTGGCAAATGATTGTTAAACTGAACTAACACAGAGAAGCAGAGGGAGTAACAAGGAAATACTGCCCAACCCCAGGCCCTAAAGGCTGTTAGACCGGCTGCATTAAAAGCCAGAGAACAGAGAGGGAGAACAAGCCAGTGCGGCATACACAGGACAGTTACTAGCTCTAACCTCGCACCTTTCTCGGGCTCCCCCTCCCAGGGGGTCACCAGTAGAGGAGGAGGCAGGCGCTGCCCACCACTCTTCCTGCTCACTTCTACCTGCGCTTTTCCATTTACCTTTCAAGGCTGCTCACATATCTTCTCGTGTTCTCTCCTGCCCCTTACCTACATTCTTACCTACCTTCCCGTCTTCAGTTTGCTCTTATTTCAAATTGTTCTACCCAAGCAAAGGCTAGAAGGACCTGGCAGGGACATTTGAGGCTGGAGGCCCTCCTAAATTCAATGCATTATCTTCTGGAGCCTCCTAATGCTTTTTAAAGACACACAATTCTGGACACCTGAAGTCCCAGGGCCAGAGGGAGGACGTTGATTCCAGTCTTTTCTCAGGCTCAGAACCTATGTACTGCTGGCAAGACCTCTCTAAAACTTTTTCGAACCCAAACTACAACAGAAATGGCCAGCATTTTAAGAGAGAAGTAGAGGTATGAGGTGTAAGTGGGTGGTACTGCTCACGTGTTTAGAAATGCATCCCAGTTCATCTGGGCCAAGTCACTAAGTGGAACTGTGTCACTGAGACTGACCACCTGGAAGAGAACACCTTAGTCCTCTGTTTCTGATCAGACTCTCCTGTGTTTAGACCAAGAGATGAGCCAGTGAAACTTTCTTTAGCACACAGTCTGTATCTATTCTCACTTTGGTGTTAAATTAAAACGTTTCCCTAAAAATGCAGAGACACTAACCTGTGTATTCTGTCCCAGAAGCCACTGAAGAAGTCGTCGATGCATTCTCCCAGTCTTTTTCTCCATTCCGACTGCCACATCGACTTGGAGATAAGAAGCCTTCTACAGACTCTGATCTAAAGAGTAAATAAAATATCTTTTTATGTCTCAAACAGAGAAGGAACATTTGGGGGTTGGATATGTGTGAGAGCACCAACCAAGATCAACCTAGAGCTAGCTTAAAAATAAAAGGATGGCGCTGACTTTTCTCATTCTCAGATGTATAAATTTAAATGTGGAATATGTGAAAGTTGACAAGGTAGTAGGTAATAAAAAGATTAGAGCTCAGGGCTGATGACTATCACTAGAAACATCTTTTTAATGCTGGTATTTATACATAAGGTAATGAAATACTGACTCTTATTTGTTTCTAATCTATATCCTAGAGATAGAGTACAAAAGAGATCTTTCCTAAGTCATAGGTGACCTACCTAGGAATTATTCTAATGGGGAAAAAAACTTTATATTTTGGTGGGAAATAAGCTGGTGAGGATGGCAGTACACAGATGATATACTTTCTGTTTCTACAGACTATGATTCTATCAAAACCGTACTAGCAATTACTGTTAATTTTTATACTAAGTGCCATAATGTCAGTAATTCTAAAATTCTAAAAAATTAAAAACAGTGCAAGATAAGATGAATAGACCTCTTTATATAAAATTTCTTTTAACAGAAACCCAAACCATCCTAGTCAGAAAACTTAAACATTTGTGATGATTCACTCATTATGAAATATAAAGTGACTGCAGAGAACATATCCTTTCCTATGAAGAATGTTCATATTATGGATTTACCTTGGGGTCCTCTTGCCTGAATGCACACTCTCGTTATCGCCTGTGTTCAGTGATGCCAAAGAAAGGCTAGAGACTGAAAAAACACGATAAATTCGTGATCCTGAATAAAAACAAAATTAGAAATTTAAAAGGAGCAACGAGAAGAGAGTCTGTTCATTAGATAACACCAGCATACGAAAACCGAGCTGTCATTTCTTTTTTTTTCATTCTTAATCTACACACCTAATATGCTTGCATGCATATATGCACAATTTATTTAAATGTAGCAATGAACCTACTGTTAAGAAATAATACTGTTAAGAATAAAATTAACTGCTGTTAGGATTTATTCCAAAATGAAAGTGATTAGTATGAGACATGATACTGAGGTCATGAGAAAGTTAACAGAAATAAAATTAACAAAAGAAATAAAAAGAATATATATTTAGGCATATCTAATTCCTAGGTGGAAAACTAATTTATTCATTTCAGCCAATGCTGGGTATTGAAAAATTTCACTGACTAGAAAAGGCAGAGTTCTCTTGAAACATTCAGGGTTATTTTTTCTCAGTTTTAGAGTAACTATGGAATTCTCTAAAATGTATCCATGGTGTTTATTTTCCATAAAATAAATATAAAAAAAAAAAGAGTTTGACACACATAATGAGGGGGGCCACAGGCAAGGCAGTATAGCACAGAGAAGACAAGTAGTGACTCTACAGCATCTTACTACACTGATGGACAGTGACTGTAATGGGGTATGTGGACTTGATAAGGGGGGGAGTCTAGTAACCACAGTGTTGCTCATGTGATTGTATATTGATACTATAATAAAAAAATTACATAATAAACTTAGTGGCTTGAACAACACCCCCCCCCAAAAAGTTTGCATTTTGAATTAAAAAAAAAATAAATTTGGGTTTTTGAACATTTCTCTCTTAAAGGAGGGTCTCAAACTCTTGATCTTCACCAGTGTATTTCTTACACACTTCATATATATGTTTATCTTTAAATTATAAATTTTCAAGTAGGGAAAGGGTAATTAATAATTCAGGGAGATGATATCTGAGGGCTAAATTCCCTAATAGGTTAGTATTTAAGTTGGATTTCTTAGCATTCACTTTTGTTCTATTGAATATATGCATGCACACATAACTCATTTCAGTCAAAAAAACTACATTTGCTCATTTTGGTTTTCCAAATAAAAAGCATGCATAATCTCCAGTGGTGTATCCAATTTTGCACACCAGAGCGCAATCCGTTAGCACGACAGACCGGGCTGGTGTTTTTTTATGAACAGACTCTTCATAATAAGCTGTGTTACCTGGAGGACCTTTTATTGGAGTTTTGGGGGATTCAATATGATCTCTGTGAATAGATTTTGGGCGCTGTTTTTTCTGCTTTGCTATCTGAGGACGGGGTTTAATCACTGTATCCATGTCTTCCATTAGTTTCAGCTGTTTTCGCCTCATATATTCTTGCCTAATAAATTCTCTGCGCGCTCTCTCATCTTCTTTCTTCTGACGTTCTTCCTCAGTTTTACGCCTAGGAAACCAAATGGTTAAATGTCTCATTCTGCATACCAAAGAAAACTGACATTTGGAGAATAGGTATTTGAAGTGAGAAGGCAGAATTATTGTATTTCAGCACCTTGGGAAAAAATAGTTCATTTAAAATATACTTGAGGTATCTTAGGTCATTAAAATTTATATGAATATACCATTAATAAATAGGTACTTTAAAAAATTACGTGTTAGTGTAAAACCCAGTGAGGTCATTTTAAATTAATACCATTGGAGAACTTTCCTTTGAAATGTCTCAAACTTATGATAAAAATACAGAATCACAAAATATTTTGGGAACATAAATCAACTTCTAAAATGAACCAAAAATCAGCCTTAATTCAGTTGTCTATTTATATACTGCCGATGTCTGAAAAACCTGTTAATAAAAAAGTTCTGAGAAACTGCCTCCTTGCTGAGTTTCCCACACACGTCTGCTCCTCATGAGCACTGAGGTGGGGAGCATGGTGACCCCATACCTCGTCTCCTCTTTCCTGTGCTCCATCTCTGCCTCCAGCTGCTGCTTCCGCAGCTGAGTCTCTTTTTCCCGCCTCAGTCGTTTCTCCAACAAAGCGGCCCGTTTCATCGCCATATCATTCTCTGCTTTTTGATCATCCTAAGAATGATTTCAATGAAAGAGATGAAATGCGTTAGATAAATATTCTCATCTCCAGTTGTTGCAGACATGCTATATATACTATCCCTTACAACTGAAAATCTGAAGTACCTATTCAACCTTATTCCAACCCCATCACATATAGAAACTATGAAGGGAGAAATTACAGTGGTAACAGTTCCATCAAATAACAATGGGTAAACTTCTGTGGGACGCAGCGAAGCCAGTCTTAAGAGGAAACTACACTGCAATCCAGGCCCATTTAAAGAAGGAAGAACATTCCCAAATGAACAGTCTAAGGACACAATTATTGAAATTGGAAAAAGAAGAACAAATGAGGCCCAAAGTTACCAGAAGGAGAGACATAATAAAGATCAGAGAAGAAATAAATAAAATTGAGAAGAATAA
>JAQQAC010018689.1:3057151-3089273 GCA_029783875.1 Phataginus tricuspis | reverse complement strand
GGAACAAAACAGCAGCAGACTCACAGAACCCACGAATGGACTAACAGTTACCAAAGGGAAAGGGACTGGGGAGATGGGTGGGAAGGGAGGGATAAGAGGGTAAAAGGGGCATTACGATTGGCAGGCATAGGGTGGGGGGGTACGGGGGGGACTGTACAGCTCAGAGAAGACAAGTAGTGATTCTCATCTCACTACACTGATGGACAGTGACTGTAATAGGGTTGGTGGGGGGGACCTGATGAAGGGGGTAGTTTAATCATCACAATATTGCTCATGTAATTGTAGGTTAATGATACTAAAATAAAATAAATTGTAAAAAAAAATAATAATAACAATGGGTACTTAAATTTATTTGTTTTCAGCTCTTAGGAAATTAGCAAACAACAACCATGAAAAGATGAAAAAAAAGCACAGCTTTTTTTTTTTAACTCTAACAAATACAATTTAGATATAATTTGAAAAATTGAAATTATTTAAAATGTTAAGTACAATATAGCATAGAACAGACAGTATACATCTGTATCTTCATTTCCATCCATTCCATATCTTCCCACCCACTCATTTCCATTCCATTCCATATCTTCCTGTACACCCATTCCCATTCCATTCTATATTAAATTGTATTTAACATAAATGATCAATGAAAACTCAGGTAAAGTCACCAAAAAATTTGCTCCCCAAAGTTGTATCACATAAATGAAACCACTGCTGTACTTTTCGTAAGTTGAGGTTCTGACACTTTGCTTGATGGGCTCTGAACTACACTGAAATTTTTCCTTGGAAGAGATGATGGCTGTAATATCTCCTAAAGCTCTTTCAATCTAACATCCAGTTCATAACCTCTAGGCCTCCTGAATCTGCTTTAATTTCTACCTGAAACCTTAGGGACAGCCCCAGTTCTCAGAGAGCTTCCAAAATGCTTCAGAATTCAGGGAAGTAAGCTGTAGAAGTGGTTGTCTTAACGATTCCTTGTAATATACTTAATTCAACAAGCATTTCCTGGTTGTCTAATATATTCGTGTCACAGTGCTAGGCACACAGACAGAATATGAAAGATACAGCACCTTACGTTAAGGAGCTTAAAGATCACATGGGGAAGAGGTACAAACAAGGTGCTTTGCATAGGAATCCCAGAGAGATTGATTACCTCTGAATGGAGAAAGTCCAAAGATACCATTCAATCAGTCCAAACATTCACCTCTGTATCTAACCAACTACATACACTTTGCGATCTGCAGGCACTTTACTATGCTCTGGGGATAAAAAGATGTAGTACCTCTAGGGCTTTATAGTCTAAGACAGAAATCACAACATAAGCAAATCACAACAAAATAGTTGAAAACTCTGGGTCACAGGTACTACTGTGAGTTTGTTTGGGATATGAGAGACACAAAGGAGAAAAATATTTAACTTCTACTCAAGAGATCATGAAAAGCTTGAGCAAACAGATGAAACTTGAAGTTATTCTTAAAGAACAGTCAAAAGTAGAAGTTATGGGAAATAGGATAGACAAATAGGCTTGGGTTAGTCTGTGAAAGTCCCCGGATATTATGCCAAGGTGTTTGAACTTTATTCAAAAGGCAACTCTAAGATTTCTGACTAGAAAAGAACTCCACTGGAATTATGCTCTTGGAACACTGATCTCAAGTAGCAGAATGAAGAATGGAATGGCATGATTAGAGGGAGGGAGCCCAGTTAGGAAGCTATAACCACTATAAGGGTTATCCTTCATATAGTACTGGGGCAGGGAAGATATGGAATGGAATGGGAATGAGTAGATGGGAAGATATGGAATGGAATGGAATGGAAATGAGTGGATGGGAAGATACGGAATGATGGAAATGAAGATACAGGTGTATACTGTCTGTTCTATGCTAAATGATTTTTCTCCTGTTTTCCTTTCTCTGCAATGTACAATGAGGTAGCAAGGTTTCTCAAATTAAACAGTAAACTATACTGTGTCTATAGTAGCATACTATTTTTTTTTAATGGTAGTTTTACATGGTCAAGAGACAAAACATGACTCACATTCAAATTTCTAAACATTAAGAATGGCCTAGGGCAATCACCCTAAGATCAACTTCAAAATAAATTACAAATTTCCAATATTAAATGATCAAAAGTAAAACTAGCAGTTACAATCACTTCAATATTCTGGGTTCTTATTCCTGTAGGATCAATGTGTATTTCAATTTAAAATCTTAAATTATAAATCGTTGCTCGAGTGTTGTCTTTTCTACCTTTATGCCAAATTGCGGAGCTATACAGATCCAAGATGGTCTACTGTAGTCCCATAATTTAAAAAAGAAACATGACTAACACATACATATATGTTTCTGATTATTAAAAAAAATTCTTCCCTATAGGTAATTTGGAAAATATAAATATAAAGATCGAGAAAATGGGTGATAATTAGGAGAAAATTAAAAAAATACTATTAGGCTTTTCTTGTTTTCCTAGTATCTTCATCATCAAGAGGTGATACTGTTCAATTTTTGCGTTTGTTGGCAACAGTACTGCTTGAATATTACAGCTACTACCAATACTGAGATTAGAAGACATGCGCTAGACAGAGACCTTCACCCAGCACTTTTAAAGGAGCTACTCCCGTGACAACGGTTCAAACTATGTATGTTTTTAAATGTTCTATCTTGTAAGATTCTGTCTGGGCAGTTTTTTAAAAAGACTTTTAAAAAACAAAACATATAAGGGAAGGTGTTCAAGATTTAAAAAAAAACTAAAATATAGTTACACACAATGCCAAGTATGAGTTCTTTACAAATAGGCAACTGAGTAACTCTGAAGAAGTCTGAATAGCTTAACTTTTAAAAGGCTTTTGAGAAAGTGAGAAGGAGAGGTAGAGGAGCAAGAACAGCCTCTGAACATGTGCCATGACTGCGATGAAAGGAAGGCTGTTCTAGAGATCAGTGTGCCAACATATATTTTAGGATTAATGGCAGACTTGTAACAAGAAAAACTGTGACCAGAAGCAGCCTATCACCTAAAAAACAAACCCAACTAACAGAGATGCCTGAAACTATGCTGATGAGTGTTACCTTAAAAAAGAATCCACAGCATACTTTCTGGTCATCATCTAATTGTTCTTTATCACTTTCTCCATCATATTTTTCAGCAGATACATCAGCCTTTTCAAGAGGTTTCAAATCTGAGAGGGAAACTTCAATCAGATTCACATTTTTAGGAGCAGTTGGTGGGAAAACAAGCTTAGGAGGTTCTGTGAGTTGATTCAACTGGTCCTCATTTGGTGTCAGACATACAGTCTCTGTGACCGGCTGTGACAGGACTTCAGAAACAGTGGACTCGAGAGGCTTGACCCCCTTTTCTTCTGGATTACGTATATGCTGTTCCAAAGTCCCTTTGGGTTCTAATTCCTCCTTTCTAGTTTCCTCCTTCAGCCTGGATTCCTTTGACTGAGGTTCTCCATCATCCCCAAAACATACAAACGACCTGGTCTGAATGGGAACCTGACTGGGTGAAAACCTCCGTAGCCGAGGAAGACTATCCACAGACCGAGGGGGTGTCAGTGTTCGATTCAAAGGTGTTATTTTTAATTCATTTGGCCTGGGAGTCCTTTGATTTTTAACAGAAAAAGATGTGCTCTTCCTGTTTGAAGACTGTGGGGAAGGGTGAGTAGGACGAGGGGAGTCTGATGAGAAGGGTGCAATGGCCGATGACAGGCCTACCTGCCTAGGTCTAAAGTCTCGAATCTGCTTCTGGGGAGAGGGCTGGGGCGGTGAGATCACCCAGGACTGCTGCTCTCGCATCTGCATTAACATCTCCTGCTGAAGGGACAAGCGCTGCATTTCTTGCTGTAGGAAATGCAGAGATGAATTCAGCTTTTCAATGGATTTTGTGTACTCTAAAATCTCTCCTTCATTTAAAGTTTCTTCTGAGGGGCTTGTGAGGTGCCACTGCTTCTCAGGGTCAGCAGGTGCTGCTGGGGACTTCAGCCACCTGGCCTGAGGACTCTCCATGCTCTCTTTCAGATCTGCCAGAGACTTGCTCCTCTGTCCGTTAGCTTTCTGTGACTCCTTTTCTTTTGCTCGTTCAGTGTATACTTTCTCATCTTCTGCGCCAGCTGCTTCCTCTCGAAGAGGGGAAATCCCATCCCCTTTCTTTTTCACGACAGTAAGGAATGCTGTCCTTCCCATCTTCTGCCTCTGCTTAGTGAAAGCAGCTTCCATTTTCTTTTTCTGGGCTTCAATAGCACGCCTCTTTTCTTCTAGTTTCATCCTAAGATGGACCATCTCTGAGGCCAACAGCTGGGTTGTGTCCCGTCCTTGTGGAAGGCCTGTTTCTTCTGGAATTTGGGCCCAGGCCACCATGTGAGGAATATTAAGTTCAGAGCCTTCTGGTGTAGTTTTCTGAGAGCTGCTTCCACTGCTCTTTCCATCAGTATGATTCAGTTTCCTGAATTTCTGTTCGGCAAAGCTGGTCATCTTCACCCCAGAACTAGAGGATGCACTGCTACCTGGCTGAGACTTGGTGCTCACAGTGCTGGGACAAGGGCTCACGGCCTCCCTGGGGTTGGTGCTACGCAGATCATAATCCTGAAGAAACTTGGATGCGTCATCCATGTCAGAGTCCAAGCTTACGGTATAATCTCTCAGAGAAGAATCTTCATCCATAGTTTCAGGAATATCTTCTGAAGGAACATGAATTCCAGTGTCTACTTCAGTGTTGTCAGTTATGGGACTCAAGGCACCTTTTGTATCAGTCATGTTATCAGGACTAGCTTGATTTAGCTTGATATTTGAATTTAGGATACTCATTTCCTGGCTATGAAGAAAGAAGCCATTGGCCATTGGGTCTGGCTGGGGTGTATGGGGAGATTTTTCAGTATCATGAATTATCTGCAATGCTTCTTCAATGCTGGGTGTCTCAATTTGATTGCCAAAGTCATCCAGAAACAACCTGTTTTGTAAAGCTCCATTAGGAAGCTTGTAATGAGTATTCTCATTAGAATTTAGTTCATTTGTATTCAGGGGCACATAGGATCTGAAGTCACTGTGAGAGTCCATAGTAAGTTCTTCTTCAATGCCTTCTGCTTCCTCTTCTCCATTTACTGGTTTGAAGGACAGATTTTTCCTAATGTTTTTAGATACACAATTGTTGTTCAGAGTGAGTCCTTCATTGCTAATAGAACGAGTGATTCCTCGATTTGGCATGGGTTTCTGTACAGTATTTTCTTTATCAAAAGAAATATCAAATGAAACTCCATGAACTGATGATCTAAAAAAAATTTAAAGAGAAAATCCTTAATTTATCCCAGAAAGGAAATTGTTTTATATTATTGAACAACAATTTCAATATATGTGAAATCATACTTCCTTTCTTCTTCCTCCATTTCTCCTGACCATGCTGCCCTCCAGGTATGGCTGGGCTCTCAAGCTCGCTTTTACATCTGGCTCCTTTGACCTGACATCTGCCTATGTTTCCCTTTTCAAATCTAGGTACTACCTAAAAGTCTATTGCAATTTGGCTGACAATTAAAAAAAAAAAGAAAGAGAAAATGAGCATTTTTTGATAATGTGAATATATTGAAAGTAACTCTCTGTTTACCTTTTCTCTTTGGGCCATGTCCCTATGAAGCCATCAACATAAGACATAGATGAAGACCGCCTAATTCCACCTTCAAATACAAAAAAGAAGTCAATTCATGTAAAAAATTTAACTTATAGCAATTTAACAAATTTCACAGATTTGAGGATTCATTAACAACACTAAAAAGTAAGTAGGTACATATGGAGAAACAGAGATTATTAAGAAAAGCAAGCACAGAAAAACAGATTTAGTATGTATGTAACATTTTCAGAAAAAGGATTGGAATATTTTTACTTGTTTTTGTTCTCAGTCATTTCCCAGTTAACCTATTTGAATAGCATTTCCTAAGCTTTTTCAAATATATTACCTGAGGCTGAAGAATGAACCTGGGGACGTGGATGTCTAGAAGGCAAATGATGATGAGTGTGTGTAAATATGGCTCCTTCCCCACTGCAATGTAAAAAAAAAAAAAAAAGTTATGTTTTAGCTCTTTAATATAAATTTTATATAGAATAGCTGAAATCAGAAACAACACTATAACCTCTGATTCTCCATCTTAATAAAAAAAAATAAGGGAGCATAATATATTGTTTAGCCAAAGAGCAGCTATGATTATATAGATGTCTATGTATTTTATGTCTTTTAGCCAAAGAGCCTGAAATACTTTCATATACATCTCAATGTCCTTGCAAGATTAAGATATGGCATATTTTCATTTTACAAATAGAAAAACTGAGAAACAAAGAAGTTAAATGAAAGTTGTCAGTTTGATATATTTTGGTCGAATCAAAATCTCTGAAAACCACCGGCTTGATAAAACCTTGTTAGAAGATGCTGGCAGCCTTGCTCTTTGCAGACCTCTGTCTGTACACCTCTTGACAGTTGCACTAAGATTAATACAGTGAGCTATACCTGGGAGATGCCAATAAGATATGAAACTTTCCTTTTATTTAACTCCACCCTATTCCAATTAATGCAAGAGATTAGATAGTCTGCTTTTCAAATTCTAATGACATTTGGCCAGAATTTGATTCTCTGTGTGGGCTGAGTCTGATGGCCTACAGTGTAGCCAAGTGAAGAAGCTAAGCGTCCCCTCCCACAATGGGCTGAGAATAACCTGAGCAACGCGATGTGTATAGCGGCCTCTTCAGCTCTGTCGACCACAGTACCTTTCGGCCAATGTAAACTGAGACAATGAGCCAGTCAACCAAAGAATTCAAAGTAAAAACTGATGATGTATTCTATGTAACGAAAGCTTAATTAGTGAGCTTTTCCAAAAGCAACATCCCTGAAAAAACTGTGACTGTGCTCTGTCCAAGCAAATGCTGTCTGCTTTTGTGTGCCCTTCCCCCTGAGTTGCACATCAAACTTCCCCTCCATTGCATTTGCAGTCATTTATTAGAATGTTCATACTGCTCCTCGTCATGTGTGTTTCTATTATCCCTCCCTCTAAAACCATTTCCTGTTTCTACTTCCCTTACAACTATGACAGGAGGGTATCCTGAATACATGGAAGTTAGTAATTAAAATATATTCACTTTTTCTTCTTCCCCAGATAATGGCTAGAGTGTTGTAAATTCCTACTAACTGCTTTACTTCCATATCTGCATAGAGGACTACGATCTGGGATAACTGCTGAATAGGCCAGTAGGCTTGTGTCTGGAGCCGCTGCTGTCTTCTTCCTTTGCTTTTTTCCCCCATAAGATCATTATTTAGGTACAATAACATCGGTAGGTGTAACTGCATTATTCTCAGGAGAAGGAGAAATTCTTGACTCCTTCCTTAAAAGTTCTACAATGGGAGAACTACCATGGACCACACAGATGCTTACAGGAATGAGAGGATTAATGGGATCCTAGAATGATGGCTGCACAAGGAAAACACTTCAGAAATCCACCTGGGTTACAGAAAATTGTTCTGCTAGGAAAAATGGGAAAAGGTAGCCCAGCCATTCAGATGTCTGGGAGACAGAAAAGGGTCTCCCAAAGGACATTAAAACATTTCCCAGTGTCAGAAATGTGGAAGATTGTCCACTCCGGTTCCTAGAAGTAAGAATTACAGAATAATCTACACTTCAAATAGAAAGTTTCAGAGTTTTTAGTGGTTTAACAGTGTAAGAGTTACAACCCAGAATACTGGGTGTTTCCTAAATTTTCAAGGAAGTAAATGTCATTATGTAAACAACTCAGGAAAGTGCTGAGGAAATAAGTAGAAAAAAGTTTCCCATGAAAGAAACAGAGAGAAGCTCCTAGATCAGTAATATTCTAATTTAATCTCTTTGTGCTTATGGAATAGAAACTTCCCAGAAGTAGTAAGAAAATGCATAGCAGCAAATCAGAGGATAAGCAAAAAAAAAAGTCCCATGCTTTGCGGACATCAGGAAGTGCAGAGTGAAGCCGGAGGGCAGTGAGAGCAGCACCAGGGATTGTCACACCCCCGGTTTTACACTCCTTAGCAAGTGCTTGAAAGAGAAACTTCCTAAATGTGAGGAGTGGGTGACGCCTCAGTCCAAGTTCACATTTTCACATAAAGTCAAGAACTCCCAGCAAGTACTTTCAATTTCTTACTCATTTTTACATGGTATTTTTAATGGATCTGCTTGAATTTCTAAAAAACCACAAATCACATCGATTTTAAACTTGAAGAAATCAGATTAGGGAGTCCAAAATCAATATAAATGTTAGATTCTAATAAATACACATGAAAAACTGTCTACAGGATCTGCTGGAAAACATTTTTAAACAAACTAATGTCTCTATTGTATACTTGGGTCAGGGTTATCTTGATATTAAATTTTTACTTTGTTTTCAATTCAGTTCCTGATATTAAGAACTAAAGCCTTAGATAAAGATTCAGTATTACCATAAATATCCTATTGTGATTACTCAATAACAGTAATCAACAAACAAAATAGCAGGGAGAAGAACTGCCTCAAAGATTAAAAAATCCTAAGAAAAGTTAAAAATCCAAGTAGAATTAAAAAATCTCCCCCCTGAGGCCTAAGAGTTACCTATCACTTAAGCAGTTCTCGACTGTAAACAAGTAATGCAACAAGTTTGAGCTTAGGCTGGTTATTTAGACCTTAGAATATATTCTTTCACTTCTCAGTGTGATTCATAAAACCCTATTACAAAACATGAATTTCAGTATAAATTTCCATTAATTTTAAGTTAAAACAGACTTTAACAGGGTAAGTTAGTTAAAACTTATTTAGTCCGAAGTCCAACTGAAATTTTAAAAAGTCTAATACAATACAATTTTCTCTTGATTTCATTAGTAAATAGAAAGGTAACAGTGAAAATGCAGCCACTCTGTAATCTACCTTGAAGTGAAGTCAGGACTACAGGAACTGTCAAGCACGTTTGTTGTAGCAGCATTCGAGACGGGTATTGAAGGCATATCGTCCACAGATTCAGCTAACAATAAAAGATAAAAACCTAAGTATTACATATTTAGCATGTTTCCAACACTATTTCAAGAATTCTGGACTATAAACAAATGCTTAAATTTGATCCCAATTTCCCTTATTACTCATAGAAAAAAAAAATCACACAGCATATTTAAAATTTTCTTTCAAAATGATTTTCAAAAGGTAAAATTTAATTTACACTCTTCTTGAACAAGACTGTTCTGGTTTAAAAGCTCAATTAAGGCTCACTGGCAGGGGCAGAAGGGAAGGCCTGACATAAAATAAATACAGATATTAAAAATAAATGTCTAATTTCACCAAAGCTTTTATATAACTTATGTTACATATGGTCATCTTCACTTCTTTATGAAACAGTTGGTATTTTGGTAATCAAAGACAGAATTTAATTCATAATTAAAACCACTGGTATACTTTACATATTTGTAAATGACTGGGAAAGACTCAATTTACTTTGTGTCTCTGAGGCCTAATGTAACATCTGTTGAATAATTCTGGGTAGTGGCTTTCACAGATGAAATCACAGAAAACAGTACATGTGAAAATTTTATGTTAATTGTAAAAGTACAAATATTGGTTATGATAATTACTAAAGACATGACTTTACTTAATGGTTTTAGAGAAAAATCTCAACTTCTTTATTGCTATTCTTTGTTATATAATGGCTCAATATTCAGACTATGCCTTAAGCACTTTAGAGATGGAACAGATTAAATACTCTTTATTGCATGTTTTACAGAATTTTGCCTGGGATGCAGTGGGCTGCCTGAAGTAAGCTCATTCTACTCATGGGAGTGTATGCCTTCCTTGACTATATATTTTTTCTTCCTGTCTGATCTCTTTCTCTTCTTCAGTATTTTTTGGGGGGAAGAACAGTAGGGATGGGGAGAAACAAGGGTAATGGTGAGGAAACCAGCAAGATTTGGAACCAGCAGAAGCAGCTAAGTAGTTGGGATGCACAATACCCATGTTTCTGTTGGGCAGGGTGGCCACGGGCAGCAGGAAGAACTGGTCCCACAGTTACACTGGAAGAATGTTCTTCAGTGGGACTAAGCTTAAAATTTAGGATCGTTTTCCCTACAGAAATAAACCTCTGGTTTTATAAAGGAAACCAATGGAATTTTGTTTTGCTTTAGAGAAAATGCAGGAAAATTTTTTGTTCTTTATTTCTAGGGCTCTTTCTAGTAACCTCTTTATTTCTTACTAGTTCTCTCATGTGCAATCAATAATATATCATGATGTAATAATTACGAAGCCCACTGGGCTTAGAAATATATACAAACCTTTTTATGGCTAATTCAAATTATAGATTAAAGCTGTGCCACCATAAGTTGAGTGGATTCTGGGTAACAATGTTAGGAACTCAGAATCTAATAGGGAGTAACAGCTAGGGATGGGGGAAAGATGCAAAGATAAGAGAGTGGGCAGTTAAAGCGGAAAGTTCCACAACATAGGGCTTCAAATTCAGTTTTTCTCCATTTTCTTTTCCTCTACATCATCTGTCTCACATGGAGAATTTAGTGGCTTTAAATATTAAAACATTCAGAATTTATCAAGGCTAATAGCTGGAAATGAAACAACAGGTTTCCCTCCAAGAGAATAACCAGGTGAGGTTATGTGAACTCTTGTTTGGTTTACAGGAACACTTAAAATTAAAAAGACTGGTTACCTCCTTGTGGACGAACAACTCGAGGCTGTACAAATGATGGCTTTACAACTTCAAACCACCAGAAGAGTTCTGCCATGAACACCAAATAATTACTCTACACAAGGGAGTTAAGAAAATTGAAAGAAAAATTAGGGAAGATTTGACCAGAAAGTAATGATAAACAGAATGTTATTTATTTAACCTACTAAAATATAGGTTTCCATCTCATTCATTTATTACTGGAGTGCATCTACTATAGGCTATTAGATCTGGAATAGAATATTAGCGCTTGAAGGTACAATTTATAACAACTGTTCAAAACTTCCTTGCTGAATTGCTCTGCAGTTCCAGAATAGTAGTTCAATTTACTCTGTGCAGAACTGTGAGAATTATAAACTGCTCTTCCTGCTTAAATCAATACAAACAACTCAAACTGCCTTTGACACTCTGAAGAGTGGTTATCATTTATAAAAAATTTTTACACTCTCTCTTGATCACTAGAAATTTCTCCAAAATCTAATTAGGCATCTAGTTAAAAAATATCATATGTGTGTGATTGATAACGCTAAATTAAAAAATAATCCAGGTGGCTAAATAACACCAAGACTCTAGATTATTATTAAGGCTAATTCTTAATAATTTTCAAAGGTACGGAAACATCATTTGCACAACTTATAGCACTACTTAATTTTGACAATTATTAATAAGGATAAATCAACAATGTCATTTGCCTTTTATTATTATTTTTTTGAACTTTTAAATTCTTGTGACTTATTTTATAACTGGAAGTTTGTACCTCTTAATCCCTTGCTTTTTATCATTTTTATTTGAAAAGGTAAATAATTTTTAAAATGGCTAAAAATTTAAAGTATTAAGAGGGTCTTCAAAAGCACATTTCTGCTGCAAGCTTGTATTTTAAGATGAATCTATCATAAAAGCTATAAACCTGAATTATTTTAACTGGCATTTGGTAAATTTTAAGAGAGTACTCTATAAAATCTGTTTTTATAATTATTTAAAGTAAGTCATGCCTTTTTAAATTCTGGTATTTGGCATTTAATAATATTACTATCAAACTGATTAGTATTTGATGGCTCGGGTCTTATTTCATATTAAATTTCAGTTTTCAAAGTTACCACTGGAAATGTTTTCTAATGCCTTGCCTTCCTCCTGTTAATTATGAATAATCATCAAGGCTCTATCTATATACTCTCTTAAGAGTTCATCCACTGTCTTTGTTTCCTAATACTTAAGCTGGTGACTTCCAAATACTCATCTCTTACCTGGTAGTTCCAGAAGGCTGCTATGTATGTAGGAAGTAAGGCAAGAACCGAGGGTGACTCAGGTTCTGCCTTCAGCGACTGACAGCGCCACTTAACAAAGTGGGAATGATTGGGACAACAGTGAAATGAACCATGAGTTACCAGCTGTAAGTTGTTTAGATTAGATAGGTAAGGGGCTTAGTGTGTAGGGGGCTGAATGTACTGGGGTGCTACAGAGGACAAGGCATGGTGGTGAGCAGATTTTGGTAGGTTTCCTACTTTCAGCATTTGCTTTTAACTATAAATTCACAGAATATTCAAACATTTACTTATCAATACATACTATTTTAAGCAGTCATTAAAATCTGTGCTTTTTTAAAAAAAGAAATGAAAATCCTTATAATCTCTAAGACTGTGTGTTAGATCCCATCCCTGTACCTTTTCAGAAACTTTACATTCTTAATTATATTTCTTTCTCCTATATATTTATTCTTCTCTAACTTAATCCTTCCTCCTTGGCTTTTAAACATGCTCAAATCTCTCTGTTAAAAACAAAACAAAGCTTCCTTCAGTAATCCATCATCTCTCATGTCTCCTCACCTCTTCACAAACTTGGCTAAGCACAGGCTAACCCTCCCCACAGGCTAATTCATCCCCTCCTACTCCCTAACCCGCTCCTGTCTCTGGTGCGCAGGGGTGTTATTCCTCCCAAACAGCATTTGCTCAAGTGACTTACCTATGTTGTTAAATCAATCAGACTTTTCAGTCTTTATCTTACTGGGCTTTCAGCATCATCTGATAGTCCTGATCTCTCCCCACTTTGAGAGCTGCCATCTATGTCCATCAGCTACCAAATGATCCTCAAAGGTACTGACTGTACTTACAGTCTATGTAGCATATGGCCAAAAGAGCATTTTGTCATGAAAGGCACTTCAAATGTCTAGAATTCAATTTTCTTCCCTACAAATCTGATCCACCTCCAGTCTTATCTCAATGAACAACACCATTACCCCAGTGTGCAAACCAGAAATTTCAAAGTCGTCCCTGCTATCTCCTTCTCTCTCCCTCCCATATCCAATTTATCACCAAAGCCTGCAGATTTTGCGTCCTATATATTTCTGGAATTCACTCACTTCTCTCCCTCCTGATCAAAACTACTCTGATTCAAACTGTTTACATCTCTTGTTTAGAATACATACCGTTTTTTTTTTTTTTTTTTGGTTTATTAAGCCAAACTTTTTAAGATACAACACCCCTTCTCCCACTTTCTGCTGCTCTTGGGAAACTGACTTTGGGCTGCAAGAAGGCACCTGATCACATCTCTTTAATTTCTCCATCTAATCTCCATCTAAATTTAATCCATTTAATTTCTCATCTAATACCATATTCTCCTCATCGTACCCATCAGGTCTAGAAGGACAAGGCTTGGGTTCATCATTATATCTGTTTATAAAACAATACTTGGTATGTAATAGATGGTCAATAAATATTTATTGAATGAATGTATAAATGAATGAATGTGTAACAAAAATGACCAGTTAGCAAAAGACCAAATTGCTGATGGAGAAAATCTCTGGTAATATAAGATCACTGTGATTTATAATTTTTTCTTTATAACTGATCTCTACAGTACTCTCTCTAAAGTTAAAGCATAAAACACTATTTAAGGTATTGGTGCTAGGTTCACTCTAATAGTATAGTTAACTGAAGGTCATCTATATCTTTTGGAAAACACTGCTTAAGTGCTCAATTGTCTGTTGATAGGAAATTAATATTTTAAGGACTTCTGTGCTCAACATCACCAATCATTAAAGAAGTACAAATCAATATCACAATGAGATATCACTGCACACCTGCTAGAGTGACTAGCATCAAAAAGACAAGAGTAACAAGTGTTGGTAAGGATGTGGAGAAAAGGGGACCCTGTACACTATCGGTGGGAATGTAAACTAGTGCAGCCACTACGGAGAACAGTTGGAGGATCTTCAAAAAACTAAAAATAGAAATACCATATGACCCAGCAATCCTATTTCTGGGTATATGTCCAAAGAAAATGAAGACAGGATTCAAAGAGATGTCTGCACTCCCATGCTCACTGCAGCATTATTCACAATAGCCAAGCTATGGAGACAACCTAAGGGTGTGTCAACAGATGAATGGATGAACATGTGGTATATATGTAAAATGCAGAATTATACAGTCATGCCATTTGCGACAGTATGGATGGACCTTGAGGACATTATACTAAGTGCAGTAAGTCAAACAGAGAAAGACAATTTGGGTACAAAATAATCCACTATGTGGGGTCTAAGCCAAACTCACAGAAATAGTAGGGTGATGGCTATCAGGGACTGGGCAACAGGGGAAATATGGAGATGTGGGTGAAAGGGTATAAACTTCCAGTTATAAGATGAGTTAAGTTCTGGGGATCTAATGATTACAGTTATTGACACTGTATTATATACCTGAAAGTTGCTGTAAGTGTTAGGTCTTAAATGTTCTCACCACAAAAAAGAAATGATAGTTATGTGTCATGGTGAAGATATTAGCTAATGCTATGGTGGTAATCACTGTGCAGACCTTAAACTTACACAATGTTATATGCCAGTTATATCTCAAAAAATATTTTAAGCACCTTGGTAAGGTAAACTGTCCTAATAACATAACTGTATTGTGTTTGGCCACAAGATGTCAGCATAGTAAGAAATAATTTTTCCAGTTAATAAAGCTTATGAAGATAATTTCTTTCTGAATGTATGATGATTAATCAACAAATCTGTTACCATATTCCAGGAATGATACCAAATTAGTTTCACTTAAAAGCTCTTCTTTCCTTCTTTTTGTTAAGATAGTCATGGACCTATATATTAACATTCTTAAACAATGCAAACAATACAGAAGAACATAGACTCATAGAACATAGAATAAAAAGGAAAAGTATGCTTTAACCCCTGGCCCCCAAATCCTACTACCACACTCAGAAGAAACCACTGCCAACAGTTTTCTGTTTATCTTCCTATACACCTTTTCCCATGCATCTATGTATGTGTACAGATTTGCATATAAGGATTTCTTTAAAAAAGTATGTTACATCACGCTACATATGTTTGCTACCTACTTTCTTCACTTAATAATGTCTTGCAGTAAAATGCCTCTACCTTCTTCCTTTAAATAGCTCAACTATATTACAAAACATTTTAATTGTGTCCCAAGATAAACTGGTTCCATTTACCACCTTGAACAATCCTTATACATGCCTTCTGTGCATTCTGAATTTGATTACATAGTATCAAATTGCCCTCTAAAAAGACCATAACAGTTAATGCTTCTACCAAGAGGGGAGGAAAGCCTTCATTCCCTACATCCTTATAAACACTTGTTAATAACAGTGACAATGAGGGTGCCTAGCACCATGGACCACCCAATCTCTCAAAGAATAGAAGTCTTAAAATATTTAAGGGATGGTTCTAATAGTTTGGCAGCGAATATAGAAAGTGACTAATTCTCTGCAGACAATTATTTTTAATATATATGCCTCATTTAAGAAAACATCTATCTGGATCATGCCCAGACTAAGCTGATCTAAATAAACAACAAGGCTATATATTATTTATTGGAAGTCCAAGGTACACAACTTAAACAAATGCAACTGATCTTACATCTCAATGTATTTTATTGAGATGATTTTTTCTTTGAGATTTCAGGAATAGTATTTACATTTTTTAACAGGAAAGTGCCAGAAAAGGCATTAACAAAATAGATATGGAAATAATATTTCCTAACTTCCATTTTGATGAAAATGGCAAGGTATAAACCTTCAAAATTAATCAAGGTGGGAAGCAGGCACTATTTTGGATCAGTAGGAGTAGTGGCTTATTTGGGGAAGGCTCTATCTTCTGCCTTGTAGTAATCCAGAAAGAGCTGAAGGAGAAAGACAGATTCTGGAGAACAAGGATGCAGAGTCACAAGAATTAACTCTGAGAGGGGTCCGTCAGCAATCATTTTCAGGCTGGCACTGGAATTATGATTTGGACTGATATAAAGCTGTTCCTCTCAGTCAAACTTTTCAAAAATCTATTATAAGATTATTTATTCCTAACATGAAATGAAGAGGTAAACTTTAGGCAGGTATATAAGAGACATATAGGAATTTTGTAGCTATGGGCTGCTGGAAATAACAAGCCATTGTTTCGTATCATGAACTGCTGGGACACGCAGCTCAGAAACAGCTTTGCTTGGGACATGCCACCACTAGAAAACTGGTTCAAAAGACAGGGATATTTGTTTTTTTTAGTTACGTATCCCAACCACCCAGAACACTATGAGGAGTTCAATAAATATTTCTTTAAAGAATGGTAGTAAGTTGTCGCCTAAAGCTAACAGACCTAACAGTCTGAAGCAAGGGACAAATGGAATGGCTAATAAAATTCTATTCATTTTTTTTCTATTCATTTTTAAAAGGTTCATTTCCAGACTATTTTAATATTTCCTTTCTTTCCCTAGGTTTTGTCTCAAGTTCTGAGACCTGAGGGCTGCTTTCTTCCCAGACATTCCATAGTTCTGTTGAAGGCTGACCGTGGTCAGTACTTCCTTCATGTTCCCACTATACTCTGTTAGCATCTAGCTAAGTAAAATTCAGAAACATTTACTAGCCCCGTATACTTTGCTAGTATTAGGCCAACAGATCAACTTTGTACTATGACTTTAAGTTTAGCTTTGTACTGTTAAAAGAAACCTGTAGCTAATAGTGTATTAAAAAAATACAAAATGGAAATCAAACAAAAACTATTTTTTCAAAAACTCTTTTGACAGATATTACAACTAACATGTAAGCTTAAAGTGGCAAGGCCATTTAGATGTATATATATGTTTTCAACAAACTTAAAGCAAAGGAAAGAATTATTTAATTTACCTTGATGGATGAAGCAGCATACAGCATATCTTCCAGGGTGAAATGGCAACACTGGTTCAAATATTCTTGACAAAATTCTTGAATCAGCTGCAGATTATACAGGCTATCAGCCAAAGACATAGTTTCTTTCAAACAAATATCTTCAAATGGGAAAAAGCAAGGTGATATTTTGGGTTAATTTGATAATGTATGTTTCATATCTGTTTCAGAATTAGTGACTTAATACAAACACACAATTATGTGGAATCGGTTTAACACATATAAACACACACACATACAGGGTCATTACGCAGAAAGACCTAGAAACTAAGCACTACTTTGCTCAGCTATCTTTGTCAGGATTCTACACAAATGTTCCTTGTAAAAGGAACTTACTACATATTGCTTGTTACTTATTAAATACCGTTCCTTGAATTTTTGTTGTGTTTATCCGTAGTCCAGAACCGTTTCACTGGAACACTTACCCTCTAATCTGACAACACCGGGGCAGTAGAAGTGAATAAGAGCAGCTAAAGCACAGCCATCTGCACCATCTTTCAACAAATTTTCTACCAATGGAATGCAAGGCAATTGCTTAAGCAACGTTTGCTCCTTCCTATAACGAGCCTACAATATAAAAAAAGAGATGAGAATAAGTACTAAAACAACATACAGGGAAAAACCAGTATTATAGATTCCAATGTTATCAGTAATACAGCATGAGTCAAGGGAAATGAGAGCCACTCACCAACATCCTTTTCTGTATAATACTAGACATTACTTCACCAAAGTTATACAGCAACAGCACTATAGTTTCAAAGCTAAGAACTT
This sequence comes from Phataginus tricuspis, assembly GCA_029783875.1. Lineage (NCBI taxonomy): Eukaryota > Metazoa > Chordata > Mammalia > Pholidota > Manidae > Phataginus > Phataginus tricuspis. The sequence continues at coordinate 3,071,649 of JAQQAC010018689.1, read as the reverse complement.
CATATAACATTATATTGCTAATTTACATGAAATGACATTTAGCCTAAGTATTTAAATATAAAAGGATTACAAAATGGATTTTGAACACCTTGTATCCAAATCATCAGTTCTGCTCTTTTATAGATACAAATTTCATTTACTTTAATGTTACACTTAATTAGACCACAAGTTCTTATATGGGAAGAGCAACAGGAGTACTGGAGCAGAAAGAGTTGTAAGAGCTACCAAAATCAGGACTGGTAGATTACGATACTATTCTCAAAGGAAATATGGCAATAAGAACTATCACTTTGAGGCAGGCACTGGAATATTATCACCAAGATAGCCTGGCTTATCATTTGAATGTTCAATTACTACAAATAAAGTGTAACAACTCTGAAACTGAAAAAAACCCTCCCAATTAAGCTCCTGTTACCCAATAACAGCAAGTTTAAAGGTTTCTATTACTCCTCAGAAAAAAGAAGAAACCCTTGTTTTTTAAAGATTGCTTGGTGTACACCTGGATAAAATTTGTAAGATACTTCCCTAAAAGTGAGACTTATTGTAAAACCCAGTATTAAGAGAACAAGTTCTGAGTCAAGATTACCTAGGGTCAAATCTTGGTTCTGCCACTTACTAGCTCTGTGAATTTGGACAAGTTAACTTAAACTCTCATTTCTCAGTTTCCCCATCTGTAAAATGGGGGTAATGAAAGTATGTACTTCACAGGACCACTGGAGGACTAAATAAGATGATGGCCATAAAGTGCTATGCACACTGCTGGGCACATAGCTAACAGTAATTAAAGGTTCCTGTTAGCTATTAGCACTCCTAAGGCCAAGAAAATAATGCTGAAAACTTAATGAAGATAAATACTGTTTTATCAGCAAAATTTATGATTACATTGGTTACTGATACAGAGTTTTTTTAAGTAATCAAAACTAATTTTTTTCTAAGTCCATCTAAACTGGTGATCTATAATTTTATCATTAAAATCTAATTATGAAATAAAATGCTTTTGTGAGGAAAAAAAATAGAAAAATAATTTACCAAAAGAAAATGTTCACTGTTTGGTGGTGAACTTAGCTTTCCTTTAGATGATATCCCTCAGAAAAGAATATGCATTAAAGAAGAAGGAAATAGTTATTTCTTTTTCTCTCTCACTGGCTACGTAAGAAAAAGATTCATGAAACATTTTTTTCCTCTTGAAGATTTTCAGAGGAGCTTGTTCTTGTTAATCAGTGCAGGCTAGACATGTGTGTTTAAGGGTATGCTCCAAAGTCATGGAGCACCTATATTCAGAAAAAAGGCTACACACATGCACTATATAAATTATTTAATTGACTAATGAATTTTACCTAATCCTTAGAAAACTTCCTTACATTGCTGCTAGCAGTTTAAAAATCAACCATGAAAAAAGAAGAGAGGTGAAGGGAGTTCTCTAGAAAGAAGAGAAAGGAGAAAAGGAGAGAAAGAAAAAAAATTAAGCAGTAGCATCTTTTAGCTATCAGCTCCCTTCCTCACATTTGGTAAGCACAGGTCCAGATCCTTACACCCTTTCTTTGACCAACTAGAAACAAGAGTCTCCCTCTTGGAAATCCTCTAACTTGGCTGGGCTTAGTCCCAAACTTCCCAGATCTCTAGGACTAGCTTGTTTTCAGCCTACAGTCTGAACTGGACTGAGCTGAGCATGCAGGGTCATGGAACAAAGACTGAATTGTGTGATTTGTCCTACTGCTTTCTGCCAAGTAGCACTTCTGTGCAAGGCGCATGCACACAACACAGGAGCTCTGTAAGGCTTCAGCAATAAATGTCTATGTTTTAGAATAGACAATCAGAGATTTATGAGTGGCATGCCAAAACATTTTCCTGAAGATTATATCCTTGAAGATGTATCAGGTAAACCAGCTTTTAATCTTGAAGTTATGTACAACTCCCAGAAAGTTCATTTGCAGTTCATGAAAATTATAGAATCTTTTATTCTTTAACATGCCACATGCTTTACAAACTTACTGCATGACAACATTCCCTGTTCTTTCTACAAATGTAGAAGTTTGGCATTTTAAAGAGGCATATTTTCTTTCAACATTACCATGTATTTCTGTTATATTTTTATTTCTGAAGGTGTAAAAAACTACTTCTTCAGTAGTCTAACTCCCAAATTTAATCCTGAAAGATCAACCTTTCAAGTCAAATCTGAATGAATACAGACTAGGTCCAATACTGGTAAGGACACAGAGAATCTGTCACTTTTTGATCACACAAAAAAATGTCCCCTATAATTCAGGCTGAAAAGGAAATAACTCTTTCAAAAAGATGATTTACACATGCAATTCATGTTTACTTTTCCTAAACTTATTAAAACTAATGAGAATCTATATGCATATATTTTTTAAACCGGATTACTGATGGTCTGTGAACATTCCCAAGATCAGCAAAAGGATGCTTATACTTGAGGCTATTATAAAAGCTTCTAATCCAACCTTAGGCTAGATTAAAAATGTTTTTTGTTATACATTAAGATCAAATTACTTTAAAATCCAATCTCTACGCAGTGACTAACAGAATTATATGAAATAACTATACTAACAAGACTTTATATAAACAATACCATTCTACAATTACAATTCTGAAGAGCAAATTGAAGTAGCTAAGCAAACTTACTGGAACCAGTTTCCAAAACCATTTGGAAGGAGACTTCAGAGGAAGCAGCAGAAAAAAAGGAAAGTGAAAGGTAAAGGGAAAATTCATCAGAATTATTTTCAATTAACAAGTTACATTAAAGCTTCTGATACTGGAGTTCTAAGTTTATAGCTCTCATAACATTTTTAAAAATGTTAATACTTTAGTCTAAAATAGGTTTCTAATGATAAAGACAACCACCTTCTTTTTTCCTCATCTCCTCTCTTAATACAGAAATTCATTTTTAGGATACTCAGGATATGCTGTATATTTTGGTGGCAAAGATCTTTTTTCCAAGTTCTGGAACTGCATGTACTACAAAATAAATCTGTATTACAAAAAGGAAGTAGGAACATTCCAGGGCTGGATCTGCAATCATTACAATTGTTAGCTATCACCTCCCAAAGGGAGAAGAAGAAAGACTGTGCATGAACAAAGCAATGAGCGAGGCTGCCTGGGCAAGAGGATCACTTCTTCAACTACGCTGACCCTTGGACAATGTGGGTGGTTAGGGAGCTAACTGCTCATGCAGCTGAAAATCTGCTTCTGACTCCCCCAAGACTTAACTACTAATAACCTACTATTGAAGAGAAGCCTTAGTGATAACATAAACAACACTTATTTTTTATACTATATACTGTATTCTTACAATAAAGCTGGACAAGTTTTCCAACTTGTCACAAATCTCCAAAAAATTTTCCAATGTATTTATTTTTAAAATCTGCCTATAAGTGGACACATATATTTCAAACTCATGTTGTACAAGGGTCAACTGTATATAAAGAATTTCTTTTAATTAATGGGGTTGAGTAAAAAGCAAAGTTAAACTTTCTATAGAGTCTCTAAAGCAAACATCTACTTATTCATGTAAGAGAATACAAATATTTTTAACTTTACTATCTGGGGTATCCCAAAGAATAAAGCTTTACTTTTTTAAAAAGTTGAATATAATAAACCCATAATTTCAAATAATATGAATTAATAATTTGTGGTTGTTTAGCACTGTATTTCCTAGCACAATTTCTGGCAGCCCTGAATAAATATTTGTTCAAGTGAATCAAACTAAATGGGGTCTGAGTTAAAATTCATATTCAACTTTTATGAAGAAGTTTCTCCTACATAAATTAACAGCAAAATTAAGAATTAGAAAAATAATAGAAGGTGTCAAGAATCATAAAAATGTTGTCTCAAGAATCAGAAAAATACCAGCTTCCCATAGAGATAACATTTCCAGTAAATTTTTTTCCCTTATTGCATCAGAAAGAATAACTGTAATGATTCTGTCGCATGGATTTTAATCTCTCACTTAACCAGAAGCTTTTGGCAGCTGCAGTTAGAAGAGCATGAAAAGTATAAGAGCAGGACCAAAGAGCAGGAAGCCAGAGAGCAGGAAGCCAGAGAGCAGGACCAAAGCCAGAGAGCAGGACCAGAGAGCAGGAAGCCACTGAGAACATGTTAGGGTTTCCAATGAGTAGAAATTTCAAAAACAGGGTTTTCTTGTTTTTGACACGAGAAAAACCCATTATATATAAACTGATGATAATAAATTATTGTGGACTGGTCAAAACAAGATGTGCAAAGGAGTCTCTACTGGTTCAGTTACTCCATACTTCTTATAAGACACTCAATAGGACTTTTTACTAATTGAGACCACTCTGGCCCTCCTCCTGCCTTTCCACCTAAATTAGTGATAGCAATCCCATTAGAGGTAAAGAATTATCATAAAGATTGGCTCTTTGAAGGAAATATGACCTTAAAAAAGGAAATAAACTAAAAGAACAAATAAATATTTACAGTGTACATGCTTTATAAACTCATGCCTCAAAAAGTTCAAATATGTAGCACAAGTTCCTGGCTGAAGGATAACTGTATTTCTGAAGTGAAGGGCAACTGCCCCCTCCTTTTGTTTCTAGAGAAGAATTGGGAAAATTTCAAATTCTGTTTTAAGGTAAGACCAAAGATTGTTTTTAAAGTCTATGGATGGTAAGTAAGAAAATTTTTATTAAGTTTTTCATGATGGCAGGGCCAGCCTGGGCAGTTCATATTTTTTTGCAATGGCTCTAATTTCAAGTATTCCTTCCCATTGCCTTTATCATATATTTTTGGGTCACCCTAAATTTTGGTCAACTGTTTTAGGATTTTCCAAGTCATTCTATGTCTTCCTCTGGACAACTACAATCACTCTGGGGTTTTAGATAATCCCTGAATCTCTAGGTGCTCCTGAGCCATTCTAGGAGGACACTGGTTTGACCTGCCTTTCTTTGTCAGACCTCACGACATTGAGAGTCTTTAAGGAGCTATTCACAGCTGTGATCTGTTACCTCATGACCCATTAGACCTAAGAATCTCTTCACTGCTGTAGGTCCAGAAGTGCTGAATTGCCGATAGGAATGTCAGATGGTACAAACTCCTCTGGAGGAGATGCTGGCATTAGCTACCACAAACACATTTTACTCTTCAACCTAGCGATCTAATTTCTAGGGAATTTACCCTGGAAATACAAAAATACAAAAGTATATAAACAATATTATTCTTTGTAGCATTACCTGTAAATGTAAGATACTATCAATTACTTAAATGGCATAGGAAAGTGGTTGAACCATTATGTCTCAATAAAAATGGGAAAAAAACATAAAAAGGGTGAGAAAAAAAAGAAAAAGGAATTACAAACAAATCTTAAACTCCTTGGTAAGTTTATTTTTTCATATTCTGAAACTATTTTATATGTAGTGTAGGATTGAGCCAATAAATAAATATCAAAGTAACTCCTCATTCAATTACTCAAAAAAAATTGGTATTTTCCAAGAAACCAGACAATGTCTTAACCAATTGGTCAAGATGAACTTGATTTAGTAGGGGCAAATGGGTATCATGTACCTCTGGGTATAAAATACTGTGAGAAGGACACAATTTACATACTATTCCAGTCTAAAAAGCATAACCTTGGTTTATGAGTAAATATTAGAAAAACCCAAGTTAAGGGATATTCTATGAAAATGACCCATATTCTTCAAAAACTGCAAGGTGATGAATGAAAACGAAAAGCTAAGGAAATGCTCCAGTTTAAAGACAGCTAGGGATAGGACAACTCAACACATTACATGATCTTGAACTGGATCTCACACTGGAAGACAAGTATTATATAATTGGGACAACTGGCAAAATTGGAATAAAGGCTATTAAGTTTCATCAAAATGTTAGATTGACTTTAAATTAAGTGTACTATGGTTGTATAAACAACCTTGTTCTTAGGAAATATCCATTTAAGCTTTAACAAGTAAGGGGTTATGAGGTATGCAACCCTCTTAAAAGTTTCAGAAAAATTTAGACGTATGCAATATATAATTTTGTATAAATACACACGAGAGAGAAAGAGAGAGAGAGCAAATGTAGCAAAACGTTAAACTGATGAATCTGGGAAAAGATCATATAGGGTTGTTTCAAAACTATTCTTACAACTTTTTAAAAGTTTGAAATTATTTCATAGTAAATGTTCTTAAAAAGTTATATTGCATCTATACCAATCCAAATCTTTGTAGAGTCTTTTGTCCAAATGCACAAGACTCTACAAAGCTGTTGGAGAAATCTCATTTTTATAATATTCTTAGGCAAAGATTAAAATCATGGTATTAAGACATCTAACATATATAAGTCAGGCCAATAAAATATTGCTTGGAGAAAAAAAGTCAAGGTCCCTCTTTGAACTGAAAAAAAAATGCTTAAAATGCTAAGTTTCTCATTTAAATACTAAATGAGTTGACAATACAACAGGGACATATTCTAGATTGGGAAGCTATGTCACCAGTAAGGGTGAGCAAATTATTATGGAAGAGAAAAGGTATGTGGGCAATAGGTGTAAAGAAAGAAAGAAATTAGCATCACCACAAAAATCTACACAAGAATAAACTGTAATTATACAGCAGAATCTTGGGTGAAAAATTTTTTTGAAAATGATCTAATTTAGGCAGTTCAAGTCTTTACAGTTATTTAACTAAAGTAATGGTATGAAAAAAGAAAACAAGATAAAACTGAGTGAGTCAAACCAAGTGATGCATCTGAGAATGAGCACTATACTGGAACACTATTCGTTTGTTTTGGATATTTATATATGTACGAAATAGACAAACTTAATTACAGAGTTACAGGTCACAAATCAGTGTTTCCCAAAGTATGCTCCAAAGAGCACTCATTCTGTGGGATGTTAGTAGATATCATTTATAAAAGAGTTCAAAGATCAAACATGTTTGGTAAACTTATAGACAGGCTTCCTTACTGAGCAAGATTCTTAAAGGCGTGCAGAGTAGGCAGCATTTCCCAAATGTATTTGGCTTCAGAATGCTTTTCTCAAATAGTATTTTAAGTACTGTGTGAAGAAATGGAGTTTGTTTTTTTTAAAGTGGGTTATAGTTTTTAATTGCTAAGGAACTCTGGCTAAAGTGGAAGTTCATGTGAGCCAAGTTCATCAAGCAAAGATGTGCAAGCATTCACCTCCTGCCTCACTGGGGCAAGTGCAGTCTATTTCGACACTATGCTTTTAAAAGAAAAGCAATCAGAGCTCAGTGAATATCTTTTCTCCAAAGGCAACTCCTTCATCTAATCTCACCCCTCTGCTGTAAAACACCTCACCAATATTTCTCTTTCAAAAGTGACAAATGTTATACTGAGTAGACATGTATCTTTAATATTGAGAGAAACATACTTTACTCTGTATGCTTAGTATTGTATTGTAAACTTAAGAATACAACTCATGAATTCAAAGTTCTTTCAAAAATGATCCAAATGGTCTACTCACTAATTCCCAAAAGTGCCTTTTACTTGCAACTTAATGTCGCCATTCATGTATTACTCATGACCTAGTGCCCTCCTCTGCAAATACCATAAAACCCACTAAGGCCCTGTTCAAGTCCTATATCCTCTAGCAGGCCTTCTTAGATTTCTAACTCCCAGTTACCATATATACATATATATATATATATATATATATGAAACTTTATATCAAACTTTCACATTACTGATTACTTACTATTTTCATTAACTTTTTGTTTTGAGTCCCTTACAGTTATTAATATATTAAGAAGGGGAAATTTAAGATCCATTTTAGTTACAGGATTCAGGAGCCATTAATCCTTTCAACTTTTACAGATAAAACAAGGCCCAGAGAGGTCAAATGCCTTTGTAAAAGTCATGAAGCTAGTTGGTGGCAGGACTATTCTGACTTAAAGTTCATCGCTCATTTTCCATAGCACTGTGTACAAACTCTTTAAAGAACGAATGCTGGACTTAATGTCACTGGCTATAAATTTTAGAGATCTTTAAAGTAGGGCTGCCAGATTCAGCAAATAAAAATACAAGGTACTCATGCAACTTATGCCAAAAAATTATTTGTTGCTTATCTGAAATTCTACTTTAAAATCAAAAGAAGTATTAGAAGCAAAAAGAGCAACTTGAAAAAAAAATAGTAAACTATTTAAACAAAACATTTTCCTAAGATCTTGCACTATATAAATGCCCTCCTCTTAGGACACCAACTGATACAACAAGCAGAAATACATCATCAGAAGATCTAACAATCTAAAGAAATACCTTTGGAATTTTAATTTTGGTCCAACACTAATAATATACAGTGCAAGTATTCTTCAACATAAGCATTTATTTTACCAAGAAGATGGCCGTAAAAAGAAGTTTCATAAAATAAATTCTATTGGACATCTGAATTGAGAATAGCTGGCAAGGACAAAAGGTTAAGATGTTCTAATCCAACACCACAGGCTCTACCTAGAGCAGCCAGGTCACAGACAGCAGGGCTAGGCAGCTGGGTTTAACTCACTAGACAAGCTAGCTTAGTAGGTGCAAGGCATGGCAACCCCTGACCAACTGCACAGTAATAAGAAAGAGCAAGTTATTCTCTCTCTCTCATCCTGAAAAGGATCAAGAATCTTAATTTTATAGGAATAAAAATCAAGAATGATTATATTTCCAGCCAAATCAAGCAGTTCAAAATGTGAAAAATCCCATAGTTATGCTATCAGTGGAAATTTCTTTCCCTTGTTTATGCTGTGACAGTGTTTCTTCATAATGATGATACCTATATTTTGCAGTAAGACTATGTGAAATTAATACTTATTTTCACAAAGATTCTAACAATGGGGAAAAAATTCATTTGAAAATGAAGGTGTAAATGTTGTTTGTGTTAACATAAAAATGTGTATTAATCCAAACATTTAAAAGCAAATCACATTCATTTATTCAATCACTCAAGAGAAATACTGGTTGTGAGGTTAATATGTGCAATTGCATGGGGCTAAGTGCTATGAAAAATCAAAGTGATGTAATACAGTATCTGGACTCTATATAGTTTGTTTTTCCTAAGGGTCACTTTATCTGGTTGTTTTGAATAACAAACGGCATTTTTTCACAGAAATAATGTTTATTGTGTCCTATGTTGGCATATATAATCAATCCCCATTTTGTACATGGTGTATATGCACTACTACATAATTTAATCATTACATACAATAAACAAGATCTCTGCGGAAAAGGGCCATTAGTGTTTTAACGTAGAATGATGCCATCTTAACCTTATTCCTGATTAGAATCAGGAGGTACCTGATTCTAATACCTAACAGGTAAGGGCTGGGGGAGTGAGAAGGAAAAGACAAGGACAGAAACTGGTTGAAGGCAGGGAAATGGAACACAATCTGGGATGATAGGAAGAGATTCCCATTCTGATTATCTTTAGGGGAAAGGACGGTAGTAAACTAAATTAGGGAAATCACTGTGATCCAAAAATATCAAATTCAGACAAAATTTTAGATGGTCTTCCACAAACTTTCCCATTGACATTGATAACACACAAAATAGCTTTCTCTTTCCTTCCTTTTTTTCTCTTTCTCTTATACATGTATCAATGACTAGTAGCATTAGCCCCAAACGAACAGAAGTACTTATAATAAAGAGACTTAAAACAATTTCTTACATTCAAATGCTATACAAGATTTAATACATTTTTAAAAATTCAGATATATTGTAGAAAATATACTTCTGGTCTTAGTATATATGACAAATACAAATTTTCAAAGAAAAGTCTAAAAGCCTATTCAATAATTTTTAATGAATGAATTCATGTAGTGTTTCTTCTTTCTTTAGCGAATAATCATAAGTATAACATATAGTTCCTGGAATATATTTTAAAGGTTGGTCTCATTACAAGTCATTATAAGACTGATACGTTGAAAATTGTTTTCTTGTTTCATATATTTTATCAAAGGAAAAAAACATTATTTTTGCCAAAAAGAACCTAAGAAATTGAGCTCTTCTCATTACTTTTAAAACTTTCATCCAATTCATCTTTACTTTGTACTTCTACTTACTTGGTGTTTATGGCATGCTTTCTAGAGTATAGTTAACATCACCAAAAAAAAATTAATGAACACAATTATTAACATTTCCCAAAGCAATATATATATATATATGAACATATACTGAGTCTTATAAAGGCACCTCTTTTCCTTTGAAATATGTACCTTTTGACCTCCTGGAGCTTCAACTGTGTGATGTTCTTTCAATTTCTGTTCTTGTTCCATTATGTCTTTCAAGTGTTCATTTACCTTAAGATACAAAAATACTCATTTGAACTTACATTCAAATATAACAATCACATGCACCTTAAAATCAAAATGCCTGTGGTCAGATCTCTGATGTCAAATATCAGTACCACTCAAATGAAGAAAACTTCCAGCCAGAAAAAAGTACTGTATGGGTGCTTTAGCTTTACTCGATATTCTAAAATGAATACATAATTTATCAAATATCTGTTGAGCCTCTTATTATATGTCAGGAATTGGAGTGCTAGAGATAAAAAGGTACTCAGTAACTTCAGTTTTAATGGTTAGGAAGCAATAAAACTTTTTTTAAAAATTTCACAATCTCTTTTAGGACTAGTAAATGAAAATTATTTTCCCTAAAATAAATGTTTTCATTAATATTAATAGAAAACACTTTTAATCAAGTTGTTAAGCTGTGATTTCATAGACATGCTCCTGGATCATGAGTGGGTTTTAGTGTGGTTGTTAACCACAATAAAATACATGAAAACTGTTGGCATCTGGGAATTTTTTTGAGGGGTCTAACTTATTTGCTATCAAATAGATTATTCAAATAGCCGACAATCCAAAAAGGTTTAAGAATCAGTCTACCTAGTACAAAAAATATTTCCTGAGAATAGTTTAGGCAAGTCTGAATTTTTGGGTTAAAAGTTTTTTAGTTTTTTTAAGGTCACTCTAGTAATAATAAAAGTTCAAATTTATTAATAATGGCACTCTAGAAAATATTAATGACATTATCAACCACTATCACTCTAAACTAAATCAATAATTTTCTGAACTCTTCTATTGCCAAAAATTCAATTCAATGACTGAAAGAAAAATGATTGGAGGATTTCATGATAGACTTAATAAGTTACTAAGAGTCTTCTCTATTTGTGACATTTATAAGGTGTTTCTTATTTGATTCTAAATCTCTGACTTTTTATTCTAATTTTCATTCTGAATTTTTTCTAAATTTGATTTTGCAGATTTACTTATAGTGCTGTAGCACTATAAGATACCTTAATCTCTTAGACCATCAATTTGACTGAATAAGATACTCTAAGAGAGAGCAGAATTAGAGAAGACCTGGGTCTGCTTCAAAACTTGCACTTACAGGCTATTTTTTATAATCTGTTGATATCATTGAGCCATAACTACTAGCTTGAACAAAACCTACTTCACAAAGTAGTCTGGGGTATTATAGCTCTAAAATGGTCCCCAATGATCCCTGCCAAGTTTGGGCAGGACCCGTACTTTGCTTGCAACAGAATATAACTAAGGTGATGTGATATCACTTCTGTGGCTATGTTACATAACACTGTAATTTCCATCTCTGGTAGCTGATTTTCTCTCTTGCTTTCTTGTCATCTTTCTGAGGAAGCAAGCTGCCTTGCTGTGAGCTGCCCTGTGGAGGTGCCCACATGGCAAGGAGCTGAGGGCTGCCTCCAGCTGCCAGCCGGCGAGAAACTGAACACTGCCAAAACCACATGAGCTTGGAAGTGGATCCTTCCATTGTCAAACTCTCAGATGTGACTCCAGACCTGGCCACCACCTTGACTGCAGCCTTGTAAGAGACTCTAGAGACAGAGGATGAAGCTAAGCAACCCCTGGATTCCTGACCCACAGAAACTGGTAATACTGAGATAATAAAGATAAGTAAATAAATAACTGACTACTTTGTCAGCTAAGTTTGTAATAATTATTATACTAAATTAGCTACTAATACAGAGAATAAGAGATAATGTATAATATGTACCAAGTAAAGTACGTGATAGAAAGCACATACATCATAAACAGCAACTATTGCCGTTATTTATAAACAATATAACAGTAGTATCAGAAAGTTAAATATCTGTAAGGGCTTTAACAAATCCAAATCAAAATATTTTAAGCTGATATGATGTAAATCATCCTTAAAATACCAACATCATGATTATAAGAAAATTATACTTGTTGATAATTCATTAGCTTTCATACTCGGGAGAATACAAGAAAACTACACGACATGGTCACTTCAAGTTATTTGATCTACTGGGTACAGAGGACAGATGAGTGAAATAATTAGCTTGGTGCTTCTCAAACCAGTTCCCAAATGCTGTACAGAAAGTTCCACCACTAAAGTTGAATCACTTCGTTCTTTGTGCAACTCAAGGATAAAAGTTAAAGGAATGTGCCAGAGAGCTCACCATGGCTCAGAATTAGTTCACCACCTGAACAAGCATTGAGAACTAACAAATTAAGAGAAAAATATAACAAATAGTTGGTTCTAGCAATATGAATTAGTTAAAAATGAACTGGCTAAAATGACCCATTAAATTTTAAATATTTACTAATTTTAAATTATACACTAGCTTTTACTTAAATTTTTTTTCAATTATAATACATTATAGTAAGGTATGTCCTTGTCTTAATACAAGTCTAAAATTCATCGATATTTCTATGTTCCTCTGAACAATACAAACACCTCAGGAAGGCTTTATTTGAAAAACACTCCTCTCATCTTCCATGTTGTGTTACCTAGAATTATAGTTCTTTCTTCTTAAGGGCCCCAAAATTAGACACTGATGATTTTTTCTAACATTTACCTAGATTTAACCCTATGCATACCAATTTCTCTTTTTATTATTGCTTCCTATATCCTACCTTTCTTCTAGGATCAATTTGTTTCTTCCTGAAGTATCTTTTAATAGTTCTTTCTGCAAAGGTCTGAGTAATAAACCACTTTTCTTTATTTGAACAACTCTTGATTTTTACCTTTAATCCTGAGTGAAAGGTACAGACCTCTAGGTTCATAGTCATTTTTCTTCAGCACTTCGAAGATACTGCTACACTGTCTTCTGGCTTCAACCATTACTGTTGAGAAATCTACTTCAGTCTAACTGTTATTCCTTTAAGAGACTCTGTCTTTTATCTTCGGAGTCCTGCATTTTCATTACTATATGTATAGATGTGGATTTATTTTCATTTATCGTGGTCAGAACTCATTGTGGTTCCTGAATTTGAAAGTTATCTTTCACCAAAACTAGAAAATTTTACCCATTATCTCTTCAAATATATTCTCTCACACCCCCTTCTTTTTTGCTTTTGTATTTATTTATTTATTTATTTATTTATTTTTACAATTTATTTTATTTTACTATCATTAACCTACAATTACATGAGCAATATATTGTGATGATTAAACTACCCCCTTCATCAGGTCCCCCCCACCAACCCTATTACAGTCACTGTCCATCAGTGTAGTGAGATGAGAATCACTACTTGTCTTCTCTGAGCTGTACAGTCCCCCCCGTGCCCCCCCACCCTATGCCTGCCAATCGTAATGCCCCTTTTACCCTCTTATCCCTCCCTTCCCACCCATCTCCCCAGTCCCTTTCCCTTTGGTAACTGTTAGTCCATTCTTGGGTTCTGTGAGTCTGCTGCTGTTTTGTTCCTTCATTTTTTTTTTTTCTTTGTTCTTATACTCCACATATGAGTGAGATCATTTGGTACTTGTCTTTTTCGGCCTGGCTTATTTCACTGAGCATAATACCCTCTAGCTCCATCCATGTTGTTGCAAATGGTAGGATTTGTTTCTTTCTTATTGCTGCGTAATATTCCATTGTGTATATGTACCACATCTTCTTAATCCATTCATCTACTGATGGGCACTTAGGTTGCTTCCATTTCTTGGCTATTGTAAATAGTGCTGCAATAAACATAGGGGTGCATCTGTCTTTTTCAAACTGGGCTGCTGCATTCTTGGGGTAAATTCCTAGGAGTGGGATTCCTGGGTCATATGGTATTTCTATTTTGAGTTTTTTGAGGAACCTCCATACTGCTTTCCACAATGGTTGAACTAATTTGCATTCCCACCAGCAATGTAGGAGGGTTCCCCTCTCCACATCCTCGCCAACATTTGTTGTTGTTTGTGTTTTGGATGTTGGCCATCCTCACTGGTGTCAGGTGATATCTCATTGTGGTTTTAATCTGCATTTCTCTGATGATTAGCGATGTGGAGCATTTTTTCATGTGTCTGTTGGCCATCTGAATTTCTTCTTTAGAGAAGTGTCTATTCATGTCCTGTGCCCATTTCTTAATTGGGTTATTTGCTTTTTGTTTGTTAAGGTGCGTGAGTTCTTTGTATATTTTGGATGTCAACCCCTTATCAGATACATCATTTATGAATATATTTTCCCATATTGTAGGATGTCTTTTTGTTCTACTGATGGTGTCCTTTGCTGTACAGAAGCTTTTCAACTTGATATAGTC
>JAQQAC010018689.1:3030871-3056751 GCA_029783875.1 Phataginus tricuspis | reverse complement strand
ATTCTTCCTAGCCAAGAGCATGGGATGCATTTCCATTTGTTAGTGTCTTCCTTAATTTCTCCTAGGAGTGTCTTGTAGTTTTCAGAGTACAGGTCTTTCACTTCTTTCGTTAGGTTTATTCCTAGGTGTTTTATTCTTTTAGGACACACCCCCTTCTTTTTGTTAATCCCTTTTTGGAATTCCAATTGAGCCTGAGTGCACGTCTATTGACCTAATTTTCATATATGCCATTTCATTTCACTTGGCTTCATTCTGGGTAATTTCCTCTCAGTAAACTAATTCCTTCTTCAACTGTGTCTAATCTTCTGTTTAAACTTTTGATTTCCAGTGAGCAAAACTTTTCATTTCTAAACTTATATTTGATTTTTTTCCATTATGCCTTCTATGATGCCTTATTCTTTCCTATGGTTTTTATTCTATGTTTTATTTTCAGTCATTTAAACATTTATTTTTCTAGTCTTTTTCAGATTATTCTAGTATCTGAAGCTACTGGAGTTTAACTTTTATTTGTTATGTTCACTGACTCTTTTATGTGCCAGATTACTTCTTTGTGCATTTCATCCCCCTTTATTCCTTGCTGTCAGAACCACAGTTGCGCACTTATCTTCCGTGTGTTCAGTTAGGAGGCCTCTTTCCCACACTGAGAGGGGGACCACTGTCAGCCTAAAACAATTACAATGGTCTCATTCTTGCTGCTGGAAGGTGGTTTAGGAATAGGTATGAGTACCAGTCTGAGGCAAAGGAACTTTCTGGGGTTGGCGTGGGGCACCTTCTTGGGGAAGGTTTTCCTGGCTAATGTCAGCATCCATAACCCACGTATCTTGGCTGGACATCGTTGTACTGCGTCTGACCCTCGGAACCACTGCCACCATTACACAACATGAGGGTAGATTATACTTGTGGATGTAGTATCCAGGAAAAAAGGCAACTAGGTGAGGATGAGCAAAAGGCACACATATATTAATCTGAGAGGCCAGGGTGTAGTCATTATTAAAGAATAAATAATGAAGCTTATGTTGGTAGAATGGAGCAATAAAAAAACACTGAGGTTCAGGTTGAGCCAAATGGTTATAAATCTCATCTAAAAACTGAATAGGGACGGCTGCATTAAACATTCCTAAGTGAGTGATTTCCTATATTCTGTCAATTTCCCAAGTGCTAAAGTGCCTCACTTAATTCTGTAGCCTTAACTACCTCTTTACTTATTAAACAACAAGCCTTTGTCAAACACTGCCCTGGTGCAGGCATTAGAACTAAAAGCTCTCACACAGATAATTCTCGTTTGTTCAAACGATTAAGCAAAGTAATCACAAACTCTGAAAAGTGCTATAAAGGCAAGAAAGAGTATTATAGTGGAAAATAAGAGCTGAGAGTGCCTGCTTTAGACAAAGTTGTAAGGGAAAACTGCTATCTAAACTGAGAAATGATGGGGTCAGGAGCCATGCAAAATGCTGGAAGACAAGCTGCCCAGGAGCCAGAGGCAACTCGTCTGAAGGCCAAGGGTGAGCCGCACGGCTGGGATGTAGGGGGAAAAGTGAGGAGGAACCCTGGCCATGAGCTTAGATGGAGAAGTACACAGGGGTCAGTTAGAGCATACTTCATAGGCCATGACAAATTCTACATTTCATTTTAAGTGAAAAATAAAGCCACAGAAGCGTTTCAGCAAAGGAATGACAAGATGCGAGTGGTAACAGTAAAACGACTCTCTGAAAGTTTGGTTCTGATAATAGTGGAACTGCATGTTATCACCCTCAGCTTCCCAGAGGTGGAAATTATAAACCCTGGACAGAACACAGGAAGCAACTGTTGAAGGTGCTGGAGAGCAACGGGAAGCAGGCAGAAAAGGGAATGGACGTAACCTTTGAAAGAAAGGCACATACTGAGTGAAATCTGTGTTTGCATGGCTTTCCCCTCAACCCACACAAAGCAGAAACTATTTTTGTTCATTTGAGGAACCAAGAGAGAAAGGAGGCTGTCAGAACGGCCAGATATTGTGGAGGAGAATCATAGTAGGAAGGAACCATTACTGGGGAGCCCCAAAATCTGCATATAAACTGTCCTCAAACCCTTGGCTGAGCCCTGAACTGTGCATGTGTAGGAAAGACTCCAGAGTCCAGGGGGAGAACAACTCCTGGGAGGCTGAAGAAGCTGCCCATTGCAAGGGACAGTGTGGCACTCAAGTCCCACTGAGGTGGAGGAGGCAGGGTCTGGTAAACATCTTGGGTTTTCCACTGAAACTTCAGAGGGTCACATGTGCTTCAGAAGTAAAGACTGGATGTAAGATGAGTACAGAATAGCAGTCGCTGGATTTGTCAAAATGGAAGCCTATAATGACTAACTCAGGGACAACTTCAGGGAAGGAATGGGGATGGGAAACAGACCAGGGAAGGCTAGTGAATAAGTAAACGACTCTGGGGAAGTTCTGTGTACAGAGAAACGGGGTTGTACCTGGAAGGGGAAGTTTAGTTTCCCAGGATGGGACATGCTAGAGCAGGTCTGTATTCTCATGGAGACTGATGCAGCGGGAGGAGAATAGGGGTTGCAGGAGAGGGACGGTGGGGCCGTGTGATCCACACATCACGGCACTGGCGTCACCTGGAGTTGCTTAGCAATGCAGTCTATCAGTCAGATCCTCTTTTTTGGCAAGTTTCCAGACGATTCTTATGTATATTAAAGATGGAGAAGAACCAAAACAGAGGACCAGTACCCGTGAAAAGGGAAAAGGTGATCTAGAGCAGTGAGCAGCACCTTCGGCAGGAAGGGAAGAACATTCTCCACCATAACAGCAGGAGAGACAGACAGCAGGTGCTGAAGCAAAAGATGTGCAGAGCTGGTAGAAAGAAGAGATAATTCCCACCGATGGCTTCCCATTCCTAGTCTCAAAAAAGAATGCACCAAGGTCCTCAGCTGACAGTTACAGCGGAAGGGTTAGGGAAGGCCTGAGGATTCGAGAAGGGATGACTCCATTATATGTGGGAAAGTGAACTTCTTAGAGACACTAATCAGACTGGCAGTGAGTTCTGAGTGTCCATCTGAAGTCTGTGCTTATGAATTTGAAGTGAAAATAGATTCCTTGTGTAAATTCCAGCAACATTCACCTTCACAGGAAGCACCTTAGAGAGAAGGTGGGTAACTGAGCTCAACCAGCATTTATCAGGTGAGTAACAGAAAAAGAAAAGGAGGTCGAAGAACTAATGGTACTTGCAAGAATCTAAATTCAAAAAGGAGACGTAAAGTCAAGTGAGATTGTAAGAATGAACGGGCTTGATCAATGGATTGGCAGTCATGATGAAAATTTTTAATAGCAGGGGGTATTAGAGTAAGTGAAAGAATTATTCAAGAATGAGATGAGATTCAAGATTGTAGGGCCTTCAGATCTAAGAGGTAACAGTCAAAAGCTGAATCATTGCCAAGATGGTGCTCACCGGGTGAGCGTAGGGCGGCACCTGAGCTGGTTTCCGAGATAAAGTGAGTTTGCTTCCTAGTTCCTGATTACTCCCTATTGGTGGCTTAAGTCTTCCACGAACGTGATCAGCTCGTGGACACCATTTACTTGCATGATATGCCTTCCTGCATGAAGAGCGTGTGGCTGCCTGACCTTTATTTTGATTGGCTTATGAGCGTTATATATGTCCTGCTGTTTCCGCAATAAACAAGTTCCTGCTTTGACTGAGCTCCCTGTCATGTCTGTTTGTCTCCGGTTCAGGTCTAAGAGCCGGAGGCTGGTGATCCGGCGGGCAGTTGGCACTTGCCTCTCCCAGTTCTGCCTTGCCGGGGCGTGTCTCTCCCTCCTTTTCTCTCTGCAGGTTCAGAGGGGATCTAGGGGAGGCTAAAAACCCTGACACAAGATGTTATGCAATGGGATGTGAGAGTCACATAGGTTCTGATGATGAATAGGGATAGGATGTGACCAAAATTCTCTATACCTAAGGAGGTATGGAAAAAAGATGACTGAAGATGAAGAAATAAAGGAACTCCAGTGCAGAGTGTTAAGTGAGTCTTCTACATTAATGTTGATATTCCTGATAATGATGACAGATGTAGGAGTTTTTACACTTAGCTTCTTGTTACAAGCTTCAGGGAAGCATCCATGTAAAGATAACTGAAGATGTAACTTCTTTTAAATCTGTTCAGATACTGCTTACAGAAAAAGTTTACTTTTCTCTGGGGAGACAGTTGTAAATGAATGGGAATCGAGAGGTATTAACTACTCAAATTGGCAAAGGAAGTGATAAGACAATTTAAGCATCTTCAGAGCTTAAATAACGAATCACAAACCCATAAAAATTTCCAAGAGGAATCTATAATCTATATAACCTTATGCAACTCAGTCAAGCAAAGCTAAGAATCATCACATTGGAAAACTGAGAAAATTATTTAATTCTTGGATTCAAAACTTACTGAATATCCAGCAGTGTATTGTGCCCTACTCTGAGTGCTCTGAATTTTGTAGCTACCTGATATGAACTAGATTAATCATTATTAAATTACAACTGACCATTGAACAACATGGGAATTAAGGGTGCGGACCCTTGTGCAGTTGAAAATCCATGTATAACCTTACTCCCCCAAGACTGAACTACTACTGGAAACCTTACCAAAACAGTTCAGCAACACATATTTTGTATATGTATTATATACTCCATCTTACAATAAAGTAAGCAGGGGAAAAGAAAATGTTTTTTTTCAAATTGTCACAGATCTCCAAATAATTTTCCAATACATTTATTAAACAAAATCCATATCTAAGTGCACCCATGCAGTTCAAACCTGTGCTGTTCAAGGGTCAACTGCATAAATATGGAGGAATATATATAGAAACCTATTTTCATCATTTTACCAGTATTTTGTTTTTAACCAAAAGAGAATGGGAAATTTTAAGTAAGATTGCACTTTAGCTCTCACTTTGATTTAAAACAAAAAGAGTAATGGAAGGTGTCTTAGTCCATTCAGGCTGCTGTAACAAAAAATAACTATGTACTGGGTTGGGTGGCTTATAAACAACAGAAATGTATTTCTCACAGTTCTGGAAACTGGAAGTTTAAGATCAAAGCACCAGCAGGTGTGGTATCTGGTGAGGGCCTGCTTCCTTGCTGTGACCTCACATGGTGGGAGCAGCAAAGGAGATCTGGGGTGTCTTTTTTATGGGTCCTAATCCCATTCCTAATCACCTCCTAGAAGCCCCATCTCGTAATACCATCACACTGGAGGTTAAGATTTCAACATACGAATTTGGGGGACACACAAACATTCTGTCTATAACAGAGTGGCAATGTACAGTGGAAGATGTCACTTCAGTTATGACACCCATTTTCACTCAAGCACATATGTTCCTACCTTATTTATCCAGTACATGACAGCATCCTCAATATCATAGGGCAGATCCGTGGCTTGGAAAAAAGCTGAATACTGTTGAGCACACGCAATTACTTTCTCTATACTGACCATTTCTACAGTGTAAGCCATCATTAGGGTATCTATCATGGCCAAATGAGCACTCTGAAAATAGAAAACAAAAGCAGTTTAAAAGTTATACTTAGAAATTGCTGTTCATATATTTCAAAATATTAATAACATTTCCTAGCAAATAGCAGAACAAAAGGCTATAGAAGATGAGCCTTAATAAGAAAGCATAAGTGGTACATGCTAAAGATGAGCAACTGAACCAAATTAATTTCTCATTCAAATACTTATTGAGGACCTAAGGTTAATACATTCGTTATCTGCCACTCTGAGGACAAGGACATTATCTTAGTTATCGCCATATTTCTGACACCTAACATGGGACCTGGCAACTAGCAAGGGCTGAAGAAAGTGAAGGGGGCAGGGAAAGCTAGTTTATGGCCACTATGAAGAATGAAGAGCTGGCTTTACAACGGAGGCTGAGGATGAGGGTTTTGACTCTGGTGGTAGACTAGGTTGTCTTAATAATGGCAATCATAAAAGCAATGGTGACTCCTACTTAGTAAGTCTAACTTATAAGCCAAATACTGTGCTACGTACTTTATTAATATATTAGCTCTATTATTTTAAATCTTTTCTGAAATAAGGCTGGAGATAATACACACTTTCCATAACAATCACAACTCTCTGAAGGAAATATCATTTACATCTTATATGTGAAGAAGATGAAGTTCAGACAATTGAATAGTTTGTCCAAACCTATGTGCTCTTTCTAGTGTATCATGCACTTGGCAGAAACTAAGTCATTTAGTTAGGCAAGAAATATGTTTTGGAAATGATAAATAGACATTCTATACAAGAAAGAAAAATAATTATTTCAAATTCAACTGCTATTTCCATATTGCACCTCATCCAAGAAGTCTTTTCCAGACTGCAATTGTCTAGATTTCCCAGGGCTTCCTTCAGACTCACAGCGGCTCTGCGGCAATTCTAGCATCTGTCCACTCAAGTCACTTACTGCACGTGTCCTAGATATTAAACTCTAGCCCTTGAAAGCAGGTAGGCTGTCCTTTTCATCTTTGTTCCCAACACAGTGTTTTAATGAGGAAAAGCATTTCATAATTGGTATTTAATAGCAATAAGAAGGATAACTTTTTGAAAAAAAATGTGGGAAAACATTTCAAGAGCTAAAAATCATTCATATACTCTTCATCAAGACTCTCTTCTTTATTCTACAGGTAAAATTTGAGGACAAAAGAGCTAGATGAGTGAAAGCGACCACTATAATATTAGATGTAACAGCAAGAAAGGAAACAATGTTATAACCACAAGGAGCAATTTATGATATCTTAAACCATTTAACAATAGGGGAAAATGTGCATAATACAATATTGAATGGAAAAAAAACCTACCACCATACTATAATAATGTTCAAGATACACACACACACACACACACACACACACACACAGGTATATAAATACATATGTGTGTGTGTGTGTTTGTATGTGTATAATATATATAAAACAGGAAGGGAAAAGGAATGAATAAGTAAAACTTACTTAGAAACTACTTTGTTAAGTATGCAAAAAAAACATATAAAACCTACAGTTTACTTCAAATATTAGGATAGTAATCACTAAATATAATTAGCAATACATTTTCAGGACAGAGCTCATTTCACTGATTACCTTCTAAATTAAAATGTAATTCCACTACTGGCCTCAAAATTATTTCCATATGACACTCACCCACTTTTAAACTAAGAGCCTTCATATTTTAGCCTGACCTTTACCCTATCTTTACCATGAGGTAGTGTTATTTTAAAAATTATGTATAACAAAGTATATACATAATGAATTCTAGAACATTAAAAAATAAACTCTAGGCTACAACCAATATAGAATGATTTGTCTCTACATAAAATACACTCACTTAATTTCTTACCTAAAAGCATTAAGTCAGAATAAAAAAAATAGTTAACACTGAGTATTATGTGACATGCAATGTTTTCAGCATTTGTATTAAACTCAATACAACTCTGCAAGATGCACTATTATTATATCTATTTCACAGATGAGAAAATTGTGAACCTGTTCATTAAACAGCAAGGATGCAGTGATGTGGGGATTCAGCTCCTGGAGTCCGCTCTAGAACCCATGCCATCTAGCACCGGTCCTGCAGACTTAGCCCACACTCCACACTCGGACTCGGACTCAGCCGTGAAGGAAGGCAACAGCCACAGGATAGAAACAACAGTTGCGAACTGAGGCCGCCAGGGGGCAGAGCAGGATGGATGTGTAAGAACAGCAGTATTAGGACTGGTTTTGGAGGAAAAAGCAGTTGCAATGAAAAAAAGAAAGGACACAGAGTCCCAGGGAACCTACTGAGAGCTTCAAGTATCATACAAAGACTAGTATTAGGTTCTATATATGTGTTACAAGGGTTCTATTTTTGTTGTATCCAATATAGACAAGAAAAAGTTACATTTTATCAGAAATGAAAGTTAAAGCTACTAAATAAATAAACAAAAGCATTTAAGTGTTATAGCTGAGAAGTTTATTAGCCTTATAAATGAATAAGACAGAAGTTCTAGTATTGCATGGCTTTTATTCTTATACCGGATATTTTACATATCATTTATTTATATAAACATTTTTACCATAAGTTTATCTTTAATCTACATGGAAATAAAAGTAAAATTGCACTTAAAACCTACTGAGGTATCACTACACACCCACTAGTAAGGCTATAATTTAAAAAATAACAACTCCTGGCAAGGATGTAGAGAACCCAGACCCCTTACACACTGTCAGTGGGAATGTAAAATAGTGCAGCCCCTGTGGAGAATGGAGAACAGTTTGGCAGCGCCTCAAAAAGTGAAACAAAGAGTTACCACTTGACCCAGCAATTCTCTTTTTAGGTGTATACCCAAGAAAAATGAAAACGTATGTTCACACAGTCTATCCACAAATATTCAGAGTAGCATTATTCATAATAGCCAAAAAGGTAGTTAGTAACAACCCAATTGATAAATGGTAAGCAAAATGTTATACAGCCATACAAAGGAATACAATTCAGCAATAAAATGGAATGAAGACTGACATATGCTAAAATACAGACGAATCTTGAAAACAATACGCTAAGTGAAAGATGCCAGACACACATACATGCACTATTCCACTTACACAAAATGTCCAGAATGGGCAAATATATAGAGACAGAAGAAAGTAAGTTTGCTTACAGTTGGGGCTAGGAGATGGGGAACAGGAGGGTGATAGCTAAGGGTACATGTAGGGTTTCTTTCTGAGTCGATAGAAATTTTCTTGAATTGATTGTGGCAATGCTCACACAACTCTGACTCTACTAAAGACCACTGCGTTGTGTACTTCAAGTGAGTGAATGGCACGGTATGCCAACTACATTTCAAAATGTGACCCCACAATACCAATTTATGATGCTCCACTTCCACTATTCCAGTGCAAATACTTCATATTTAAAATCTCATAAATCATCATTTATGGCTTTAAGGAAGGTAGTTAGCCATTATCCCATGTATTTGCAAAGTATCTTTATAAGTACTTTAAGGTGAAAGGTCATTTATTTTTCTAGACAGTAGGATATTTTGGATATTATGAAAAATAAGTTAACATTTGCTTATTTACATAAGTTTGCATTTCTGCATAGTTTAAGCAGGAAACATCTACATATGGATTGATTATAAATGGGAAAATAGATTAATAGGAGAAATTGTTTCTATTTTCCTCCCAAAGATTTTCATTTTAATTTCTTAAGATTCCAGCTAATCTGGATAAAAGGTATGTAGTTTATTTTTAAAGAAAATTTATGATCTTTCTTAGACATTCCTTAACTATTTTAGCAGCTAGAATCTTACAGATACATTTCTATGGTTGGTATGAGAAACTTTCCAGAAAAAATTTGTTTCTAATCACAATGCCTGTGCTCTTATATGATACGGTTATCTTAGCATTTTAAAAAATGCAGCCTATCAAAAGTAGGTTCTAAGGAGCACAAAGTGCTGGCCTTAAAAACCAAGCCATAGATATACAGTGACCAGCAGGCTGTAACTGTAACCTATAGGAGGATTAGGGTACTTGTTTCAGACAAACTCATGTTGTATCCAACCTGCGCTAAACAAAAGTGAGGACGCAAGCGCCCCATGGCTGCCCCACCATGCTGGAACAAATTGGCAGGTCCGCCGAGGGCGGTGACATCCACATGAGTCAAAATTCCTCTCTCATAAGATTCAAAATCTTGGTATGAGGTCAAAATCTAGTGATTAAGACCACACAGAACTGATACGTCTATTTTATTTAGACCTCCCTGGTTAGACAGGTGAAGGTAGAATAGAAAGTAAAAAATATGATCACTAGCATGTAACTACCTGCATAATGATACTTACATAGCTGTCACTTGAGTCTCCCTAAATTCAACAAATATGACACACAATGGAACGGTTGAGAGTACTCTTTAATCTGTTTCTGTAAGGGTAGCACGAGCATCTGATTTATTCTGTCATTTACATTTGGTGAATCTGACAATCACACTACCCAATGGAGAACTGTTTACAAAGTAACACTGAACCAAACGGGTATTGAACTTTATTGCAAATGGAATATAATTAAGAAATAGTACAGTCCAAATGTCTATTAAAATGCAAGTCCCAGACCAATGAAAGATACTATGTCTCCTGAGCAGTAGTTCCACCGACTTCATTGGGACTATATTTAACCTCAAACGGCAAGTTATGTTTAAATGAGGCTCTACTGGATGGACACACAGGAACTGAATACTAGTAGTCAAATAAATGAAGGAAATAGTTTACAGCAGTGGTTCTAAATCTGGCTAATCATCAAGAAATTAGATTCTCTGTCCCCAAACCTTAGACACTGTGCTTCATTAGACCCTTAGAGAGAGGCCCACGGATAAACAGCATCCTACCGAGAATCCTGCCTCCAATAGGAAGCCCCCCCTCCCAGCAGTCCCTCACAGCCACCAGAGACTAACCTTTCTACAGAGCACTCTACAACGTTCACACCGCTCTACAAAGCTGAAGCCCTCAGTGACTCCCCAGGGCCTACGGAACAAGTCAAATATATGAATGAAGTTCTACAGGATCTTAAAATAATCGCTTTCCAGGTCTCATCTTCCACTACTTCTTTATGTAAACCTCATGGGCAAGTGGTGCAGATAGAGAGCAAGGATGGTTTAAGCAGAGAGCCTGGGTTCAACCTTGACTCTACCACCTACTATGTGATCTTGGGCAAAGGCCTCGATTTCTCTGTGCTTCAACATCCTCATCTGTAAAACAGGGTGATGATTGTAGTACAAGGTGTTTTGTGCACTAAAAATAACATGTTTTACACCAAGAACAGGGTTAGGATACACCACTCAAAAGCTATGCAACCTTTTAACCAGGAGGTAACCTGGACTACCCAACAACTCAGCCTAGCTGGAAGCTGCCACAGTGTACAGTGCACAAAAATGCACACAAATATGTATGGACATGCTGCTGGCACTCTCATCAGAGCATGGCTGGTGGAGGCTGAGAGAGTGCGCTGGCCCTAGCCAGGAGCTGCATTAGACTGGAAGGAGCCCTGGGGGCAGATGCTCATTTAGGAGCCAGATATGGAGGAATACTGTGGTGTCAGTTTGTAACTGGAGGCTGTGGGTAAGAATTCATGATCACGCACACATTTCCCAGCCCTACTCTGGAGAAAGGGCCTCGAAGCAGTGCCACCAGAGCAGCAATACATCGGTGCCCAGATCTTGGCTCCGGACGACATTTCCCCACTGAAACAAACCCATGGCTCTTTTGAAAATGAATGGCTCCAAGTCAGAGACAGCAAAAGTACAGAGTGGGCCTGGAATGTACAGTTGTGCCAGAGAGAAAAAAGCATTCAGACTGATGGGGAGATATCAAAAGGATATAGGTGCCAGATGAAGGGGGCTCCCACTGGCAAAATTTGGGCCCCCAAAAGTATAAAAAAGATTAATGACAACAATGAATTTAAAACAAAAAAGAATCTGTGAGTCCACAGTGATAATTATTAGGGGGAAAAGGAAGAGAAAGCTCTTCTTTAGAGAACAATGCCAGGTAAGCAATGTAAAAGGAAAGACAAGAACTTAAAAATCACCATATTGCAACCCCCAAATGCAGTAACTAATTCAGGCACAGATCATTAACAGATTCTAAAAGCACTAAGTGGAGTATTACTGGGAAACAGAGTATGCAATCAATGTCAAAGCATAGGGCCTAACACACAGCAGAGTTGAATGAAAGAACACATATTTAGTCCCAAAGAAACAAGTTCTCAACATTTGTACCTTGAACCATTCTGTCTCACCCTGACTTGTACTTGGAAGTAATCTTTGACCTTGCTTGTCTCCCACTAATAGCTTTATCCATACCCTCCCAAGCCTTATATTTGATACTACTCTGCTAGCATTCGGTTCCCCTCATTTACAACTCACATTCACCTTGAAGATCATTTCTCTTTTGACCAGTTTCATTTAGACATCCCCTCTGATTCAGTTAGCCTCTGGAATTCTATTCCCAGATGGATGCTCCAGGACTAGAGCTCCAAGCACGGAGGCAACGCTAAGCTCCAGTTAAGTGAGTAGGCTCTGTAGTGAACTGCTTGGGACAAATCTTGGCTCCACAAATGATATGCTATGTGACTCAGGAGAGTGCACTTAACACCTCTGTGCCTCTTTTTCTTCATTTATAACATAGGAAATAATCATATTATAGAACTCAAAGAAACTGTTAGGGAATTCCATAACTAGCAAAAATATCTTTGAAAAGCAAAGGCAGAATAAAGATATCGTTAGATAAACAAACATTAAGAAAAGTTGTCATCAGCCAATGTGCATTACAAAAAATATTAAAGAAAGTTCTTTAGGCTGAAAGTAATACCAGATGGACACTCATGTCTAGTCAAAGGACTGAAGAACACCCAGAAAAGTATGTATGTGCACAAATATGAACGACTTTGCTTCTCTCATTTTTAAAACCTCTTTTTAAAATAATTGACTATTTAAAAAGCAAATAAAAGTATTCTGGGATTTATAAAATATGTACAAGTAACACATAATGTGAGAAAAGCACAAAGGAAAAAAGGGAGAAATATTGTTGATGTTATTTACATTACACATGAACTGATACAAAATATGACCTGAAGGTAGAATGTCATAAGATATATACTGGAAATTCTACAGCTGCAGTGTTTACTGCAATGGTTATTAACATGTGGCTTCTGAGCATTTGAAATATGAAAAGCACAATGTTGGAAGTGAAATTCTATTTTTTTTTATTTAAAACTGATACTCGACAACAAAAACACAAACAACCCAATTAAAAAGTGGGCAAATGACTTTAAGAGACATTTCTCCAAAAAAGATACCCAAATACACAGACCAACCAGCATGTGAAAAGATACACAAGTTCATTAGGGAAATTGAAATCAAAACCACAATGAGATATCACTTCACACCCACTATGATGGCTATAATTTTTTAACAGGAAATATGCAGTGTTGTCAAGGATGTGGATAAATTAGGACCCTCAAACATTGCTGGTAGGAGTGTAAAATTGTTCAGCTCCTGTGGACAACTGTTTGGTGGTTCCTCAGTAAGGAACATTCTATGTTTAACTAAACAGAATTACCATTATATGGCCCAGTAATTCCACTCCTAGGTATATATTCGAAGGAACTAAAAACAAGTATTCAAACAAAAACTTGTAAATGAATGTTTATAGTAGCATTATTCATGGTAGCCAAAAAGTAGGAACAACCTAACTGTCCACCAATTGATGAATGGATAAATAAAATGTTACATCCACATAATGGAATGCTATTTGGCAATAAAAAAGAATGAAGTATGGTTATGTGCTACAACATCAAAAAACCTTGAAAGCGGTATTATACAAAGTAAGGAGCCAATCCCAAAAGACCACATCTTGTATGATACCATTTATATAAAATATCCAGAATAGACAAACCCACAGAGATAGGAAGTAGACTAATGGTTGCTTAGGGAAGTAAGACTAATGGTTGCCAGAAGGCAAAGGGAGGGAAGGGAGGCAGATGGGGAGTAATTGCTAATGGGTACAGGGTTTCAGTTTGGGGTGATAAAAATTCTGGAACTAAATAATGGTGATGATTAAAGAACACTGTGAATGTACTTAATGCCACTAAATTGTACACTTTAAAATGGTAAATTTTACATGTATTTTACCATGATAAATTAATAAATAGATAATAGATGAATAAATAAGTGAAACATACTATAAAACAACAACAAAAGGCTAGTATTCAGTTCAATTAGTGGAAAGCTTTTAGGCTTGGAACGACTTGGACATGTGACTAATTTTCAAGCTAAATTTTGTAATATCTAAATACAGATACAGTGTTTCTGATGAAAATTAAGCATCTAAATTTCAAGGTGCTATAAGTATAAAATACACATTGGATTTTTAAGGCAGTACAAAAATAAGAATACAAAACATTTCATTAATTTTTTTAAAAATTAAAATTTGAAATCACATTTTTTAATATCTTGGGTTAAATAAAATATATTCTTAAAATTAATTTCACCTGTTTTTACTTTTTTTATGTGGGTACTAGACAATTTAAAATTACATGAGTGACTCACATTATATTTCCATTGAACAGTGCTGGTCTAAAATACATGTAATGATAGTACCAGAAAGAGAACAGAGACAGAACACAACAGCAGAAATATCTGAACAGATAGTAGTCAAAACCAAGACTTCTCCAAAATTAGTAAAATAACCCATCAAACCAAAAATTTCAGTGAACCATTAGTGGAATATATATAAAGAAAACCCCCATAGGCATCTCATACTCAAGCTTTTTAAAAATAGAGAAAAAAAATCTTAAAAGCCAAAATGCAAGAAGAAAAAATGGACAATTAAAAAGAGTAATAAAGGACTCCACAATTAGTTGAAGTTTTCAATACTCCTTTTTCAAGAATTATTAGAATAAGGGGACAGAAAATCAGAAGGGATACAAAAGACCTAAAAAGCATTATCAGGCAAAATGACCTGACATTTATAGAACACTACAAACAAGAACAGCATACACATTCTTTTTAAGGGCACATAACTTTCATCAAGATAGACCCAATGCTGGGCCATAGAGTCTCAATATATTTTTCAAAACTGAAGTCATACAAAGTTATGTTCTGTAACTACCACAAGTGTAAATTAGAAATCAAAAATTAAAAACATACCTGGCAAATATCCAACTATTTAGAAGTTAAATAAAACATTTCTAAATAATCAATGAGTCAAAAAGAAACTGTCAGGAAATTTAGAAAATAACTTAACTGAATAGTAGTGAAACACCATTTTTTTGGTGTTTGACACAATGTCAAAATTTGCAGGTTACAGCTATAACAGATCTTATAGGGCAATTCATAGCTGTAAGTGTTTATATCAGAAAAGAATATTTTAAAATCAATTACCCAAGATTCCATCCTTAAGAAGCTAGAAAAAGAACAAACTGAATCAAAGTAAGAAGAAGAAAGGAAATAATAAAGATAAGAGCAGAAATCAATGACCTAGAAAACAAGCAAAACAATAGTAAAAAAAAAAAACCCGAAAGACAGGTCTTATAAAAGATTAAAAGAACTGATAAACCTCTACACAAATTAATACAGGAAAGAAAGAAAGGACATCACTACAGGCTCTATAGATACTAAAAGAATAATAAGGGAATATTATGAACAACCTGGTCCGATAAATTTGGTAAATTTAGACAAAGTAAACAAATTCCTTAAGAAACACGAAAATAACCAAAACTGACACATAAAAAATTTTAATAGCCATAAAAACCTATTTTTAAAAATGAATTTATAATTCAAAAACTTTCCTACAAAGGAAACACCAACCTTGATGGCTTCACTGGTGAATTCTATCAAACCTTTAAGGAAGAAATGATGCCAATCTTAAATAGTCTTTTAGAAAACAGAAAAGGAAAGATTAACTGTACCTCATTATATAAACTCAGTATTACCTTGATACTGAAACGAGACAAAGAAATTAGAAGAAAAGAAAAACACCTTTCATGAACATGGCTGTAAATACTCTTGAGAAACTATTAACAAAGTAAATCCATCAATATATAAAAGAAATACTACACCATGACCAAATGGATTTAATTGCAGGAATTATTGGCTTAGTATCTGAAAATCAATCAATGTAATTCACATAAACAGGTTATGTGAGGAAAGCCATATGATGATCTCAATAGAGGCCAAAAAAAGCATTTGACAAAATAAAACACCTAGTCATGATTTAAAACACACACATACAAACAATTTGTAGCAAACTAGGAACAGAACTTCCTAAACTTTATAAAGGACATCTTCAAAATTCCTAAAGTAATAACGTCATGGACTAAATACAATGCCCATAAGATCAGGAATAAGGCAAGGATGTCTGGTCTGACCATGTTTAACTCTGGAAGTCATAGGCAGTGCAGTAAAAGAAGGAAAAAAAGGCATGTATACTGGAAAGGAAGGAGTAAAACTATGTTCATTCACAAACAACATGACTGTTTATGTACAGAATTCTGACAAATCCACAAAAACCTACTAGGAATAAATGTAGTTAGCAAGTTACAAGACAGAAACAAGAAAAAAAAATCGATGTTCAAAATTCAATTATACTTAGCCATATTAGCAATGAACTGGAAACTAAATTTAAAAATCAATTCCATTTACAATCAAAATGGTGACATAAAGGTTAACAAAATATGTATATGACTCGTATACTAAAAACAGTGCTGAAATTAAGTTACCATGTTTACACTGAAGACTCAAATACTGCTAAACTATCAATTCTTACCAAAATGATGTATAGATTCAACACAACTCCAATCTAAATCCTAACAACTTTTGTAGAAATTGACAGATTATGCTAAAATTTCTACAGAAATGCAAAGAACCCAGAATAACTAAAACAACTTTGATAAAGAACAGCAAAGTTGGACGACTTACTCTACCAGATTGTAGGACTTATAAAAACCACAATAATTGAGACTGTGTGGTTCTGGCCTGACAGACATACAAATCAGGGGCAAAGACTCACATGTCAAAGTCAGCCAGTGGGGAAAGAAGAGCCTACAACAAATGGAGCTTAGCACAACTAGACATCCTTACTAAGAAAAAGGATAAAGCCTTGACTCTTCCCTCCCACTATATAAAAATCCACAATGAATCATAGACCTAAATATAAAAGCTAAAACTATAAACCTCTACTAGAAAAAATTCTGCACAATCATGACGCAGGCAAAGATTTCTTAGGACGTAAAAGCACTAACTATAAAAAAAAACTTATTGGCCTTCATCAAAATTTTAAATTCCTTGAAAGACACCACTGAGAAGTGAAAAGGCAAATGACAGACCAGTTGAAAATATCTGCAATACATATATTTCACGAAGGACTTGTAGTCAGAATATATAAAGAACTTAGAGTAATAAGAAAACAAAAGGTCCAAAAAGAACATGAGAAAAAGATTTAAACAGACGCTTACACAAAAGATGTATGAATGACCAATAAACATATGAAAAACACTAAATTACATCAGTCATCAGGGAAATGCCCATTCAAACCACAAGGAAATAGTAATGCCCACAAGAATGGCTAAAATTAAAAAGACTGACAATACCAAAAGTGCTGGTGAGGATAAGGAGCAACTGGGACACTCATACACTGCAGGCGGCCAAATAAAAAGTACAACCACTTCAGGAAACAGCTTGACAGCTACTTAAAAGTTAAACATATGCTTACGTATGTAGAGCTCACCAATTCAATTCCTAGGTATTTACCCAAAAGAAATGAAAATACATGCCTTCACAAAAGTGTACACAAATGTTCACAGCTGCTTTATTTGTAACAGCAGGCCAAAACCTGCGAACATCAATATCCATCCACAGGTAAATGAATAAACTGTGGTATTCATATGATAGGATAATACTAAGCAACAGAACAAATTACACATATGTGTGTAAATATGGATGAATCTCAAAAATGTGAGCAAATAATCCATTTAAGACAGAGTTCATACATTATGCTTCCATCTAAATGAAATTCTAGAACAGGCAAAACTAATATATAATGACAGAAAGGATATAATGGATGCCTGATAGGGAACTGAGACACAAGGGAATTTTGAGGGGTGATAAAAATGTCTTATATGCAACTGGAGCAGTATTTATATGGGTGCATACATCTGTCAAAACTCAAACTACCTACTTTAAATAGGTATAGTTATTTTAGCCATAACAAAAATGACTTCTAAAAAGAAAAGAACTGATCTTAGGAAGTCACGCAGACTTCACGGGGCTTTATCTTCTTCTGTTAAATGGGTCTAATACTTGATTCTCACCTCAGCATTAAATGAGATGTACATCAAAGTACTCAAAAAAGTTTTAAGTGATACAAAGACTTACAGTGGTTTTATTACTTGAGGCATTATGTAGTCAGTGTGGGATTAGCCTATGGAATAGTTTATTATCTAAAGATAATCTTCAAACTTCATTGTAACCATTTATTTTTATGTTTTCTCAAATAAATGTTGTATCAATTAATACTTTAAGGAATTAAAATTAAGCGATTTCTCTATTGTCACTTTTCATGTGCCTGGCCTACAAATGATGGAGTTGCTAATGAGCAAGCCCTCAAAGACATGTAAGGAGGAAAAAAACAATAACCACCAAGACAATAAAACACAGGCTTCATGAAAACCCACTAAAGTAAATGACTATATCCAACAAATCAAGATTTAAGTAAAAAATATATGTATTTTCCAAATGTCCTAACCACAGTGACCTGGGCAAGATGTATTTTTACGATAGTTTATATATGGCAGCTTGGGCTTGTCCACCACCCCTCAACCTAACTGCTGCTACTCCAAGCCAACAATGTAAAATAACAGCTATGGTCTTTCATTTCTAACGAATATGACATTCCTAGTGTATTTTAACCAGTCACATATGGTATACTTCAAAGCATGTTTGTGTTTTATAGCTTTCCAGATTTGAAGGTTTCCCAGGCATATGCTGATGTTGAGCCAAAAATTGTGCTTCAAATCTCAAAATCTAAAACAAGTTATAGAAAGTACACTGAAATATGCTTTATCATATAAAAATAACCATTTGTAAAACCCCCACTTAACACTCAAAAAATTGCCTGAAAGGAAGTTTGTCAGCAAATTTCTTTCTGCTGGGTATGTATGAAAAATGGGCCGGACAGTACTTGCTTTATCAAAAAAAAAAAAAAAAAGATAAAAGGTTATGACACAATCATAGCTGTTCTCTAATTTGCCTCTACTGCCCAGTCAGGCCCCATTTCCCAAGCACTATGTATGAGAAAGAGAAAAAGGACGGTGGTCATGTCTCTCTTGGTTACTACTCATCCCAGGTTTTTAGAAAGCATGAAGACAATTTAAAATTGAACAAGAGCAGGGGAAGTTTCACAAGATTTAAACATAACTATGGCAAAAACTCAAAACATAGTAAGAAATACAAATACGTTTCCTCCAGCCTACCAAGAACTATCTAGAGGTCACCCATTTCCTTCTATGAGAATGCCTGTTGGCAACATTAACATGCCACAGTGGTGGAACTCTGAGACCAACTTTACCTAAACTGGCTCATGGCCTTTACACATAGACACTGGCCAAAGCTAGAAATTAGGGTATTTTCATACCACAGAATATTGGGAAGCCTTCAAAAATAATGGTGTGGACCTATATTTGCTAATACAGAAGGATGGTTATGAAGTCTTTCTGGACAACTCGCCATAGTTTGTCATGGCTCCTCCAGCCCTAACACTACCCCATGACTCTCTGCTTAATTTCCCAATTTGCTAACATGCAAATTCCTTCCAGGATTTGTTCAGATCTCTGAGGCAAAATATCTGACCGGCCTCATTCATTATTGGTGCAGGTCAACTGGGCACCAGCTACTCTTTGGATTTTATCTGCTCTTACAAAAAATGGCTCTGGCCAAATGTAATAACACTGTATCAACTTTTATAATTCAACTACTTCCAGATCAATACAAGGCAACTATATAATGAAAGAATTTGATCAACAACCCCAAATCTATTATGACTAGATTTAGTTTCTAAAATACATTCTTGGTTACCAGGCCTATTTATATCTCAAGCATGATTCATTGAAATAAACTGGTAAAAATGCAGGTATACTATTAAAGCTAGACTGTTAATTTTTTTTAAATGTCAGTTTTATTGGGGGTGTAACTGCTATATTAAAGTATAAGATATTTAAAGTATCCAGCATGGTGATTTGATGTACATATATTGTTAAATTTTAAGCAACACAGCTTGCCAAAAGCAAAGGTAGACAGGGAATCAGCAAGCAGCCACAAGCTAACTGAAACCAAAGGCCGGCGCACTCTCCCCTCGGTTATCTGAGAGTAGACAGGCACTTACTATGTTAACATGATAAAGACGAGAGCTAACAATCTAATCACATAATTAGATTCTACTGTAAACCCCAGGAGTTCAGGAGCCTCCCACAGAACATCTAATACTGGAAGCTCAATAAATATGTATTTTATGAATAATTACAGCTCACTCTAATCTGTAGGAAAACAAAAACCAAAATCCAACCTCCACTTTCTTAGTAGAATTCTGAATGACTTCTCTTTCAAAATGTATTTAATTCTTAATTTAAATACCCACCAATATCTCTTATTACTTCACTCATTCATTATCTTTCTTTGGGACAGCTTGCTGGGAATATGGCAAACATGACCAACATGGCCCTGTCTTTGCAGAGCTGATTCTATACAAAAAGCATGCTGTCTATTACCTTGCCTGGGGAACAGCTAAGGCAGCAAACACTTTTTCCCTATTAAGAACTTATAAACATAAGCTGAAATCTATAATCCATCTTTTCGAAAAAAAGATTTCTTTTAAAAGTTAAAAGAAAAATCTTTAATAGATAAAAGTTGTTTGGTAATTTTTATCAGTACCATTTTTTTTCTTCTCATGTATAAGAAATAAAAGGTTAATAATGGAGATACAAGTAAACTTATTGTGGTAATCACTTCACAATATATACATTTATCAAATCACTGTTGTACACCTGAAACTAATTTGTTATATGGCAGTTATATCTCAAAAATAAAACACTAAAAGAAAAAGTGGAGATAAATGTGATATTTCATTTCCTTTTAGATTATTATACAAGATGTTTCACCATGTCTCTTCCAATTAGTTTTAAGTGTTTTTTCTTAAGTAGCTTAATTATATATACAAGAAATCAAAAATCTAAATCCTTTTAATCACGCAGTTGGCTGAAAGGGAAAGAAGTTCTTCTAAGCACCCCCATCCTTCCCTTTATTCCATATCCAGGGAAGAGAAATGTTGGTAAGAAACAAGACTCTGAAACACTGACTGGGCCCGCATGCTTTGCAGGGGTATTATATTCAGAGGAGTTCAAGGTCAGCACTGAGTCCTAACCTCTTCTCTGCCATCTGCTCACGTGACTAGTGCGCAGGAGCCCAGGACCTGCTCCTTCAAGAGGAAAGGCAGGTCGTCCTGCTCTAGTTCTCTCTTCCTCAAGACCAGTAAATAAGATATTAAAAGGAGCTCTAAGAATTCTGAGTTTTCTCTCTCTCCTTTAAAGATTTTCCAAGTAATAGGAAACTGTCTTCTTCTTCCAGCTCCTTCCTCTCCCCCGTTGCCTGTCCTTCCTTCCTCTCCTCATCCAACTGCTCCTAGTTTTTTTCACCACTGACCACTTCTCCGCATTTTCCCTTTCCCTCCCTGCACCTGTGCCCAGGCTTCTCTCTTACTCTCAGGTTCTTCTTCCTTTCAAATAGGCAGGATGGCCACTGACCCTACTGGAATAGTAAGTTCCATGTTTGGTTGTTATAGAAAATAAAGAACCTCTTATGACTACTTGGTTCTAGGCCAACCTAGCTTAGGACAAAAAGAGCCCTTTTACTTGATCCAGTTTAGTTCACCAAATCCTGTACTGGGGGTTGGAACCGAACCTGCCTTAACACTAAAACGTGTTCTTTGTCTTACTTGCCTTTTCTATGCATAGTTCTCTCTCCAGTGTTTCTCTACAAGGCAACCTGAGGGCTGAGTCACAGAACATGAATGTTCCTGAGCTCCTTGACCAAGGACTAAGATAGTACACAACTCACTGCATTTTCAACACCCAAGACAACTAATTTTCTCAGAACAATAAGCTTGACAGAACTTTCTGATTTTAAGGAAGAAGCTTCAGAGTGTCATTATCAGGATTACAAATCATGTTAACTCTTGGCTTTACCACGCAAGAAAGAGTAATTTTATGTTGATAAAATGTTGATAACTCCCAATTTAAATCGCTACACAGGACTCTAAATTTCACTCATATATTCTTACTCAAAGCTAAAAGGCACTTAACACTTAACATGCCCAAGATACAATTTTTGATTCTCCAGCAGTCTCATCCCACCCCTCTTCTCACGCTCACCTCCTATACCCACTGTCTAAAAAGCAACCTGAAGGCACATTTTAAAAGGAAACCAGATCAAACTCATTGCTGTATTTAAAATCTCCGGTGATTTCCTTGTACTCAGAATAATTCAAACTTCTTATGGTCTACAAGGTTCTACCTGCTTTAGTCTACCTGCAGAGTAAGACAAAGAACATGTCTTAGTATTAGTGCAGGTTTGGCTCCAATCCCGAGTACTGGATTCTGGTGAACTAAACTGGATCAAGTAAAAGGGCTCTTTCTGTCCTAAGCTATGCTGGCCTAGAACCAAATAGTCATCTCTCTAATAACCAGGTCTCACACCACTTTTCCCATCAGTCTGGCTCATGACCAGCCTCAGTGGCCTTCTTTCAGTCCCTGAAACATACCAAACTCACTCCTACATCAAGGCCATTATGCTTGCTGTTCCTCTTGCCTGTAATGTTCTTTTCCCAGATTGTCACATGCTGGCTCTTGGTATTTAGACGCCAACTCTCTATGCAGGCCTTCCCCTAACTCATTTCTATGTCTACACAGGCCTTCCCTAACTGCCCTCTGTGTCTATAGAGCCTTCCCTAACTCCCTCCCATAAAAATGGTGTCCCATTCGCTCTAGCCCCTTCTTCTTGGAGATGTACTCAGAGCATGTCCCACTGTCTGAAATTGTTATGATTTAACTCTTACTATTTGTTTTTGCTATTAAAATACTAGCTCTGTGAAATAAGGGCTTGGTCCGTCACTACTGAATCCCATTAACTAGGACCATAATAATTCTCAACAAATACTTGGAACGAATCAAATACTTTATATTGTATAAATTATATGGTAAATAAATGCAACAGTAAAATTGAAAATTGCTGAAAATGTTCCCTCCAGGAAACTCTTAGTAGAAATTTATCATCCAGATAGGCAATTTATTTATTTTGTGGATTATCTACCAACTCAGGGCCTCTGTATTTGTTCCCTGTCAGCAATACTCTTTCTCCTCACCTTTGCTCAACTGGCTCCTTATCATACTCAAATATATTCTCTTGTGTAAGGCTGCCCCTAGCCATTCTAACTATAATAAAGTGGCGCAAAATTCCTTCACATCGCTTTTATTCTTTTATTTTCTTCATGGTCCTTACCACTCTCTAAAATTATCTTTTATTTGTTTACTTGTTTGACAGCTTACCACCAACTATAATTTTTAGAGTCAGGAAAACAATTATCAGCATTCTTACATCCTGCAAATGTATCAAAAGAACTTCCTGAAAAGATAGATAGGTCCCTGGAACAGCTTTGTAACATAGCTCATTAAACCCCCTTTCAGCCAAAAAGCAGTACAGGCTAAGAAAGAACCTAAGTTTTATAAAGATCTTTTCTTCCTATTAGAGAAGCTCATTTATCCATGTATCTGAATATGGGCAAGGATCCAAATGGAACAATTTTTACAAAGCTTTTTTTATTACCTATTTTCTTTCTTTAAATCACATCACTGACATTAATCAAAAACAATTTGCTAAACTGCAGCCATCTACGAAGCTGCAGAAATGGGCTGGTATCATGGGGTGAGGAGAGGGGTCATCTGCTCAACACAGACAACTGCTGTGACCATCACGAGTCTACAGCACTGCACTGTAACTGCAAATTAGAAAAATCTGCATTTCTATATCAAACCTGCTAAAACATCTCAGTCTTTTGCTCTTATATATATTTATATAATTATATATAAGTAACTGATATCATATATAAAGACATATAACCTTCTACTATACCATCTATTGTTAGTAGCATACAATGAATATACAATATCTTTTGTCTCTTTTTAACAGATGAAAAGTCCTAGCTAATATACATTTAATTCAACTTCAATAGCTATCAAAAATGATTGCTGGCAGGTCTTTAATATCAGACTCCCTAAGTATCTTAACAGTTTTGCTATTTAAAATGACTTATGAAGATGAGATTACAAACAAAAGCATATTACATTTTCATTATTCAAAAGTGAATTATCAAAAACAAAAATTCAAAAAGATACATGCACCCCCATGTTCACTGCCACATTATTTACAATAGCCAAGATACAGAAACAACCTAAGTGTTCATCAATGGATGAATGGAAAAATAAAATGAGGATGGATATATATACAGAGAGAGGAATATTATTCAGCCATTAAAAAGAATGAAATCTTGCCAATGGATGGACCAAGTAAGTCAAACAGAAAGATGAATACTGTATGCTCTCACTTATATGTGGGACCTAAAAAATAAATTTCTTTAAAAATAACCAAGCTCAACAAAGAACAGATTGGTGATTGCCAGAGGAGGGGGATAGGGATGCAGTGGATGCAATGGGTGAAGGGGTCAAGGTACAAACTTACAGTTATAAAACAAGTCATGGGGATACAATGTACAGCATAGTGACTCTGGTTAAAACTGTTGTGTTGCATATTTGAAAGTTGCTGAAAGCATATCTTCAAAGTCCTCATCACACACACAAAAATATTATAACTATGTATGGTGATAGCAGGAATTTATTGTTTTGGGCTTGCTGCTTTTACAGTCTTGTCTGTAACAATGGCATCTTCAGTGGTGTAAAACTTCCAAGCTTTCATGATGTCTCTCTGTCCCCAGCACTGACAACCCTTCCCACCACAGTAAACTGCGAGTAATGAGCCTTAAGGGCCCTGAGGCCCCTCTGATCTAGAGGCTGAATTAGAGGCACTGTCTTTGGGAGCAAAGAGACCACTTTAACGCCTTCAGTGCTGAACTCATGGGGTCCTGGGTGGCAAGGGGCGTTGTCCAATATCCAAAGAACTTTAAGAGGCAGTCCCTTACTGGCAAGGTACTTCCTGATTTCAGGGAAAAGGCATCTGAAGAACCAACCCAGAAAAACGGCTCTTGTTGTGCAGGCCTTCTTGCTGTACAACCACAAAACTGGCCGCTGGTGCTTATCTTTTCCCTTCAAGGGTCAGGGGTTAGCAGCTTGATAGATAACGACAGTACTGATCACTAACCTGATGGCATTTGCACAAAATTTTAGTTAGCCTATCCCTTCCTGCCTCAAATCCTGGTGCCTGCTTCTCTTCCTTACTGATAAATATGTCCTTTGTGTAATTTTTTCCCAGAATAGGGCTCTTTGGTCTACATTAATGACTTTGCTTTTTCTCGAATCATACTGGGTCTATAGGTGTGCCTTTCTTATAGTAATCCTGCACTCACATAAAAGCTGCATTTCCAACATGAAATAAAAGGTATTCCCACCCCCCCAAAATGCAAGATTTTCATGGTTACAACAGATTCACAAATTTTCTTTTCTTTTTTTTTCCACAATGGTCCTTACACTGGATTCATTTATCTTGAAATGGGCAATCACAGCTGCAGACCTCAATCTATGGTACTTACCAAGCAATTCAACTTTTTCTTGTAATGTCATGACTTTTCTCTGTTTCTTGGGAGCATTTTCAGCAACACTAGAAGCACTTTGTACGGCCCCCTAGTGTTCTTCAATGTTTACAGCATTGCACTTAACACAAGGAAAAATATGCGAGAACTGCAGAGATCACTTTTTGCTGGGTACGCTGTTCGCTGTATTTACACTGCACACGCGGGGACAAGCCACACATGGCGTTTTAAGCAGAAATAAGCAACATGTGCGCTTGCCACGACAGCAAGACAAGGCGCTGTGAAGGTAGCACAGTGGCACCGTGTGCATGACAGCTAATCGGACGCAGCTGATTTAATATTGCATCTTTACGTCTGTTTACATTTCTCTCGACTGAAAGGAACCACGCATGGTCTGTAAGTTGATAAATTCTGACTTTTTTTTTTTTACAATTTATTTTGGTATCATTAACCTACAATTACATGAGCAATATTGTGGTGATTAAACTACCCCCTTCATCAGGTCCCCCCCACCAACCCTATTACAGTCACTGTCCATCAG
>JAQQAC010018689.1:2947681-3028080 GCA_029783875.1 Phataginus tricuspis | reverse complement strand
CTGCCAATCGTAATGCCCCTTTTACCCTCTTATCCCTCCCTTCCCACACATCTCCCCAGTCCCTTTCCCTTTGGTAACTGTTAGTCCATTCTTGGGTTCTGTGAGTCTGCTGCTGTTTTGTTCCTTCATTTTTTTTTTTCTTTGTTGTTATACTCCACATATGAGTGAGATCATTTGGTACTTGTCTTTTTCGGCCTGGCTTATTTCACTGGGCATAATACCCTCCAGCTCCATCCATGTTGTTGCAAATGGTAGGATTTGTTTTTTTCTTATGGCTGCGTAATATTCCATTGTGTATATGTACCACATCTTCTTAATCCATTCATCTACTGATGGGCACTTAGGTTGCTTCCATTTCTTGGCTATTGTAAATAGTGCTGCAATAAACATAGGGGTGCATCTGTCTTTCTCAAACTGGGCTGCTGCATTCTTGGGGTAAATTCCTAGGAGTGGGATTCCTGGGTCATATGGTATTTCTATTTTGAGTTTTTTGAGGAACCTCCATACTGCTTTCCACAATGGT
Source organism: Phataginus tricuspis (assembly GCA_029783875.1). Classification (NCBI taxonomy): domain Eukaryota; kingdom Metazoa; phylum Chordata; class Mammalia; order Pholidota; family Manidae; genus Phataginus; species Phataginus tricuspis. Next base: position 3,027,557 of record JAQQAC010018689.1, on the reverse strand, counting down.
TGAACTAATTTGCATTCCCACCAGCAATGTAGGAGGGTTCCCCTCTCTCCACATCCTCGCCAACATTTGTTGTTGTTTGTGTTTTGGATGTTGGCCATCCTCACTGGTGTGAGGTGATATCTGATCTTTATTATGTCTCTCCTTCTGGTGACTTTGGGCCTCATTTGTTCTTCTTTTTCCAATTTCAATAATTGTGTCTTTAGACTGTTCATTTGGGAATGTTCTTCCTTCTTTAAATAGGCCTGGATTGCAATATACTTTTCTCTTAGAACTGCCTTCGCTGCGTCCCACAGAAGTTGTGGCTTTGTGTTGTTGTTGTCATTAGTCTCCATATATTCTTTGATTTCTGTTTTGATTTGGTCGTTAACCCATTGATTCATTAGGAGAATGTTGTTAAGTCCCCATGTATTTGTGAGCCTTTTTGATATCTTTCTAAAATTTATTTCTACTTTTATACCTTTGTGATCTGAGAAGTTGGTTGGTAGGATTTCAATATTTTTGAATTTACTGAGGTTCTTTTTGTGGCCTAGTATGTGGTCTATTCTGGAAAATGTTCCATGTGCACTTGAGAACAATGTGTATCCTGCTGCTTTTGGGTGCAGAGTTCTGTAGATGTCTGTTAGGTCCATCTGTTCTAGTGTGTTGTTCAGTGCCTCTGTGTCCTTACTTATCCTCTGCCTGGTTGATCTATCCTTTGGAGTGAGTGGTGTGTTAAAGTCTCCTAAAATAATTGCATTGCTGTCTATTTCCTCCTTCACTTCTGTTAGTATTTGTTTCACATATGCTGACGCTCCTGTGTTGGGTACATATATATTTATAATGGTTATATCTTCTTGTTGGACTGACCCCTTTATCATTATGTAATGTCCTTCTTTATCTCTTGCTACTTTCTTCGTTTTGAAGTCTATTTTATCTGATACAAGTACTGCAACACCTGCTTTTTTCTCTTTGTTGTTTGCATGAAATATCTTTTTCCATCCCTTCACTTTTAGTCTGTGTATATCTTTGGGTTTGAGGTGAGTCTCTTGTAAGCAGCATATAGATGGGTCTTGCTTTTTTATCCACTCTGTTACTCTGTGTCTTTTGATTGGTGCATTCAGTCCGTTTACATTTAGGGTGATTATTGATAGATATGTACTTATTGCCATTGCTGGCTTTAGATTCGTGGTTCCAAAGGTTCAAGGGTTGCTTCTTTACTGTCTAAGAATCTAACTTAACTTTCTTGCTAAGTTATTGTGAACGCCGTCTGATGTTTCTTTATCTCTCCCTTCCTATTCTTCCTCCTCCTTTCTTTATATATTAGGTGTTTTATTCTTTGCCTTTAGTTAGTATTTGGATGGTCTGCTTTCTTTGCTATGGTTTTATTTTCTCTGGTGACATCTTTTTAGCCTTAGGGATGTTTCCCTCTAGAGCAGTCCATTTAAGATATCCTGTAGTGGTGGTTTATGAGAGGCAAACTCTCTCAACTTTCCTTTGTCTTGAAATTGTTTAATCCCTTCGTCATATTTAAATGATAATCGTGCTGGATACAATATTCTTGGTTCGAGGTCCTTCTGTTTCATTACGTTAAATATATCATGCCATTCTCTTCTGGCCTGTAAGGTTTCTGTTGAGAAGTCTGATGACAGTCTGATGGGTTTTCCTTTGTAGGTGATCTTTTTTCTCTCTCTAGCTACCTTTAATACTCTGTCCTTGTCTTTGATCTTTGCCATCTTGATTATTATGTGTCTTGGTGTTGTCTTCTTTGGGTCCCTTGTGTTGGGAGATCTGTGGGCTTCCGTGGACTGTGAGACTATTTCCTTCCCCAGCGTGGGCAAGTTTTCAGCAATTATTTCTTCAAAGACACTTTCTATCCCTTTTTCTCTCTCTTCTTCCTCTGGTACTCCTATAATGCAAATATTGCTCCGTTTCGATTGGTCACACAGTTCTCTTAATATTCTTTCATTCTTAGAGATCCTTTTATCTCTCTCTGCCTCAGCTTCTTTGTATTCCTGGTCCCTGTCTTGTAATTCCTTGATCGTGTCTTGAACCTGATTCAATCTGCTGTTGAGCCCGTCGATGGCTTGTCTCATTTCTGTATTGTCTTTCCTCACTTCCCTCACTTCCTCCCTCAGCTCTTGCACATTTTTCTGTAGCTCTGTCAGCATGGCTATGACTTTTATTCTGAATTCTTTTTCAGGAAGACTGTGCATGTCCATTCCTTCAGATTCTCTCTCCGGGGTGGTGTTTGTCTGAAGCTTTGTCTGTATCATATTCTTCTGTCTTCTCATGACTATAGAATTGGTTGTTGGTAGTTGTCACGTATGTCAGCTGGGCTCTTTATGACCGCCTCACCGGGTGCCAAGTCCTCTCTCAGGTGTAGTTTCCCGCCAGAGCACTGGGGTGGGGAAGCGCTTGGGTCCCGCCGGGTCGGGGCTCCGTATCTTACCCGCCTCGCTGGGTGCCGAGTCCTCTCTCAGGTGTAGCTGCACGCTGTGCCCTTTCCTGTGTATTCTGGTCTCTCTTTTAGGAATAGTTGTATTTGCTGTGTTTTCGTGAATAAATATAATGTTGGGAGGAATTTTTCTGCCGGTCTGTTCACGTCGCCATCTTCCCGGATGTCCAAATTCTGACTTTTTAAAAATAGATTTGTGTGTATTTTATGGTAGTAAATGATAAAATAGACTAGTATCTAACACATTATTTTATGCATACTTATCTTTTTCTTAATTTCTTCAAAATTTCTAGGCTATGTGATTTATCTTTGAGTTTTTCAAATTGCCACAAATCTCAAAAAAATTTTCCAATATACTATTGAAAAAAATTTGCATGCAAGTGGACCCATGCAGTTCAAAACCATGTTGTCTAAGGATCAACCATATATATAATGTTATATATCATACCTCAATTAAAAAAAATTTTTTTAAGCAAATTATCTATTTTATAGACAAAGCTTAAAGCAAATTCTTCCATCATACTTTAGATCCTACCTCTGAAAAGTCAAAGAAAATTTTTTTTAAAGGAATATGCATCTGAAACTGTGTGTACGATACATCTGAAGTCAAATAAAATGGTTAAAATTTCTGAATTGAGAAATAAGATATGAAAGTGTTACTTTAGGAAAATTAATCTGGCAACAGCATACCATAGAGAGTAGATAAAATAAGTCTTAAGGAGGCAAGTCCACATACAAACTCGATTCCCATTGTTGTTTTCATTAAAACAGAAGCTACTGGCAATGTGTATATTAAAGAATATTTTTAAGAAAAACATGGGTATGATATTTAGTTTTAGCACCAACACTGTCACTTGCCACTCTTCTCTATAAAATAAAGCAATTTAACCAAATTTGTTTAAATATGGGTTTATAATCCATTCATGGGTCATATATGAAGTCTGTTCAGTTAGTCACAACCCGTATTTTCTCCAAATAGAATTTTAAGAAATCAAGTTACAGGAAAAATACTTTTGTCTCTGTGATATATTTGTAACTAGGTAAACCAGGTGTGGTAGACACATTTGTAGTTAAAATATATTTCTGTGAGTCACAGTCAAAAAAGAATTTTAAAACTCTTGAACAGATGATTGTTAGAGTCTCTTTCACTTCTAAAACTTTACTTCTACAGTTAATCTGTCCTCAACTGGAAAAAAAAGGTCAATGGATGGCTTTTTCTTTAATGCTCAACTACAGTTCTTTTAATGGCAAGCAAAAGAAAGAATCAGATAGATTAGATTAGATTTTCATTACATATTTATATCTAATAGGTATCTATTAGATATATAACAGAGTGGATAGATAACTATGCTAAGTCAAACAAAAACTGGGACTTACTGAGAGGACACCAAAGTAGTTCACAGACTCTATAGAAGAGCTGAACCACCAAGCTTAGGAGGGACAGAAACTGAGCAGCTCCAGGGACCTCAGCAGCAGAGGCTCCCAGGCTTCTGGCCAGGGCACTGCTCAGGAAGATGGCGTGATTCCAACCATCTTCCATCATTGTAGTGAATTCTCCCTCCATTGGGGTTTTCAGATTCCCAGTAAACAAAGTAATCAGCCCACCATACATCAAGTACCTTAACTCTTAGATAAGTCAGCAATGGCCAGAAACAGGGTATGCTTCTGGTCTCTGAGGAGTCTCTGTGGCCAAAAATTAATACTTCATTTATTGAGCCCTTATATTCCAGGCATAATACTTGGCATTTAGCAATATGATAAATATACACAATGTATATGTATATCAAAATAAGAAGTTATACACCTTAAAAATTTATAATTTTGTCAATAAAACCAGAAAAAATTAGAATTACAAGTTTTCAATAGCTAAAGGAGAAGGTGGATTATACTTAAGAATAAGACTTTTAATATAATGTTATATTGAATATTACAATGAACATATTTTTCATTTCACATGTTCTTGAAAACTAAGATAATTATAAGTCATTCTTTTCTATTCCAATGTTGTGAAAATGAATCCTAAAGTAAAATGTTTTAAATTAAACAATTTTGCAAAATGAATCACTGTTTTTTAAAATCTATATCTTTATATGTCAGTGGTCACTAAATGAGATACACATCCCTTATATAAGAGCACCTGCTATGGTCTTAATTGTTTGTGTTCCCCCCAAATTTATCCTAAAGCCCAAAGTGATGATATTGGGATCTGGGGCTTTTGGCAGGTGATGAGGTCATGAAAGCCGACCCCTCATGAACGGGGTTAGTGCCCTTATAAAACAGGCCCCACAGAGATTCCTACCCTTTTCACCATGTGAGGACGCAGTGAGAAATTGGCTTTCTACAACCTTGAAGAGGCCTTCACCAGAACCTGGCCATGCTGACCATTGATCGTGGAGTTCCCAGCCTCAAGAACTGTGAGAAATACATTTCTGTTGACTGTAAGTTACTCAGTCTGTGGTGTTTTGTTAATAGCAGACTGAACAGACTAAGACAGTTCCTTAGTCTGATTATCAAAACCAATCCCTTTTCTTCCCACTAGTCCTATTCTTGGGATTCCCACTCTGCTCCCCTCTCACATATTCCCCTTCACTGCTACACACCCTCTCCCTCTTTGACATCCTATTTCATGTTGGTAATTTTCTGGGAGTCTCTCCAGAATCAATGCAGAGCATAATAACAGGACAGAAAGAAGGATGACAGTACAATGTACTTGTAGAACAAGCACTGGGTTAGGAGTCAGAAGACCTGGGACCTAAACCTGCTTTGTCACTAACTAGTTATATGATCATGATGTGTTCACTTCCTCCTTCTACATTTCTTTCAGCAGGAACCAAGTATTTATTAAATAAATCTATCTATAAACTTTTCTTACTTGTCAAAAGAAACGGCAGTAACTGCCCTATTTACCTGTTATGGTTGTTATAAAAAAAAGGGGGGTAAGTGCTCATAAGCTATTAAGCACTACAAAAATAGTATGGTTTGGGGTTTTTTTTACACTGAGGTATAACTGACATAAAAGATATCAGTTCCAGGTGAACAGCATAATGATTCTGTATTTATATGTTGCAAAATGATCACTGCAATAGTTACAAAATTTTTCTTCTGCAATGACAACTTTTAAGATTTGCTTTCTTAGCAACTTTAAAATAAGCAACACAGTATTAACTACAGTCACCATGTTGTACATTATATTGCTATGTCTTATTTTATAACTGCAAATGTATACGTTTGACCCCCTTCCCCATTTTGCCTCCTTTCTGCCCACCTCTGGCAATTACTGTCCTTGTATCTGTGAGCTTGATTTTTTTTTTTTTAGATTCCCACGTATGATCTCACTTTTTTTCACTTGTTTGTTGTACTGGGGTTTTGGAAGGCCATGGTGTAAATGGAATGGGCATGTGCTTTGGAGTCAGCAGATACAAGCTAAATCCTCCTTTATTACCTGTTTGGCCCTGGCAAGTTAATTCACCTTTTAAAGTGGCAGTTTTCTCATCTACAACCACCTGTATCACATATCACATTAATAACTTACATTTGTAAAGTTCATTCAATTCTCCTTATTCCTCATTCCATGCCTATAATTCTGCGCCTCAGTCCTATCGTTTCCATGCTGCAGCTCTTTCAATCTCAAGCAACCCCTCATGTCTTCCAAGAGCATCTTTAGAGCAGATTCCATCTACTTGCTCACCAATGCCTAGCCTAGAGTACACAATAGGAACTGAATATCTATTAAATAAATGAATCCCCGTCTGTCTTTGCAGTAAACGTGTAAGTGTAACGTAAACAAAAAACCAACAAAATGCACTATCAATCTTATTTCATTTCTTTGTACAAAGACCCACTTTCACTTATACCAACTCTTTTTTAATACATACTAAGAAGAAAAATTTATAGTCACCTTTATCCTTTTCATCAAAAATAAGATATTTAATAATATCAGCTCCAGATTTTTAAACTATAAAGCTGGACCTCTTAACTTATTTCATATTTCATCATTATTAGGTAAAAATATCACGGTTCAAAAGTACCTCGATCAGCAGAGAGGATGGGGAGGCTAACATCTAGACCCTGAGGCTCCTAGAAGAATGGAGTAAAATCAGTAAGCTAGTTTTTCTATAGCTATAATATAGTTGACCACCTTGATATAAGGGATAAAAGTTTTTTTGCTAGGCTTACTCTAGATTCTCTTAATTTCCCAACTCTAATTAGCCAAAATACCACCTCAATTCTACCTCAAAAATGCCTCTCCCAATCAACCCCTCTTCTGCAGCTCAACAGCCTGAGGCCCCTGGTTATTTCAACAGGCTCCTAAGTGGTAACGCTTCCACAATACCACCACAGTGGCCTTCTGTAATGCAAATCTACAGCGACCCTTTGGGTTAGAGCCCTACACTGGTAGTCCCCTGTCATTTCCAGGATAAAGCACACACTTGGCCTGACATAAAAGGTCATTGATGCCCTGACCCCATCTAACTCTCTGCTCTTACTTTTTTCATCATTCCCTAGTATGTACCCAGTGCTAAACTTACAGCCAAATCTCTTGCTTTTGCCTGAATGTATTATGCTCTCACACTTCCTTTTAACTTCCCTGATACTCTCAATCACACAACCTTACAACATGCCCTTCACCTGCCACCTGGAAAGCTCCTTTACATCTTCCCAAACTCAGCATTTAAAAGTAGGATTGAGCAAAATACACTTGAAACATTTGTATTATAATTTGATTATTTTCCTACAATCCCCAGTGCAAAGTAAGACACCAAAGGATAGAAATTTTTCAATCACCAAAGATAATAACACAGTACATGGCAGAAACTCCATAAATATACTGAATAAATTAATAAACGGCCTTATTTTGTTATAAATATAAAAATGGTTTTTGCGAGATCATCTGGTAAAATAAGCACCATTCATCAAGTTATTTCTATGAGAAGGTAAACTTGGAATTCTAAATATACTATTATCCATAAACAGATTCAAACATATAAACATGGTTGTAAGATATCAAAAGATAATGTAAATTTGTAACTGAAGTGTACATAATATGTTACCTAGAAATAATGGAATCCAAATGAGGTAGTTATTAGTGGGGATAAGAAACTGAGATCCAGCACCATACACGAGGAAAAAACCCCTATTCAATAGTAACTATGAGAATGTAAAAGTTTTTCCCAAACAAGTTCTGCTCATAAATTTGCAAGGCATTATTATGCAAGGCAACTAGAAATTATTATCTCCTCAACTACTACTGTAATGTTACATTTATATATTCCTTTTCATCTAAAGTACAATTTTTAATATTCATAAACAGGTTAAAGATTTTTTTAAGCTTCTACATAAGTAAATTACATGGAATTCTAACAGATGGTGCCACCATGGAAATCCCTAAGAACAGATGCCAAACTGGACCAACGTGCTGGAAAGGAAGGAAGTAGGAAGAAAAAGAAAAAAGGGATACACAATGTTCTTGAGATCAGCTTCTCTGTTCTCAACACCTTTCTTGTATCCAGAAAAGCTAATGGTAACTAGGGATTACATTGTACTTTCTCAAAAATCAAGAAACTCATATCTATCCAGAAAAACTCTATCACAATTCTGCTTCATTGACTATTAGCAGTCATTGAACTCAAAAGCTAGAGTTACTCCCTTGTACAGGAAACTAACATAACCTTCAAGACAGAAACAGGATGGATAAATTACTTTGCAAAGAAGCCTGGGCAAATTACAAGATTACCATTTCCACTTCTTTCCACCTCTCCACTCCCCACTTTCCTATTATGTAGGCAGACTCAAAAAATACAACTTAGTGGTTAAGAACATGCAATTTACAGTTAAAGCAGAGAAAATCTGAATCCTGCCCTCACTATTTACTGTGCTTGCTCTGTGACCTTAACTGTGGTCTCAAAGCTTCAGTTCCTCTTCTGTAGAACAGGGATGACATACTTCACTGTTCAGACTGTCATAAGACTTACATTATATGAGAGTGTGTGTAAGAACACGGCCTGGCACATAGTAAACTAAATCAAAAGAGCCACCAGATAGTCTGATAAGTGAACAAGTATACAGATAAATATAAGCAAATCAAGAAGATCTGATAATTAATAATCTGCATTAATTTACACCATTTGATATTATAGCAGTTCATAGTGTTTTGCAATGTTTCATTTGTTTAATGTAGGCAGGGAAAAAACAAATCAACCAACCACCACCACCACCACCACTACCAATAGCAACAAAACCCTGAGAAAACAATATAAGAACGTATTTCATGGCCTGTAACCCATAAAAAGGTTAAAAATCCTTAACTTCACCTCATAGCCTCTTCATAATCTAACCCCAACCTACTTTTTAGCCTCATCTCACATTTATGCCTCCATGCAGTCAACACTGCAACTTGTAATACACAACCTACTTTCAAGTTCAAACTTGGGTCAAACAATCAAATTCTTCAGCCCAGTTACCATTACCACCCCATAGCTTTTCCTACCCTTTGAGGCCCCCATTAGTCGTCCTGTGCTATGCCACCTTCCCTAATCTTCCCTAGCAGAAATCAGCACATCGCCTCTACATTCCCAATGTCTACTGCTTAAGCTTGTAATTAGAGCACTTCCTGTATGCTGTCTAGTTTCTTCCCAGTCTTCACTAGATTCTAAGCTCAACATCATTCCAGTGGAGGTTTCAGAGGTCAGCTGAATGCACAGACGACAAAATATGATAAAATGAAACAACATTTCTTTATTTATATGACTATCCTCCTTGAAGTTAAAAAAATATTTCCATCATCTTTCTGTGTCATAACCACAGCTTCACTGGCCTTCCCATTATAAAGCAGTGTAATGGCTAGTAGCATAGATGCATAGTAACATTTTAGGCTATGTTTTCTGAATATCCAAAAACATCCATTACAACAATACTGATATAGTTCATGAAAGAACATTTTATGCCTTACGTATCAAATGACCTATCGATCCACTTTAGTTTCCATTAACCAAACAGAATGTTCAATCTCTTTTTGATACTCATTAAAAGAAAGCACTTTCAAATATTTTGCTTATATAATCATGATTGTTCTAAAACAAGATTTGGTTAAATAATTAACATAATTTTACAAGTCCATATGAAAATCAATCTTATAATTTCATATCATGTACTATATCCATATGTATACACATTTACTTAAATAACTGAGTCTTATAAATATCAATTGTTATTTCCTTTGTATGCAAAAATGATTGGAAAGCCGATTGACAACCAGGAGTCTGATCTGTAGCCAGTCTACAAGTTTAGACAGCTGGGAAAACATGATTCTAAATAAATACTTAAGTGTGCAAGTTTGCTTCAGATTATAGCATTGTTACAACTCTAATTCATTCAGATTCTAATTCTAGTTTTGCTACTACACAGGGTTACCTCATGAAAATTATTTAACCTCTCTAAACTCTAAGTATCACATATATAAAATGAGTCAAACTTCCCGTATACTCTTGATCATAAAACCTGCCCAGAACACTTGTTTAAAAATACATGTCCCAACCCCTCTTCTAAAAGATCTAATTTAGCAGCTCTGACTAGAGGGCCAGGGGGAATCTGTATTCAAAGTTCCCAGGTCTTTTAGATTCCTTATGACTGGGAAGTTTCATACATCATAGTTTCTGATTTTTAAGGCTCTTTCTGGCTATAAAATTCTATGAATTTAAGATTTTATGATATTGATCAAATCCCTCAGCCCAACCTGAATGCACTTTCGCTAGGGAAAGAAAGTTTAAAACCTTCTCGGTACTCTTAAGCAACCTTTTTTTAGCAAATGGCTCCACTGACTACACATAGCTCAATTTTCACATCATCCTAGATATGAGTATTTATTTCAACAAAAAATTTGATAGATAACATGATTTGGGCTAGGACATACTTTCGGTTGAGAGATGTTCCCCTATGATTTTATATATAGAACTCTTCCTCTGGTAATCTTTCAGTCACACTGAATGTTGAGACTCCAGCATACTTCATGCTAGCTCTCAGAATGGTGTGCATTTAACACTATAACTGTGTATTGTTTACATTTGCTCTTTACTCACATTCTTGTAATATTCATTATACAGATCACAATTACCATGCCTTCTAGCAATCCTAATAGTGACTATGTGCTGAATAAAGTTTAATCCATTATAATTAACAATTGGCTTTAAAACATAGCATCTGAAAATACTTCTCCACTAGTATATAGACGAAAACATTTTAAAGGTTATACTCTTAAAATCTGTCTTTGAAAGCACTGTGATTAAAAAAAAGCATATATTCTCCAATGTGTGTTCTCATTTAAAAAAAAAGACATTTCTCTCAATCCTTACACACCCCCAAATTAATAAAATTTGAATAGTCAAATTTGCCTTATTCTTATAATACTTTTGTTACCACTACATAATTTTTTTCCCCAAAAGGCTAAGAGGGAGCTTACAGAAATAAAATATCCCCAAAGTAGTAAGATAATTTAGACAAGGAAGATGGGGAATGGGAGGGAATCACTATAATCAGTACAGTTAAACACACTATTTTTCATTATACCTCCCAAACAGCAGGACAAAGAAGGAAACCGATACTTATTATTCTTATTACTCTAAAATCAAATGAAAGTTTCTTAAGGAACAAAGTTTTTACTCACACAGGTTTTATAAAAATAGTTATTATTACAATACCAAAAATTTCACAGCAATTGGAAAACATTCAATCAAACTGTGACAAAAACTTCAAGTATACAATTAAACAGGTCAATAAGTGACAGTGCAAAGGGTTAAGATGATGTAGTCAAATAGGCAGTACTCTAAAAATCCACAGATAGAAGTCAGAACCAGAGAAACAGAAATTCCATATCACTTAAATTACATTCCTTAAATTTTGTTTTCTACAATCAGATTTAAATACATTCACAGCTATCAGCAGGATCAGTACTGTTGGAAAGAAACCTGACTGTGATGCAATTAGCAGTCTATCAATCCTCTCATTCTTAAATACAAGTATCTTCATATTTTATCTTTGCACACACATAAAATGCACCAGAAAAATAATGTAGAAAACACGTTGTTTCACTCTTATTAAGGAGGATATAAAATAGATTACCTATTCTAAGGACAACTCAGTTATGTAACAAATATCTGTATTTGAAAGAGCAGCTGTTTAGCAAACAGATTCACAAAGTCATTGATGTGCTTTATAACTACCCACTTGGCCTTGAAATAATGGAAGTGGAAATAATCAAAGCAGAATAGCAGCAACTCTAGAAAGGCTGGGCATTAGACTGCTGGATACCAAAGTAGAATTCTGCTCACCCTGGTACCAGCAAACTGTTCACATAGACGTATGACACATACACAAAGCAGGTATACAAAAATCAGAGGGTAGCCATAAGGTAAACAGCCATCAGTGAAAGCTGAAAACCCCATATCTAATAATAACCATTCTTAGATCCTTAATAATTCTATTATAAATCTATAACTAAATTTATTCACTAAACTTTTCTTGAGACATTATCCTCCATTCCTTGAAAGTAATAAAGTAGGGTTTTGTTTTAAAGAAAGATACTAGGCAAAAAGCAAAGTAGTCATCACTTCACTTAGAACTAAATTTGGTAAATTTTGTTCACCCTTCTTCAATCTCCTAATTTCATATATATCTCAGAATATTTTTCTACATACACCTCTCTGCTTCCTCTCATGTTATGTCAACTAGTCTCATATAAGCGAATAATTTAATGAAGTGTGCAAATCTGGTTTTCTAACACCATTCTTGATGATGCCCAGCATTTTGTGAACTTGAGCTAAACTAGTACAACTGGCTGAAGCAGCATACAGTGAGCTTACATTGGGATCTGTCCCCAGAGACTATCATGATTGAGGTCCTGAATGCTTGCTCTAGGCCAGCCTCGAGTTCCTCATTGTGTATTCTTCACAAAAATGAATTAATGTTATTAAATAAACTAAAAAGATATGATACGCAGAAATTTACCAAGAGGTCATTAAGCACATAGATGAACACTTATAAATCATCTCTTTCCTAAAAAGAATAAGGTCAAGAATTTTATTTCCATCTCTTACTAGTCTGTATGGAAAAAACACAATTTTAAATTGAATAAAAGTCATTTTAAAGTAGTTGGAAATTATGTGATTGTTTTTTCCAGTTATTAGAGTGGCACCAAACATCCCAAAATACTTTATTAAAATCTTTCTTAATTTGGAAGTGACATTTCTAAGAAAAAGATAGTTTTTAAACTCTAGGCAGAGATGAAAATCCAGTTTGTAAACGTATATCCGTTTTACAATACAAGTCACACTCAAAAGCATACACCGCACCGTAATCTTGGGCATACAGACTCACCATCTGTATGGGTTTCTTGTGCAGATCTCGTTCAGTTACCAACTTTTCTTGGTCAGTGACATAAAGACCTTTCTGTGCTAGTGCCTGGATCACAGCATCATGGCCCAAAAGGGGTTTTGCAGCGTCACTCTTGAGGATGAGGCTCCCAGCACGACAGTACAGCTCGGCCGACAGGAGCAGATTAACAACAGGCGGTTTGATGTGTTCCTGGTCATACTGATCTGTGTAAAATGGCTCTCCGAGCTCCTGTGGCACATTTTCTACAAAATAAAGGAAAAGAAAATCGTACAAGATTGTATTAAAGAAACATAATTAACTTAACAATTATTATTTACATCACAGAAGTTAAGATTTCTTCTAAAAATAACAACCCTTCAATTAAAAAGATGATTTATTAGTCCCTGGCAGATAATCTGGAATGAGAAAGAGAATTTTCCTTTACAGAAGATATACTCTAAGTATATTATAAAAAGAAACTACGCATTCTTAAATACACAAAATGAGCTAAAAAAATTCCTAAAAATTAGTCTCAGTGAATCCCCTAACGTTCAAGCAGTCAACCAAGAAATGCACCGTAAACACATTTCAGGGGATTACTAGGCCTTGCCACCCGAGTATAAAATTGTTTGCCCAAAGTTGTATGGCTAGTCACTTGCCAGACAGGAACTGCCTGACGCATTCTGTTCCCGAGTCCAAGCCCTCTGGTCCTCCTTTCCTGCTCAGCCTGCTGAGTTACCGGGGGCAGTGAGAGCTAGTCTAGGAAAGAACTACTCTTAGAAACCCCTTATATACTAGGAAACCACTGTTATCCCCATCTTCCCACTGAATACTCCTCATCCTGCCTCAAAAAGCCCAACTGGCCCATTCAGTGTAGACACAGAAAGAGCAAATGGGCCATGGGAAGGAAGCCAAACTATCCTTCCAAGTTTCCCCTCTAATAGCCACTTCCCCTGAAGAAGGTCTGCTTTGCATCTGATGGCAGGAAGATTACTAAACCAAACAAAACATGTCTCACTGTTTTACAGGTTGTCTGCCTTTTCTACTGCATCTCTTCCTCTCCTGGCCCACCCCTTACCTGAGCTCTCTGCTTTTCATCAAACCCAGGACAAGAATAAGGTCAGTCTCCCAAAAAGCAAGGCGGGACATCTAAGTTACAAGCTTCACTAGAGAGCAATCACAGAACCTAACAGTGCGGGCCTGAGCCAGCTCCTGAGTGTTCAGTACTCCTCAGTACTGAGCCAGCTCCTCACCTGCCTCCTCTTTGTAAAGTGAGGTTTCGAGGCCAGCCATCCTCCATCACAGATTTTACAAGTCTGCTGAGTAGGCAGCTTTAAAATAAGCTCAATGTAAGCCATAGTACTAATAAAAAACAGCATTTAAAAATATATAATCACAAAAGTATTGATATACTCCTTAGCAATTTTTACCTAGATGTTTTTGAAAAGCTCCTATTATTAGAAAAATATTCTCATCAAACAATAGTATAGTAATTATTGCATGTTCATTTTATATACCAGCATGGTTCTGGGAAATTCAAAGAATTAGAAATAATCCTTATCTTCAAGGAGCCTGTAATCTACCAAAAAACTAGGCAGACAAGTGAAGTTAAGCAAGTCAGAATTTGGAGACAATTATAAGCAATAAATGATTAAGCACCAAATGAAAGAAATGAAGTCTTTAAGTTCAGAGGAGGAAGCATCACAGTGGGCTGACATGACTTCATGTTAAAGAAACAGGAAGAATGGGCAAAATTTGTATAAGCAGGAAAAAAAGAGGCTTTCTAAGTAGAAAGAGAGAAGGAGAGCAAGAAGGACAATATGAAGAGACACCACACTGAACCACTGGGTGGAGAAAAGGGTTCGCGAAGGAGAGATGTGAGAGGTAAAGCTGGGATGGGAAGTTGGTGATAAAATTTGAAAGAAAGCTCTCTCTTAAACATGAGGCCTTTATATAATAGCTAAAAAGGAACTGCTTTAATTTATTTAATTGCTTTAAAAATAAAAGTTTTAAAGGAGAGTGACACATTAAGAATGATGTCTGGGAACCATTACTCTGGTACTCAATATGGTAGTAAAAGGGTACAGAGGTAAGGAAATGAAGATGGAAGGCAGTAGAGAAAACAGGAAGTGAATGACAAAAGATACTACTAAATTCAAGCCCAAAAGGACCCAGGAAGAAAGACCTATACTCTGAAAACTACAAGACACTCATGAGAGAAATTAAAGAAGATACCAATAAATGGAAACACATCCTGTGCTCATGGATAGGAAGAATTAATATTGTCAAAATGGTTATCCTGCCTAAAGCAATCTACAGATTCAATGCAATTCCTATCAAAATACCAACAGCATTTTTCAATGAACTAGAGAAAATCATTCTAAAATTCATATGGAACCACAAAAGACCCCAAATGGCCAAAGCAATCCTGAGAAGGAAGAATAAAGCTGGGGGGATTATGTTCCCCAACTTCAAGCGTTACTACAAAGCCACAGTACTCAAGACAATTTGGTACTGGCACAAGAACAGACCCATAGACCAATGGAACAGAATAGAGAGCCCTGATATAAACCCAACCATATATGGTCCATTAATATATGATAAAGGAGCCATGGACATACAACGGGGAAATGACAGCCTCTTCAACAGCTGGTGTTGGCAAAACTGGACAGCTACATCCAAGAGAATGAAACTGGATTATTGTTTAACCCAATACACAAAAGTAAACTTGAAATGGATCAAGGACCTGAATGTAAGTCATGAAACCATAAAACTCTTAGAAGACAACATAGGCAAAAATCGCCTGAATATAAGCATGAATGACTTCTTCCTGGATGCATCTCCTCGAGCAAGGGAAACAAAAGCAAAAATGAACTCATGGGACTACATCAAACTAAAAAGTCTCTGTACAGCAAAGAACACCATCAACAGAACAAAAAGGCATCCTACAGTATGGGAGAATATATTTGTAAATGACATATCCGACAAGGGGTTAACATCCAAAATATATAAAGAACTTAGATGCCTCAACATCCAAAAAGCAAATAACCCGATTAAAAATGGGCAGAGGATATGAAGAGACAGTTCTACAAAGAAGAAATTCAGATGGCCAACAGACAGATGAAAAGATACTCCACATCACTAATCATCAGAGAAATGCAAATTAAAACCACAATGAGATATCACCTCACACCAGTAAGGATGGCCACCATCCAAAAGACTAAGAACAACAAATGCTGGCGAGGATGCGGAGAAAGGGGAACCCTCCTACACTGCTGGTGGGAATGTAAGCTAGTTCAACCATTGTGGGAAGCAATATGGAGGTTGCACAAAAAACTAAAAACACAAATACCATTTGACCTGAGAATCCCACTCCTTGGAATTTACCCAAAGACTACAACTTCTCAGATTCAAAAAGACATATGCACCCCTATGTTTACTGCAGTACTTTTTACAATAGCCAAGATATGGAAGCAACCTAAGTGTCCATCAGTAGATGAATGGATGAAGAAGATGTGGTACGTAAACACAATGGAATACTATTCAGCCATAAGAAGGAAACAAATCCTGCCATTTGCAACAATATGGATGGAGCTGGAGGATATTATGCTCAGTGAAATAAGCCAGGCGGTGAAAGACAATTGCCAAATGATTCCCCTCATTTGTGGAGTATAACAACGAAGCAAAACTGAAGGAACAAAATAGTAGCAGACTCAGAGACTCCAAGAAGGAACTAGTGGTTACCAAAGGGGAGGGGTGTGGGAGGGTGGGTGGGGAGGGTGGGAGAAGGGGATGGTGGGGTATTATGTTTAGTACACATGGTGTGGGGAATCACTGGGAAAACAGTGTAGCACAGAGAAGGCAAACAGTGAATGTGTCATCTTACTACACTGATGGACAGTGACTGAATTGGGGTATGAGTGGGGACTTGATAATATGGTAAATGTAGTAACCACATTGTTTTTTCATGTGAAACCTTCATAAGAGTGTGTATCAATAATACCTTAATAAAAAAAATAGTTTGGGGGAAAGAAAAATGGAGGACACAGTTAAAAGCATGCCAATATAAACATAATGAGAGTACCAGAAAGAAAGGAGACAGAAAGGAAAAAAGATATTCAAAGAAATGATGATGAAACTTTCCAAATAGATGGAAAGACAATAACCTACAGTATAAGATCAATTAACTCCAAAAAGGGACCCACAAACTAATGTATCATATAAAAACTGCTGAATGTCAAAGACAAAGAGAAAAATGTTGAAAGCAGCAAGAGAACAATGACATATCATGAAAAATAGAACGCAAATAAAATTTATGACTGACTTCTGAGCAAAAACAGTGGAGGCTGGGAGGCAATGGTATCACATATTTAAATTGGCCAAAGAAAAATCTATCAACCAAGAATCTTATGTGCAACAAAACCACCATCAAAAATGAAGATAAAATAAAAACTTTTTCGGATAAAAACTGAAAGAATTTCTTCTTAGCAGATTAATCTTGCAAAAAATACAAAAATAAGTTGTTCAGGCCAAAATAAAGTGAGCCCAGAATGTAACTGGAATACATGTGAACAAAGAGCACCAATAACAATAATTATGTAATTATAAATAATACTATAAAATTTTCTCCTTTTTTCTCTAAACTGATTTAAAATGTAAATGTATAAGTAATATGAAAAAAAAGTCTTGATTGTCCTGTAAGAATTACAAGGTGATGTATGTGTGATATATTGTTAATCACAGCTCAGAGAAAGTAGGCAAATAAAAAGAAATGATCCAAATGTTAAAGTAAAAAAAAAAAAAAAGGGACCCAGGAATATATAGCAAAGAGAGGGGGGTCAGGATGGCAATCAATCAAAGATGATCAAGCCCGGGTTACCCAGGAAATGATGGTATCATTAATATCATTAATAGTGAAAAGAAAATCAGAGAGAGCACTAATTCTGAAAGCAAGATCATAAACTCAGTTTTAGACATGTTGAGTTTGAAACAATAGCAAAAATATCCAAGTGGAAATATTCAAAAAGCAGCTGGGGATATAGGACTCTGGAAAGAGGTCAAGAGTAGATGTATTAATTTGTGATTTAGGTGACGTTTAAAAATATCATCCTTACTTAGTAACTGAAAATACGTTCCTTTCTTCATAGCTGCATTAACCAGTAGTGAGCCAGCCTTAAATAACTGCCTCAGCATGATACATAACCTCAGCTGTAAACTACAGAATACAATGTTGGTACTCATTTAAATTTTAGCATCACAGAAACTAAATAGAAGCTATTTAGTAGAACAACTCTAAAAGGGAAATTAAATTACTTGGTTTTAAGATAATTATTATAATATTTATACATAATAGAGTCTTATTTCCTGTAACAATAAAAAAGTGATTAAGATAGGTGACTTGGTATCTAAACATCAGCTGTGTAAAGAAAAGTGCTCATTATCAGGACTACGAAATTCTCTGTAATCATGTACACTACATCATGTAACAATTATTTAGTGCTTTCACATCTATTCTCACACATGACCTTTATAACAACTTGGTGAAACTGGAAAATCAGAAAATACACAGATACTAGGAACACACTGATACTTATTAAGGGCCTTTATGTGTTGGGAACGATTCCAAACATGCATTCTGCCATTCAAAAATAACAATCCTCTTGTCCCCATTTATTTTACCTTATTAGTAAGGAACCCCAGAAAGGTTCTTTCACCCGTGGGTACAGAGCTGATAAAAGCAGAGTCCTAGCTCTTCACAATCTAGCTAAACAGATTCAAAAATAAGAATGGTTTGCCAAGATCACAAGACTAGATAGAAAGAAGAAGACATACAGCTCAGGGGATACCTTCCATCTCTTTATGGCTTACTCACAAGTCTAAGTTATGGGAGTGTCAATTTTAAAAAGATCCCAGTGCAAGGAAAAGGGAAAGGATCCACAGCAAGTCAAAGAATGTTTCAAGAATTTGACAAAAACAGATTTTTCCACTCCCAAAAGAATGCAAAACTGTTTATCGAGTAATGTAAAATAGGTCACTTTTTAAAACAAGTCTTCAAGAACTAAATATGCTTAAGAGACTGCCAAAGTACAAGACTATCGGTTTTTTTAAGTTTGGAATTGTGTTATGTTTTAAAACAAGTGAACTGAAACAGCAATTTAGAAAATAAGGCAAAAATCAAAGATAAGAGGTCTTGTCCTCTTCTTTACCTTCAGAGCACAAAAGGTAAGAAAATTAATACACAAGTAATGGGTGAGTGAAACACCACTCCTAGAATTGCAAAGAGACAAGTTTTTCTTGTGCACCAAGACTTAAACAGAACCTACCTCAATCATGTTATTATAAACCTGACTAGATCTAAGTTTTGAAATTAATCACCTGAAATGCTTGAGGTACAAGTAGAGGGAGTAGAGACAGTATTGCTTCAAGGCAATTTTTTATAAAGCTGCACCCATAGGCCAGCAAATGATACAAATTTCTTTAAAACAATGAAGGGTCATGAGATAGGAGAGGAATGCATTTTAGAAGTATCACCACACTCAATCATGGAAACACTGCCTTATTTTCCAAACCTAAAAAATTATCTCTAAAACAATTATTAAGACAGAATTCATGAGTTTCAAACACTCCCAGATGAAAGTAAGCCATAGACCTTGAACTCAAAATGAACCGAGACATAAAAATGGTCAAAACATGAAAAAAAATACATAGTACCAATAATCAAAGAAAGTTACAATGAGACAACATTCCTGCTTATCAGATTGGCAAATTCTTTTTTTTAAACCTACTGTTAATGAGGATGTACTAAAATAAGTACCCCCACATATAACCACAGGGCAAGGACTATGTCTCTTTGTCAGTGATATAAATCCCCAGCACCTACCTTAGTGCCTAGTACACAGTAAGCACTCAATAAGTATTTGATAAATGAAAATGTTACTTTAAATTTTTTCAGTCATTAGCCTTGCCCTGAGAGGACTCCCAGATTTCAAACTTCCACTCAACTCACAGATTCTGAGCAAGTAATCATACACTCCTTGTACACGTTTTGAAAAACATTTAGTGTTTTCTCCTAGGCCACTCTTTACTTCTGCAAAGAAGTAAAACCCTCACTATCGAACAGTTTTTCAGTTAACCTACATTCAAAACCATGAAGCAGCATCATATAGGGAAAACTAGGGCTTTGGATTTAAAAAGATGAGTTTAATTCTACCACTGACTTATTGCAGGATCTGAGAGAAGTCATATTCTCCGAGTTCAAGTTTCCCCACACTCTGCAATGTGCCTACCCCTCGCCACCACCACCCCCCTTCACCTACTATGCTCCCAATGCCCAAGTCTTTTCTGCTGCTACAATATGCCAGGTTCACACCTTTTGGCCTGTGCATCAGCTGTTCCTTCTGCCGCTAATGTTCCGCCTTTTAACTCTCACATGGGCGGTTCATTCCATTCAGATCTCAGTTAAATGTCATCTCCTCAGATGGACCTTCCCTGACCACCTAAACGCCCTCCTACTTTAATTCTCTATGTAACTGTCATTACTTTCTCATATTTATGCCTGCTTATTTCTGCCTCCTCCCACTGTAATAGAACCTCAAGGAGAGCCAGATACTTCCCCACCCTGTGTCACTAGCACCTAGAACAGTGCCTGGACCACAGCAGGTCCTCAAATATTTACTAAGAAGAACATAAAGTACCTCCACACAAAGCTTTGCCTTCAAAGAAGATGCCAAATCAAAGTTAGCTCCCTCTTGCCCCCACTTACCAAATGACAGGTTACGTGCTGCACAGCGTTCCTGGGCTTACTGCCTCCCCCACGCCCCTGAAACTAATGTGCCTCTCCTGAGGTCCAATCTACTTGTCACCCGGATGTCACAAACTTCAAAGTGGGAGCCAAGTTTCTCAGTGACTAGAGGCGTTACAAACACGGAAAGAAGACCAGAATGAGCACTGTGGTGTTGGACTGAAATGGGAAGTGTCAGCACGAACACGTGGCACTTTGTCTCTCTCTCTCTCTCTATATATATATATATACATACACATACACACACACACACACATATATATACATATATAGTTGCTGCTGTATGTCATATATATGCATGTCTCTGTGTCCTAGCTGTCTGCTAAACCCAGTAGCAAGAAGCCTAGGGAGCCCTGGACCTATATCTTGGTTTCTAATACCCTCCCCACTAAAAGGAACCAAGGCTCTTGAAGAGATAGCTGTTTGCAGGGCTGGAGCAGGAAAAGGACAAGATGAGCTAAGAATGTATTTGTATGTATTTATGCGTGTGTGTATGTGCACACCAGCAAGTAAGGAAACACTAACAAATGACAGAGCCATGTCAAAAGGACACAGGATCCAGCTGAAAGGAGATCCCACTGGCCAAATCTGGGACAATTTGAACATCAAACTAAATAATAGTAGTAAAGGATTATAACCCATTGAATAAAACAAGAATCAACGAGTCCATCATCGTATAAATAAATAAATGAAAAAATAAGAAACAGAGAAAGAAGGAAAAGTTCTTCCTTGTGGGAGAATACCAACAAATAAGTGGGGGAAGTGACACTAATAATCCACAGTAAAACTGACTCAAAGAAGAATCATCACTGGACACTCAAGTGTGAGGAACAGGATATTTCAAATTATCTCCCTGTAAGTTATTTATTAATTAAAAGTGGGGTAATACTAATTTTATAATGGAGAAGAGTGACATATACCACTTTAACCAAGTGATAAAAGTTAACATCACCAACGCTGAACAAACGTTACAGGCCTCCTGATGCAGTTTACTAAAGAGGATACAGCATCTCTTCTGCGGCAGTGCTGCCAGATTTGCACAGCTTGAATCTAACCACATAAGACACATTAGACAAATGCAAACTGAGGAACATTCTACAAAATAACTTGGCTTATTGCTTTTATAAGATAAAAATACATCCTAAGGGAAAAAATCAACACTACAGGCTCAGGCGTTTTTTGGGTACTGAGTAGTGTCATGCCAAATTGTTCCATCATGGGAGGAACAGAAGGAAAGGAAACTCTCTTCTACCCGAAAGTCTCTCCTCTGGGACTGCCTAGCCTGTCTCTGGGTGCCTCCCGGGTACTCCTGCCAAGTGCCTGTGGAACGCAGGGATGGTGCTGTGCAGGGGGACAGCACGGTACTTGTGCTGGTGGAGAAGCCAGGTGGTGGTGGTGGCAGCAGTGGTGGGAGGGAGTAAGGGCGGTGCAGCCAGAAAACACGGAGGTAAGGAGGAGGGGAGGAAGAGAAGGGAAAAGGACAGGAAAGAAGAAAGCTGCAGAAGATGGAGTGGCCCCAGAGGGCAAGGGGAGGAGTTGAGAAACGGTCTCCAGTTCCTGAATCCCCACCAGCTCTTGTCGCTGGCAGGCGTCTGTGAACTTTACTTCACACTGTCCAGGTACTCCTGCTGGGGCACCGCCAGCACCCATGCCGGGATCGCACCAGCATCCTGGACTAGTGGACAAGAGACATCTGCTGAGTGAGGCCCCACCCAGGGCAGGCAGAGGAACACAGGAGGGAGGTGGTCCTGCTGGGCCCTGCAGAGAGCTGCCTGCTTGTTCTGGACACACAGACAGGTTTGGCAAAGACCAAGACAGCGCAAGGCAGGAGGCCTGCTGCCCCACTCAGCATGCAGCTCCAGTGCTTAGTCTTCCAAAGTGTCAAAATCATGAAAGACAAAGACAGACACAGAAGAATTATTCCAGGTTAAAGGAGACGAAAGAGACAAGTCAACTAAATGCAATGCACGATCCTGAATTGGGTCTTAGAATGGCGGCGGGGTGGGGGAATAATGGACATTAAGGCAACTGGCAAATTTGATTATGGACTATGGATTAGATAATAATATTGCATCAAAATTTAAATTCCTGATTTTTATAATTTTACTGAGATTACATAAGAGATTTATCCTTCATTTTAGCAGACAGACCCAAGCATTTAGAGGTAGGGGCCACAATGTCTCTAATGCATTCTCAAAGAGTTCAGAAAATGTTATATATGTGTGTATGCACACACGTATTTGTGTGGGAGGGAGGGAAAGGGAGAATGATAAAACAAATGGGACACGAAGGGTGTTGGGGACTTCTTTGTACTATTCTTGTATCTTTGGAATTATGCTGAAAAAGTTAAAAAACCTCTAAATGCACCAAATCAATCTTTTCCCCTAAATTTAATCATCTTCCAGTGTTCCCTACATCAATGAACTATATCACCAACCATCTGGTTGCACAAGCTAGAAACCTAGGAGTCGTCATCAATGCCTCTCTCCCCCTGAACCCCCAAACCTACCCCCTCCTCACAATTCCAACTTCCATCTCCTTGGTCCAGGCTATCAGCACTTTTCAGCTGAATTACTGCATTTACCCCTAATTTTGTCTTCACACATCCACTCTTGTCCCTAGTCTACCCCATTCTCTACTCTAGTCAGAATCTATTTATCTCGCCCAAGCAAATTTGATCTTGTCACACACGCTACCATCAAACCCTAGGGTTTTCAATGACTTCCAACTTCTTTAAGGAGTAAGACCCCTCCTCTGACCTAGAGGGAAGTGATGCCCCTGCCCCTGCCCGTCTCCTGGCAGTGTGCATCCCTGCTAACCACATTCAGTTCCTGGAACCCACACCCCTTCAACAGCCCTGCCTCAGCACATTCTGGTCACTCAGAATGGTCTTTCTCACTATTCTTTATACCTTTTCAGATTTGGGGGGGGCTGGTGATCCATTCTGTTTGGTCCAATTTCCCCCCAGTGAAAGGCAAGAACATAGCATTTATCCCACTTTCCCTTTACCTCAGTGTAATGTGCTTTGACTTTCTATTCACTTCTATTCTAAAATAAGCATAAGTTTATAGTTTATAAAACATAGGTGAAACCTTTTAAGATATTTTAAGTATAAATAAATACTATAAGCCAAAAGTTTCTTGGACATAAAAGGAAGAAGTTACTAGCATATGTATGTTCAAGATAAAAAGGGAAAGAAAAAACAAAAGATACCTTATCTCATATTCATGATACCTCAGCACAAAATATTCATGATATGTTAAATATGGATGAGACCAAACAAATAAGAGGAATACATGCTATACATAACACTTAATATTCATGAGTCCTTAATTAGGACACCCACTGATGACACCCATTTTGGTCTACAATCCTCTGACCAAGAACACAAAGCCCATGGCTACTCATCAGACTTACCTGCAAGCTACAGCTGAGGCAGGCATGCTGTCCCATGTCTCTCTGGTACAGCAAGTGTGTATCACCGACCTGTGTCACTGTGAGCCTGCTTGTTCAAAACTCAACTCTGGTCCTTATGACTATTCTACCAGTAAGAAACGCTAATTTAGCAGAAAGAGATGGGACACATGAACACTGCGTATGCAGGATTCAGGCCTGCTTGCACTCTTATCCTAAGTCTGTTAACTAACCTCATCTCTTTCCCCTTTCTTCTCACGGTAAAGTGATTCAACAAGCCATATGACTTAAGCATTTAATTTTTTCTGTGAGCCTTTCTGTTCCATGACCTCTGGGATAGTGTACTTGGAGACACCATTCATCAAGTAGTTTCCCACACAGGGTATCCATGTATTTGATAAAGGGAATTTTCTTTTTAAAGGAGTATTTCAGCTAATAAATGAAGTCATGATAGAAAGAGAGATAACCAGATATTAAGTACCTCCTTGTAGAAGTACACATCACCTATGAAATATGAAAAGAAAAATATCAAACCTGTAACTATATAATTCCCTACAACTACCTACCAACTTATAAGAAATACAAGAGACAAAAAGAAGCCTGCTAAGCAATACCATAGATATCTAGACTATGGGGACCTTTAAAGGACAAACACTCTGGTTTCCCCAATAAATAAACTGCAAAGAAGACAAAATGAGATGGAGGGGGAGCCCATATATTTAAAAAACTTAAACATATCACCTCTGCTAAGTATGATCCTTATTTGGATATTGACTGGAACAAGAACTATAAAACAAAAAAAATAAAAAGGTTTATGAGAATCAGAGAAATCTTAATAGTGAATGATACGGAGTGATGTGATACAGACAGTGCCGTAAAGACGGCAGTACCATGGGTATGCTTGAAGAGAGTCCTTGACTTTCGGAGATACGTACTAATATATTCATAGATGATGTCTGAGACTTGCTTCAAAAGCCAGTGAAAAAAGCTTCTATACAGGAAAGGACACCACCAACAAAACAAAAAGGCAGCCTATAATACAGAGAATGTATTCATAAATGATTCGTCTGATAAGGGCTTAACATACGAAATAAATAAAGAACTCATATACCTCAACATTAAAAAAACAAGTAAAAAAGGGCAACTATCCAAAAGACAAAAAAATAGCGAGTGTTGGCGAGGATGTTGAGAAAAGGGAACTCTCCTACACTGTTGGTGGGAATGTCAACTGGTACAATTGTTGAAAGTAGTATGGAGGTTCCTCAAAAAACTAAAAATAGAAATACCATTCAACTCGTTAATTCCACTTTAGGAATTTACCTGAAGAAAACAAAATTCCTGATTTGAAAAGATACACACATCCTATGTTCATCACCACATTATTTACAATATGCAAGATATGGTAGCAACGAAAGTGTCCGTCAACAGATGAATGGAAAAAGAAGGTACACACAATGGAATATTATTCAGTGATAAAAAGAAAATAAATCCTGCCGTTTGCAACATCATGGATGGATCTAGAGGGTATTATGCTCAGTGAAATAAGCTAGGAGGAGAAAGACAAGTACCATATGATTTCTCTTATTTGTGGAATATAAAAACAAAGCAAAACAGAATGAACAAAACAACAGTAGACTCATAGGCACTGAGAAGTGACTAGTGGTTATCATAGGGGAGGAGTTGGGGTGGGTGGGAAGGGTGAGGGGGATAAAGGTGCACAGAAATTCTCAATCATAATTTAAGTTGGTCACAGGGATGGTAGTACAGCATGGAGAATACAGCCAATGATTCTATAACATTTTCTGATGTTGACAGATAGTAACCACACTAGAGGGGATGAGGATTTAATAATATGGGTAACTGTTGAACCACTGTGTTGTACACTTGAAACCAATATAAGAGTGTATATTATTCCAATTAAAAAAATACACTTAAAAAAATCAGTGAGGCACAGGTTGGCCATGAGTGGATGACTGTGGAGGCTGGGTGAAGAGCCCATGAAAGTTGACTGTCACCCTATGTATTTGAGATTTTCTATCATCAAATGGCTTTCTTTGTTTAAAGAGAAAGAAAAAAGAGAAGAGTACAGAACTTTTATTCAGTAATTAGGAAGAGCTCTGAGTGGTGTAGTACATGGATGTGAGGCCTGGGACTACTTACAGCATTAGATCCTATGAGGGAGACAGCCAGAGAATGAGACCCACACAAAGAAGGGCACAGCTAAGGATTCCTAGAGAAATGGAGCTGGATCCTTGATCAAACAGTGCCCAAGCCTATCCTACTTCAGAACTTTCTCAGATACACAAGCCAATAAATCCTCCTGACTATATGCCAATTTGAGTTGGATTTTCTGTTGTTACAAGTGAAGATATCCTGACACAACTTCCCATTCACTTTCAACCAGCTGTAGTCATGGTTCTGATCTACATTCCCCTCAACATGTTCTCTTCAAGTCAGTGACTTCATTGTTGCTCAGGCCGATGGATTTTTTTCGGGACCTCTTCTTGCTTAATCTCTCCCAGCTGCACCTTACGCCTCCCCTTACCCTCCCCCTTATCCTCAGTGCTCTGTTCCCTCTGCCTGAGGTTCCACATTCACCTGGTTTCTTTCTTCTCTGGTTACTCTGTGTCTGGCTCCTTTGCTGGCTCTCCTGTCTTGGGCCCCCTTCTCTCGCCACACTCTTCCTCAAAGTGACTGGCAAGTTACTCACACTTTTTAATCACCACCTATGTCTTTCATTCCTGAGATCTTCCATGCTCCATATATGAATTTTCAAGGGCCTAATGCACACACCACCATTTTAGATTTTCCTCAAACTCAACGTTGTTCTCTCCTACCCTTTCTCAATATACACACAACCTGGCCCTCTTCTATTGCTTCCTTTCTCAGTAAACAGAATCAATCTTAACACTTCCCACAGTCTCATCTTTCCTTCCATAACCAATCCCAAGTCTTACTTTTATATTCATCCACTTCTTTCCATATCCATTGCTACCATCCAAATTCAAGCTTCCATTATCTCTCAACTGAACTATAATAAATCCCTAATCATCTCCCCCTTTATAACTCTAGGTCTCCCTCCAACACATTTTCTATGGTTTCCAAGAGATCTATTTTTATTATTATTGTGGTAAAATACACATAATGTAGAATTTACTATTTTAACCATTTTTAAGTATACTCCAAGAGATCTTTTGAAAAACACACTACTGATGATGTCAACTGGCTTATAACAGAAACTAAGTGGCTCTGTGTTCAGGTGAATGAGACTTTTCACTAGATCTATCTTTATAGTTTGAGTTTTGAATCTGTGCCTTTCTCACCTATTCAAAAACTGTTTTTAAGTGTCAAAAAGTAAATTTTCAAGAACTTACAATCAAGACCTCTAGCATCCATGTAAAAAAAATGGAGGTAGCTAAAAAAATTTGTTTCAAAATCTATTAAAGTGCAGAAGTCTATAAAACATACAAATAAGACAAAAATTTACAAAGTCAGCAACCTCCTTATACAAATGTCATCAAAAAACAGGAGGGAAAACAAGATAGATGAAAAAGAGAATCTAATGGTAATGGAAAATGCCAACAGAAAAAAAATGAAACCATTTATTTTGAAACTTTCCTTTGCTAAGGTGTGGATAAAGTGAAGGTTCCTGTGGCCAGGATTCTCACCTGGCCCTGGTTGGCGAACTCACTACATACGTGTGGGCAATACGTTGTTATTGACTCTATATAATAAAGAGCTCTGCCCAGTGCTCTGGAAGACACGGTGGCACAGCTGCAGGAGAGCAGAAGCTGGAGTGGTGGCAGAGCTGGGAACAGAGACTGAGATAGCTGCAGGGGCAGAGAAGCCCAGAGGCAGAGACCGTCTTGCTGCATGCAGACTCGCTCTGGGTGGACAGGATTTTAGTGATTGACCTGCCACCGTGGGAATAAAGTTGGGTATAAACAGTTTTGCCCCAAGAACATTCTACTGTCATTTCTTTGGTCTCATTGAATCCATAGTGAACTTGCCCGGGGCTGAAATCCACTGACAAGACATAAGGACAAATGTCTTTTAAAATATTTCTAACATTTCCAATGTCCTTTATTACAAGAGCCTAGAGTCCTTAAAATCTGCATGCAATTCCCATTTTAGAGATAGAAGACGGTGTGAAGAAGAAGGTTGGGAATAGGGGAACATGGCAGTTTCAATATAACTTTTTAAGATCATACACATAATTTCCAGGAAATTAGGTTTGTGAAATATGGAGTAGGGAGGAGAACACTTAATCCAGTTAATTGGAATTCCACTTTTTTTTAATCTCAAGAAGATAAGATACAGGTGCTTCATAAAACATCACTAGGCGTCTCAGGAAGCAACTATGAGGGTAACAGAGGGGGTAGAGTTTCCTCCTTACTGTTGTTTTCCTAGCCCCCGTTTTCTTTTTCCCAATTTGTAGTGAAAAATATTTTTAATAGGAAGAATTATTTGAATTATTGTAAGAAATGCAACCCCATTCCACAATGAAAAACAGAATATCCAAAGGTAGCTTACTTAAATGCGACACTGACAAATTCTAATACTTTGCAATTTATGTTTTTCATCTAAAGAACTCAAAGCAGTATACAAATACTTATTCAGCGAGTAGGGATAACTAAGACAAAGAGTACTTTAGGAAATTCCCCATGAAAAAAGGGAGTACATGGTAGCAGGAGAACTGGAAAGATACTACTGTGTAAAATGTTATTCTGATAAAGACAATATTTATTTACAAAAAAAAAACAACTATGTAAGGCATAAGGTGGAAAGTGCTAAGTGTGATAAATGAAAACACACTGTTAGCTAAAGCACCAAGCTTGTCACTACTAATACATGTGTAATATTTAATTTAAATATCATTATTTGTAATTTAC
Organism: Phataginus tricuspis; assembly: GCA_029783875.1. Classification (NCBI taxonomy): domain Eukaryota; kingdom Metazoa; phylum Chordata; class Mammalia; order Pholidota; family Manidae; genus Phataginus; species Phataginus tricuspis. Next base: position 2,998,651 of record JAQQAC010018689.1, on the reverse strand, counting down.
CAATAGAAAAAAATCCGTAAGCTGGAACACATGGAAAACTAGATCCAAGCGGGGAGCTCTGAAATGACAGACTGATGCTGAATACATTTCCTATTTCTATACTAGCTTATCAAATATAAATAGGTCTGTTGCAGAGAAATGTAACTTAAAATTCTGCAATAAAAAATTAAGACTTACATTTGAAAGGTCTTTATGCTATCTTTATGCCATTACTTCCACTACTATAGGAAGTGTATAACATGGAGGTTAAAATACAGATTTTAGTATCATAAAGGCCTAGACTCTAATTTTGGCTCCACCACTCAGAAGATGGATGACCAAGGGCAAGTTATTTAACCCCTCTAAACCTGTTCTTTCATTTATAAAAAGGGCAAACTATCATATTTACTAAATTCTTATTTTCCATTTGAATACATGTAAAATCAGGATGTCTAATAATTAATTTGTACTTTAATGCACTAAAAGCCTTTTTAAGTTGAAGGTGTATTATTACAATCTTCATAGCAGTAGTTGTGTTTTTCATCTAAAAAACTCAAAGCAGTATACAAATATTTATTCAGTAAATAGGGAAACTAAGACAAGGAATACTTTAGGAAAATGCCCCATGAAAAATGGGAGTATGTGGTAGCAGAACTGGAAAAATACTACTGTGTAAAATGTTATGCTGATAAAAACTGGACAGCTACACATAAGAGAATGAAAGTGGATTACTCTCTAAATTCATACACAAAAGTAAACTTGAAATGGATCAAAGACTTGAAAGTAAGTCATGAAACTATAAAACTCTTAGAAGAAAACAGGCAAAACTCTCTTAAATATAAACATGAGCAACTTTTTCATGAACATATCTCCTTGGGCAAGGGAAACAAAAGCAAAAAAGAACAAGTGGGACTACATCAAACTAAAAAGCTTCTGTACAGCAAAGGACACCATTAGTAGAACAAAAAGGCATCCTACAGTATAGGAGAATATATTCATAAATCACATATCCGATAAGGGGTTGACATCCAAAATATATAAAGAGTTCACACGCTTCAACACCCAAAAAGCAAATAACCCGATTAAAAAATGGGCAGAGGATCTGAACAGACACTTCTCCAAAGAAGAAATTCAGATGGCCAACGGGCACATGAAAAAATGCTCCACATCACTAATTATCAGGGAAATGCAAATTAAAACCACAATGAGATATCACCTCACACCAGTTAGGATGGCCAACACCCAAAAGAAAAGCAACAACAAATGCTGGCAAGGATGTGGAGAAAGGGGAACCCTCCTACACTGCTGGTGGGAATGTAAATTAGTTCAACCATTGTGGAAAGCAATATGGAGGTTCCTCAAAAAACTAAAAATAGAAATACCATTTGACCCAGGAATTCCACTCCTAGGAATTTACCCAAAGAAAACAGGATCACAGATTCAAAAGGATATATGCACCCCTATGTTTATCACACTACTATTTACAATAGCCAAGAAATGGAAGCAACCTAAGTGTCCATCAGTAGATGAATGGTAAAGAAGATGTGGTACATATATACAATGGAATATTATTCAGCCATAAGAAGAAAACAAACCCTACCAGTTGCAACAACATGGATGGAGCTAGAGGGTATTATGTTCAGTAAAATAAGCCAGGCAGAGAAAGACAAGTACCAAATGATTTGACTCATCTGTGGTGTATAACAACAAAGCAAAAACTGAAGGAACAGAACAGCAGCAGACTCACAGAACCAAGAATGGACTAACAGTTACCAAAGAGAAAGGGGCTGGGGAGGGTATGTGGAAAGAGAGGGATAAGGGGATTAAGGGGTATTATGATTAGTGCACATAATATAGCGGGGCATGGGGAAGGAAGTATAGCACAGAGAAGTGGTGACTCTACAGCATCTTACTACACTGATGGACAGTAACTGTAATGGGGTATGTGGCGGGGACTTGATAATAGGGGGAAATGTAGTAACCACGATGTTGCTTATGTGAAACCCGAGCATAAGCTTGTACATCAATGATACCTTAATAAAAAAAAAGTTACGCTGATAAAGAGTTAATGTTTATTAAAAAAACCAAAAAACTGTGCAAGGCAGAGAGTAGAAAGTGCTAAATGTGATAAATGAAAACACTGTTAGCTAAAGCACCAAGCTTGTCACTACTAATACAGACATTTGGCAAGGTCTGGAGATGTTTTTGGTTGTCACAACTGGCTGGAAGTCGGGGTGAGGACTGCTACTGTCAGCCAGTGAGGAGAGGCCAGGGATTGCTGCTGCACCCTGAAATATCAGGACTGGCCCCCATAGGAAGGAATCATCTAGCATCATTCTGCAGTCGGGAAACTGCTCTAGAATTGTAGAAGAAAATAACACCTACTTAATAAGGTTGTTCTCAGAATTAAAAGAAATAATGCATGTAAAATGTTCAAAATTGTACTTAACACAAAGTACATGTTCAAACAAATTAGTCATAGCATTTTTCTAAAATCCAATGTGCTTAGGATTATTTATCTACTAAGTAAATACCAAATTCCTTACCTGGCTATCAAAACAATTCCATCCCCATTGATCTTTTAAAGTTAGATCTCCCACTACCTTATTACCTACACCTCCTCCAATACAACTGGTCGTGGTTTCACTAACACTACCTGGGTTTCAAAACTCCATTCCTGCACCTGCACACAAACCATTTCCTCCATCTACAGTGCCTATTTCCCATTCAGGCTGACTCCCTTCAGGAGCTAGTCTACCACCTCCATTGCAAAGGCCTTCCTTCACAGATCACTAAGACTGAAAGTGCCCCCTTTCCTCCTCTCCTGCCCCCCAGCCCTTCCACATATCACTGGCCCATTACATGGCCCTTACATACTTACTGAACTACAACAGTTACACATTTATCCTATCTCCCCTACTAGAGCACAAACTCTTACACGAAAGACACTGTTAATAGGATACTCCCCTTGAAATTTTTCTTTCCAGGGCCTCAGTATTACTACTCTTAATTTTCTTCCTTACTCTCTGCTCTAATTCTGCCTTCTTTTCCTCACCATGTCCCCTACCCCACCAAAACCATTCTAAATGTTCACTACCCCAGATTCTGTCTCCCTCTCGTCTCATTACACTTTATACAGATAATTCCCAAATTGCCATTTCTAGCCTCACTTCTCTATCATACCTACATTTATAGCTACCTACTGTGTTAGATTTCCCAGATATTTGGCCAACACGCAAGTTCAAGGTTTCCAAAAACAAAGCTGACTTCCCATTCCAGCTTGCTGCTTTCTCTCTCTCCGCCAATAACACCTCCATTTATCCTCCCAGACACTAAATCTCAAAGCTCAGGTAACTTCATCCTCCTTAAAGCCTCAGGTGACCTCATCCTCTTATATATTACCTTTGTATTTAAGCCACTCCCATGCACCCTAATTTCAGTCATTTACAAATACTAGGGATTACATCTCTGCAATGTATCTTCTATCTTTTGCTTCTTTCCCATTAACTTGACTTCTCCCCAGACAGTACAGCAGTTAACAGCATAGACTGAAGTCACACTCCCTAGGTTCAGACCCCACATCCCGAAGTTAGATGGCTTTGGGTGAGTCCCTAAACCTGTGGGCCTCATTTTCCTCATCAGTAAAATTGGAATAATTAACAGTTTCTACCTTGGAAAGCTGTCATGAGCATTAAAACGAGGTAATACATGTAAAGTACATGACACACAGTTAAGTACTCAATAAATACTAGCAGCTTTATCACCATTCCCACCCCACTTCATGATGCCGCACCTGGTCTCCTGCAACACCTTTCCACCACTGCCATCATAACCTTCACACATGCCTAAGAGTCAGATCTTATATAGGATTCTGACAACAAACCCTGTTGGAATACACAAAGAAATGTAACAATGTGTATTTATAGTAGCAAATAATTTCCTATCACTAAACTAAAGGGTATGAAAGGGAGAATGATAGCTGATAAAGTTGAAGTGATAAATTGACACTAGAAGTGAGTCTTAAATTCCATGTCAAGAACTCCAAATTCAAGAATTCAGAAAGAGCATCATAAGAGGTTCTACACCCACCACTTTCCCTAAAAGATTTAGGGAGTGGAATATTTAAAACAAACTCAGCAATATTATTGCTTAAATAAGAGTAAGTTGTTCACATACAGGAGAGACAGCATAGTTTAACTCCCTCTCTTCTGCAATTTGCTTAATTAGAGTATTTGTTTATTGATTAAAATCATCTAAACAAACGTACTCTTCATTTCATCAAAACCATATCTGCATTCTTCTACAAAAAAAAAATTAAGACTTGGGTTATTTGGAATATTTTGTAATGTAGAGAAGAATAATATGATTCAAAGCCTCTGACACAAGACCAAATTAAGTAAATATTCCATCTACTTTCTAGTTACTATAATGCTAGTGCTTTATTTTTTTACATTCAGTAACTTCATTCTATGCCCATAATTGATTTCTATCATCTTAAATGATTTTTCTAACATATGGTTCTAAAATTGACTATTTTTTAGTATGTCAGAAGTTTAAAAGTTTCTCATAGAAAAGGATTAAATCAGTGCCTGAACACTTCATAGGTGATTGCTAAAGTGGTTTTAGCAAATCATAACTTCAAGTTGGGCAAATTTTTTGAATGTTAACTGAATGCCATTAGGTAATACCTTTGGAATATGTTGTCTTAACATTTATTGCATAACAGTGTCTACTGCAAATCAAGAATATTTACATCCAAAAAGAAGGAAACCTTACTTTTTTTCTATTCACTCCATATAAACTTATACTTTGAAAGACTATTGATTAAAGCATAACATGTACAAACATATTAAATAATGTATTAATTTCTTGTTACTATGTCATTCTTACAATCTTCTAAATTTTTCAGTCCATTTTAAATATGATCTTTTTATCCATTCCAACTGTTGCCAAGGCAAATGTAACTAAGTACCAACAGTACTCATCTAAACCATCTGAGAGTGTGCTAAGATCTGCCCACTCTTTAAAGAAAAAAAATATATAAAGCCTTCTACATGTACTATGTACACATTTTTCACACATGCAGATAAAAGGATTACTCTGCAGAATGGTGTAAAGAGCAGACTTCAGAGTCAGCAAGACCTGAGTTGGCATGCAGAAGCCACCACTTGCCAGATGTTTAATCTCAAGCAAATTAGTATCTCTGAAACTTCCCTCATCTGCAAAATAAGAACAATATCTATTTAGAGGGTTGCCATAGGATTAAATGAAGCAATGTGTTTGAAGTACTGGGTACATAACAGGGATGCCCCCACCAATGCCATACCCTTTGGAGTTAGGCAGCAAATTAAAACTCATTTCTGCCCTTACTAAAAGGGCTATAGTAGGAAAATTGTTTAAGTTCTCTATGCACTGGCATCTCCATTTTTTTTAAATGAAGAACACACTACCTAGATCACAGAGTTGCTATGAATTCCAAATATACAACTTAATGCAAAGCATCTAGCACAGTGCCTGGCACACAACAGATTCCACTGATAATAGATTCCATTCATTTCTTTTCTTCAATTTCTCCCTTTCCCTTTTCTTCAAGTATGTTTAATATGTGTTCCTCAAGTGGTGCAGAATCTAGCAAACCTGCTGACACATATCCAGAAAGTAGGCCATTTTCTGGTTAGTAGCTTTTGTGAATCCAGGGCAACATTTTGACGTCTGTACTATAAGTATCCCCTCAGTTTCAGAAGGAAAGAAAATATTTTTGTTATTCCTGCTGCCTTCCATTTTGCACACATTGCTTTTCCACACTGGTCACTCTATAATTCCCTCTTTCCATCTTTTCTAAATACTTAAAATAGCTTTCATTTCTCCTCCAAATGGATATTAATTTCAGTATGTTGCTTATGTTAAAACAAAACACAGCTATTTTTCTCACTGCTGATCAGTAGTGCCAAAAAATAAAAATACACTAACACGTTGTTCTTCCTATGTGTTACTCCACACATTTAGTTCCAAAGAAATCTTCAAAATTTAAATTGTTTCAAAATGACTTTAAGTTATATTTATTCCTGATGCCAGTTTTAAAACCTTTAACCCCTTTTTATTTCCTTATCAAAGCATGAGAATTTAAATAAAGTTAATTGTCATAAACATACAATCATGTTAATATGAAGTTTCCCTCAAAACTCAAATAGTTTTTCAAACACAGAGATCCATTTGCTAGTTAAATAAAATGTGCAGCCCTGAAAACATTCAGCTGCGTATGTTTAAGCATTAAGAATGAATTAAGCTATTAACCCACATATTTTCACAGTTCTAAAAGTGGAAATATGCCATCCTCCCCCCCAAAAACACCAAAAAAACAAAAACAAAAAAAACTTATATTTAGCAGCTGGAGAAAAGTCTGTAAATACCAAGTAAGTTTTCAACAATATCTTATATATCCAGCATTTATTAGCTAGGACACAGAAATCTTACAAAATGATTCTTAAAGTTAGATGACATTACCCCAGCAGGATCTTCAGAGAAAAAGCTCTCTGATTTTTTGAGTGTTCCACAACATGGACTCCTAAAGCAACAGCTAAGGAATCACAACAGGAGGCCCTTTTCCTGTTATTTTGCAAAGATTGGGTAACAGGAGAGAGAGAGTTTAATTGCTACTGCACTATACAAATTATGTCAACAGCACATGCCCTCAAAAACTCTTCTATTAAAAAAAAATTCCCACAGTAGGGTGTGTTTGTTTCTCTTAATTTAAGAAGACAAAACACGTTTGGGAAAAAAGGAGTCTGTCTCACTGACAATATGAAATGAAAATAACACCCTACCATCAGCAAGCAAAATACACAACTGGTTTAACAGAGCCTGAAATGTGTATGGAAGAATGATACCGGCCTAAAGAATAACAACAAAAATTAGTATTCCACTTCAACACAGGCCACCTTATATTCTATGGGGCCTGAACAGCAGCCATCGTTACAAATGTCAAAATCAATATAGTGCTACGTGCCACCCACCTTCTTCGAATAATACAGAAAGCAAGTCAAATTTCTCGGTGGTGCAATCACCATCATGACCGAGGGGGGAAACGTATGCAGCACGCTGAGGGGCACGCCACAAATTAAAACGGCCCTATGTAAAAACATCGACAAAATAGCTCACTGAACAAAAACAAAACACTTTCGCTCTCCAATAAAAGAAATCTGGCCAGACCCCACCAGTCCATTCGAGGGCACCTGATTTGGGACCAACAAACCTGCTTTATTTCTCCTTCCTGGCTTCCCTCCCTACTCTGCTATCACCTCCCTGGCCCCGTACGAGAAGACATGCTTGGAGAGGGGCCCGAGGGCCGTACACATCCTTCGGAGCACGAGGGGCGGGGAGCCGCCACCTACCTGTCCCAAAGGCCTTGGCCACCAGCCAGGCCAGATTGCAGGCGATCTTGGCCCTGGAGAAGTCGTAGTGGTCAAAGGGCTTGATGGCTGGAACAATGAACGTCTTCCTCATCTCCCTGGGGTCTGCAGCATCCCCCATCTTTCCCGGCGGCGCCTCGGACGGCCGGCCTGCCCTTCACATGGTGCGGCCTCGCCGCCGCGGGGCCTGGGAGGGCCGGGGCGAGGCCCGCCGGGGCGGCGGCGCGGGAGCCGCTCAGCTGTGCGCGCCGCGAGCCGCCCGCCTCCCGCCGGGGCCGCCGCCTCCCCCGGGCCTAGGAATGTGGCGGCGCCGCGGCCGCCCGGCCGTCCGCCCCTCGCCGGCGCCCTCCGAGCCGCCCGCCCCGCGAGCGCGCGTGCGAGCGAGGCCGCCTCCCCTTTGTCTGCGTTCAGTCAGCCGGGCCCGGAGAGGGTGGGGGCTGAAGGGCCCGGAATCGCAGGGGGGCAGCAGTCACGTTGTGGAAAATGTCCCCGCCATCGCGAGGCCGCCTCCCCTGCTCGGCCCCGGCGCGGGAGCCCCTCAGGCCCCGGTGGGCGGAGGGGCGCGCGGGGCGCGGGGAGCCCACCCGGCGCGGCGCGGCCCGGGCCGCCGAGCTCGGAGCCCAGGGAAACGTCAGAATCACTGCGGCGCCCAGGCCGCCGACGGCCCGGCCCCTGCGCCGCGCTCCCTCACGCCGCCGTCGCTGCCGCCGCCTCCGCCCGGGCTTCCTCCCTGCTGACAGCCGCAGCGGTGGTCGGCGAGTCGGCTCGCGCCGTTATCACTTCTGCCCTTGTATTTCCTCCCCTTTCGCCGCCGGCTCGGTCGCTCCCCGTCAGCCGCCGCCGCTGCGGTTTTCCGGCTGCGGCACTGGATGGAGAGAGCAGATGCGGGCACTGAGCATGCGCCCCGGCGCCCTCCGGCCCCGCCCCCGCCCCGCGCCCCGCGGCCGGGCCACCGCCGCGGGCCCACTGCACATGCGCGGCTCGCGCCCTCCGCGCTGGGCCGCCGCGGCCGCCCTTTACCGTGGACGGGACGCGCTCGGCCGAGTGGGCATCCTCCGCGCCCCCGGCGTCGGGCTGCAGCAGCTCACGCAACTGACGGAGCAAAGGGAAGGACGAGGGAGAGGCCTGCAGGAGCTTTCACGGACTAGCCACGCCGTGGTTAACAAGAGGACCGATATTGACTCAACTGCTTGCGATGCGACACGCACTTCACTGCGAACTCGACGTGCGCAACCCTCTTTACAGCTCGCAGTAACCCGAAGGGTGGGCGTTATCGCAGGTTGCGCCTGAAATTACAGGTGAAGTACGTTAAGTCGTACATGGGCTTAATCAGCGTTAGGGTGCAGCTCCAAGCTGTGTTTATTTCATCACATCAAGATGCTTTTGCGTTGGCTGGATGCTGTCCACTTTAACGTCCTCTCTAGGCAAGGGGGCACATCCACCCGTGCCTCCCCGTCCCATCCAAGTAAAGCGTAAGTTCTTCCACAAAGCAAGCTGACACCCACCGTCATCGGGCACCTGCAAACCTCTGGCTTCATTCAGTCAGAGCCGCTGTCCGCTCTCCCCAGGGGACCTGCGTTCCCAGAGCTCAGCGCCCTTGCTCATAGTGCTCCCTTTGTCCGCCTGGCTGCTCGGCCATCGGCCGCTTCACAGTTCCCACTTCCTCCAGGAAGCCTTCCCTGACTGTTCTGACACCCTCCCAGTCGGGGCTGGCGCATGGGTGCCTCCCTACTGTTTCCAGAGCATCCTGTCCTTATTTCTGTCAAAGCACTTGCCACACTGTGTCATCAATTACTCGCCTGTCTTTCCCACTGACTACAGGGTGTGTCCCCGACACCTGTGTACTGCTCCCCTCCCAACAGTTGCTCAATAATGTTCGGGGACTAAGGATGGATATCATCGTACTTAATGCTTATTGAGCTCATTTAACTCCCTATATCATCTCAATACGTGAGCTCATTATAATCATTTTAAAATCCCGTGTTATCTTCATTTTACAGATGAGAAAACTAAAGCTCAGAAAAATTTAAGAATTAGCCCATATCACACAACTAGTAAACTGGCAGACCGAAGATTTGAAGCCAGGACTGTCTAAATCAGAAGCCTATGTTATAACTACTAGGGCCTCCCTGGTATGACTTGCCCCTAAGATAGAAACGAGGCATATGAAGCATGAGCAAGCGTTTTTGGACTACCTAAAGGGTAGCTCCACCAGCATAAGGTCCCTTTGATCCTGTTTAATCCGTACGAATACTTCACCCTGCACACAGTGGGGCACTCAAGATAAGCCTTACTAACAGTGTGGGCTAGGAAAAGAATGTGAGAAGAGTAATATACCACAGGGTGGTTGACGTCATTCTTCAATAGTTTAATGAATATTAATAAAGTATTTCTCATGGGCAAGGCCCTTTGCTAGATCACTCAGAGGATAATAAAATAGCATATGGATAATATTTGCAAAGCATGTTCATGTGATAACTACCACAACTCTCACATCCATTCTGTGAAATAGGCATTATTATTATTTACCAATTCTAAATGCAGTACTGAAGGTCATAGATTTAAGTTGCATGGGCAAAATTTCATTGTTGATTCATATCTGAGTCCGCTCCCAAAAACAAGTACAGGCTCCTGGCTCTACTCCTTTCCCTGTGCCTGTTCCCTCCCCAAATTATAGAGGTGGACATGCACATAAATATAACACAGTGTGGAAGAAGCAAGTGCTATAAGAGGTGTGATGTACAGAGAGACGATCCAGTGGAGAGATCAGGAAAGTTTCTTAGAGACTCCCGGTGAACTCAAATTCACCTTCAACTGAATTCTAGATTTACAGCCTGGAAAGGTGGAAGAGAGATACGGAATAATCTGTAAGCCAATACAAGCTTCTCGAGGCCAGGAATGACACCAAACTTTGATGTTGTGTTATGTGATCTAGCATGGTGCTTTGCACACAGTGAGTGCTGGGCAAATGCTTGTTGAGTTTCATTGAAAGCTATTTCAACCTAAATAAACATGATGAAGAGAAGGCAACAAAGACAGCTGCTCTGACTTGGCCTTTAATTCAGTGGTGATGCATTTAGTGGCAACAGCATTACTATGATCTGGATTGGGGAGGAGTGTGTTTAGGAATGGGGAAAAAAATGCCTCCACAAAGAGCAGCCTTTACTTTCAGAGAGGCCATAAAACTTGGGGTCATAGTAGGAGTAGGAGGGTATTAGTACCAGAGAAACACCCTGAGGACAAAGAGGAAGGATTCATTTTCAGGGAGACAGACACTCTAATAGGGTACTCTTTGTAACACCTTTAAAATGCTCCCTTTTAAAAAGTGGAAATCTCTGCAGAATACCACTGTGCAAAAGAAATGCCCTCCACCACCTTCTTAAGATACCTGACTTTGTTAAAAACTAAACAAAGCCCAGCGATTTTTTGGGCTGGCTCGTCCCACTACAAAGCTATCACTCTCTTTTGTCTCTCTGGGCTTAGAATCTCTATCCATCAGGGAACAGTTACACTATTACATATATAATCCTTCTATTTTAAAAGTTTCTCTCCTTTTCCTAGAAAATCCACAGTATCAGCCAGACTTCCTTCCTTGTGGCCATCCTCTATTTCTCTGTCTTTGGATACATTCATAAATTTATTCATTCATTCATTATTGAGTTCTTCAACATTGATTCATTCAATACTGATTGAGCACCTGGGTGCTGAGGACGCATTGTTAAACAAGACAGCTGAGGAAGAACATTTTTAATGCAAATTTAGAGATCCTAGGGCCTGACAGCTCAGCTCTCCATTGTCATGCCCCTATCTCCATAGGCTGGTGGCCTTGTTACTTCACCTATAGAAATCTTCATTTTCCCCTCAGAAACAAAGAAACACTAAATCATTGAGTACTACAGTAAGACCTCAAGTTATTTATTTATTTTATTTTATTAAATTTTTTTATTAAGGTATCACTGATATAAAATCTTATGAAGGTTTCACATGAGCAACATTGTGGTACAACATTCACCCATATTATCAAGTCCCCCCACACACCCCATTGCAGTCACTGTTCATCAGCATAGTAAGATGCTATGGAGTCACTACTTGTCTTCATGTTTTTTTATATTGAATGTGTGTGTGTGTGTGTATATACATATATATATACTATCATCCACTTCAATTACACTAATAGTAGCTAACACTAGCACCTTCTATCTATCAGACCCTCGTCTACATACATTAATTTATTAAATCCTCACCACAGCCCTATTATCCTCATTTGGCAAATGTAGAGACCAAGGTGCAGAGGACTAAAGGGGTGAAGACCTTACGTTATTTTGAAACACAAGGAACTAGTAGTAAATGGTGAATCAACCAAGTTGGGAATGGGGGGGGCACGAGAGTGGGTGGGAAATGCTTAGTTAACTGATGTCAAGCTGTTGAGCTGGCTGAAGTGTAGCAGCGTCTGATATACCAGTACGGGGCCGAAGAGTCTGTGCTGCATATCTGGCACTCCGATACTCTAGACACAGTTGCAGCTTTCATCTGAATAGCTCACAGAATTTTATGAGGATTACCTCACAGCCTTCACAGCAATTCCAGCAAGGCCTGTGTGGTACAATGCCAAATTGTGTCTGGACCAACTTCCCAGAGTTACACTGTGAGTCAGTGTCCTAACCAAAGAGTGAAACCCGTCCCTCCGGTTCCCAGGTATACACTGTATCTTTCCAGATCCCTGAGATATTTTTCCTTTCTTAGGTCCCCACTCACAACAAAAGCCCTGAGTTTCCAATAATGGGCACAGCTCCCACCATTTGTAACATTAAAGGCAGACAAGGATGTTGGGAGGTAACAGAAAAGAGGGCTGGCCTGGGGAGGACCCTGGGTCCAGCAGTGTCCTGCCACACAAGTTGAGGGAGAACATGTCACTTCTCAGCTTGCTGGTTTCCACTGATGTAAAACAAGAGGGGGGAGTTTGGCAGCTTCTGAGCTGCTTCCAGTGGCAAGTCTACAGTGAGAGGCTGACATCCATAGTCTCTTCCAGGTCCTAACTGAAGGTCAAGTCAGTCAGCTGCCTAGCATTCAGGACTTAAATCTCTAGAGCAAGACTGACTTTTATTTCCAGGAAGCTTTATGAGGGGACCGTGCAGAAAGGCTAGGGAAGGTGACAGTGCAGGAAATGGGATCCTCAGTGAAGTCAGCAACCAGATCCCAAATGGAAGGACTCCAGGGAGAGGGGGACAGATGCCGCTGTTCGTTGGTAAGTACAGTAGATCTTCTACTTAGGTCATCAAGCTCTAGAGTTTATAGAGTGTCACCTAGTCAACCAGGAAGATTTTGTCCTTATCAACTTCTTGATGGAAACAACCCACATGTCCCAGTAGAGGACGGGACCAACCAAATAAATTTCAGTGCACATGGGGATCTACTGCATCTTATGGAGGCACTACTAAGACGTCACATGGTCAAGTAAAAAAAGGAAGGTACAGAGCAGTGTGTTTGAGCACGGTATTTAAAAAACATGTATTTGCAGAATATCCCTGGATATTCCTGGAAGGATGTACAAGAAACTAGAGGAGTAGGAGAGAGACACAGTCTTCTTTTTATATGCTTTTATAGCTTTTGATCATATGCATCTTCACTTACTCAAAATATAAATTAATAAATAGTTTAAACTAACCTCTTCAATTTCCTGGCAATGTGACTTCCACTCCCATCATACTACTGAATCTGTTCTCACAAAAGTCTTTAATGAGTTTCTTGTTGTGACGCTTATGCTCTTGTTTCTTTGGCCTCTGTGGCATGTGGCAGTTTTGAATTCCCCTTTGTTCTTGAAACTATCTTCCCTCCCAGGTTCTGTGGCCGTCCCAGAGACACCAGGCTCTCTCTTACTTCCCAAAGTTCCTCTCTGCTGCCCTTCTGCCTCCCTGGTTTGCTGACCTGCCTGGTAGCAGAGCTACTCCCCCCCTTCCTCTGCATTCCTTGGTATCCCATTGCTTGGAAGTCTTTACAGCTTCCACTCTCATCCCTACAAGGACACTGCCTAATCTGCATCTCAGCCTGACTCCTCTCCTGAATGACTTCCTAAAACCTGCTGGGCAATTCCACCCAGATACAGCCCCAGAACTTCAAAGTCAACACGGTCAAAAACAAACTCACCACGTTTTCCTCTCACTGGGCTCTGGTCCCTGTCTTCCGAACATTGCTGACAACACCCTTCTCGGCTTGAGACGTGCCATCATCCTTGAGCCCTCCTCCTCTCTCAGCCCCTTCCATCCAAGTTCAAATGTCTTTCCTTTCCATTCCCACAAATTTCTCGTTTCCTCTCATTTATTCCCACGTAGTTTCTCTCTTTTTAAATAATCTTTCTAAACCTAAATTTTAATGATTCAACAAATATCCAGTCAGCAAACATATCAGAGTGTGTGTCAAATACTGTACTACAACTTTCACAGACTGCATCTTATTTAATTTAATTATAAAATAACATGTCACAAAGGTATTAAACCCATTTTACTATGGAAAATGGATACTCAGAGAGATTAAGAGGATTCCTCGAGGGTTCATGGGAAGAGTACAGTTGACACTCAGAGTCGTGGCTCCTGATTTCAAGTTCAGGAATCTTTACATCCCTGCTTACCTGCTTGGTGGCTAGGCCTGGCTTCCCTGAGGTAGTCTAAACACTTGCCTTGACTTTGAAAATCCGCTGCGAAGTGGCCTATCTTGACATTCATGTTTCCCTAGTACTGCCTATACATACCAAGCCAGATCACTCTGAGGACCTTGAACATGTTTGACCCTTTCTAAAGCTTAATGGTTTGGGTAATTCTATTAAATTTTCTCCATATGCCCTCCACGGAGCTATGAAATCTTCTCATTCAATATCTACCTCAAATGCCTCCTCTTCCATGAAGCTTTTCCAGCCCCACCCTTGACTTCCCTGATCTATCTGTGCCCTTTTATGGTATGCTTTGTCTTGAATTATAATTTTTTCCATGTACCCTAAGAGAAGAGACAATCTTAATCTATTTAATAATTTCCATCAGTGCCTAATATATACTAGACTACAGGAAATGTTTGTTGAATAAATGAAAGAATCAGTGAATTAACCGGTAACAAAACATTCTAGGTAACAAAACACATTAACACACATTCTAGGGCCATGAAACAGAGCAATATAACTTAACTAGCTTATAAAGGAGTTAAAAAAGGAAAGTTGATTTCCTTAATACTATACTAAGTAGTTTCCAGTGGTTCCTAAATACTAGTCTATTATTATGTTTTATTAGAATTTATGCAGAGAAAAAGTAGTGATTTTTTTTTCATACAACTAATTTCTTGAGATTAAAGATGGTGGCGTGAGAGGAGAGACAGAGGCTTCCTCCTAAAACTGCATATAATATGAAAATATAACTAATACACCTACTCTTGAAAGAGCAACAGGGAAGCGGACTGCACCAAACTGCATACACCTGAGACAAGAACAGCCCTCACAGAACAGGGTAACGTACTAAAGCTGTGGCCCAGCAGGATCCAAGCCCTTCCCCCACCCCAGCTCACCGGTGGGAGAAAGAGGAACGGAGCAGGGAGGGAGTGGAGATCTGGAACAGCTGAATACCTAACTCCAGAGATCTGCTCTGGGAGCACAAACCTACATTTCATGGTGCTTGCATGATACTCTCATGAGTAGGGGGTTGGAAAGCTAAGACAGGCACAATTCCTGGAGAGACTAAGATTCCAGCTGCCTGTGGAAAGCAGGGACCCATATCCAGCTGCTCTGGGACAAAAGAAAGGCAGGCAGTCTGAGAGACTTCCTAACAAAGAAGCCCTTAGCAAGAGAGCTGCTAAAGGGGCAAGGATTGCACAGAACTTACTGCTCAGGAGAAAGGACAGGTAGACAAAATTGTCTGGGTGCACTCTGCCCAGTAGGTTGGGAACTTTCACAATCTTCAGGTGCTCCACCTCCCTGACTGCCTATGCAGCTCCAAGAACACCTTCCATGATAGGCAGCCTACTGCGCTTATTTCCTGGCCAGCCACACCGGGCTTGCAAACCGGGAAACCCTAACCTGGTGTTGGGCCAGCCAGAGGGAGGATCTGTCTGCAGCAGCTGAAAATGCAAAGCATGGGGGCTTGTACATGTGTGCTCGGCCCACTGGTTCAGGCAGTGGAGACAGGCATAGCAGCTGGGAAGCAGGAAACAGCTCTTTCCTCCCCCCAGGCACCAATACCACTACCCTGCAATCCCTGACATTGCTTCAGGGGTTGAGCAGCTCCAGAGAGTGGAGCTTCTGGGCACTAGAGGGCACCATACACAAATATGAAATGCCAAAGAAACCTGGTCCAGAGTAAAATTATTAATACAACTCCTGAGAAAGATTTAAATGATATTGATCTCATGACTCTCCCTGAAAGGGAGTTCAAAATAAAATCATTAGCATGCTCATGGAGGTACAGAAAGATATTCAAAAACTCAGGAATGAACTCCGGTCGGAGATCCAATCGTTGAAGACCACAATGGAGGGTATTAAAAGCAGATTGGATACGGTGGAGGAGACGATAAATGAAATAGAAACTAGAGAAGAGGAATACAAAGAAGCTGAGGCACAGAGAGAAAAAAGGATCTCTAAGAATGAAAGAATATTGAGAGAACTGTGTGAGCAATCCAAATGGAACACTATTCGCATTATAGGGGTACCAGAAGAAGAAGAGAGAGAAAAAGGGATAGAAAGTGTCTTTGAGAAGGTGATTGCTGAAAACGTCCCCAATCTGGGGAAGGAGATAGTCTCTCAGGCCATGGAGGTGCACAGATCTCCCAACACAAGGGACCCAAGGAAGATAACACCAAGACATATAGTAATTAAAATGGCAAAGATCAAGGATAAGGACAGACTGTTAAAAGCAGCCAGAGAGAAAAATAAGATCACATACAAAGGAAAGCCCACCAGGCTATCATCAGACTTCTCAGCAGAAACCTTACAGGCCAGAAGGGAGTGGCATGATGTATTTAATGCAGTGAAGCAGAAGGGCCTTGAACCAAGATTACTTTATCCGGCAAGATAATCATTTAAATTTGAAGGAGGGATTAAACAATTCTCAGATGAGCAAAAGCTGAGAGAATTTACCTCCCACAAACCATCTCTACAGTGTATTTTGGAGGGACTTCTACAGCAGGAAGTGTTCCTAAGGTTTAATAGCTGTCACCAGAGGTAATAAAACCACAGTAAAGAAAGAAGAACAGCTACTTACTAAGCAAATGCAAAATTAAATGAACTATCCCAAAAGTCATTAAGGGATAGACAAAGAGTACAGAATATGATACCTAATATATAAAGAATGGAGGAGGAAGAAAAAGGAGGAAGAAAAAAAAAGGAACCTTTAGATTGTGTTTGTAATAGCATATTAAGTGAGTTAAGTTAGACTCTTAGATAGTAAGGAAGTTAACCTTGAACCTTTGGTAACCACGAATCTAAAGCCTGCAATGCCAATAAGTACATACCTATCCATAATCACCCTAAATGTAAATGGACTGAATGCACCAATCAAAAGACATAGAGTCACTGAATGGATAAAAAACAAGACCCATCTATATGCTGCCTACAAGAGACTCACTTTAAACCCAAAGACATACACAGACTAAAAGTGAAGGGATGGAAAAAGATATTTCATGCAACTAATAGGGAGAAAAAAGCAGGAGTTAAAGTACTTATATCAGACAAAATAGACTTCAAAACAAAGAAAATCACAAGAGACAAAGAAGGACATTACATAATGATAAAAGGGTCAGTCCAACAAGAAGATATAACCATTACAAATATCTATGCATCCAACACAGGAGCACCTACATATGTGAAACAAATACTAACAGAATTAAAGGGGGAAATAGAATGCAATGCATTCATTCTGGGAGGCTTCAACAGACCACTCACTCTGAAGGACAGATCAACCAGACAGAAAATAAGGAAGGAGACAGAGGCACTGAACAACACAATAGAACAGATGGACCTAACAGACATCTACAGAACTCTACACCCAAAAGCAGAAGAATACACATTCTTCTCAAGTACACATGGAACATTTTCAAGAATAGATCATATCCTAGGCCACAAAAAGAGCCTTGGTAAATTCAGACAGATTGAAATTATACCAATCAGTTTCTCAGACCACAAAGGTATGAAACTAGAAATGAATTATGCAAAGAAAATGAAAAATCACACAGACACATGGAGGCTTCACAACATGCTCATAAATAATCAATGGATCAATGACCAAATAAAAACAGAGATCAAGCAATATATGGAGACAAATGACAATAATAATTCAACACTGCAAAATCTGTGGGATGCAGCAAAGGCCGTGCTAACAGTAAAGTATATTGCAATACAGGCCTACCTCAGGAAAGAAGAACAATCCCATATGAGCAGTCTAAACTCACAATTAATGAAACTAGAAAAGGAAGAACAAATGAGACCCAAAGTCAGTAGAAGGAGGGACATAATAAAGATGAGAGCAGAAATAAATAAAATTGAGAAGAATAAAACAATAGTAAGAATCAATGAAAGCAAGAGCTAGTTCTTTGAGAAAATAAACAAAATAGATAAACCCCTAGCCAGACTTATCAAGAAAAAAAGAGAGTCTACTCACATAAACAGAATCAGAAATGAAAAAGGAAAAATCACTGTGGATATCACAGAAATGCAAAGAACTATTAGAGAATACGATGAAAAATTACATGCTAACAAATTGGATAACCTAGAAGAAATGGACAACTTTCTAGAAAAATACAACATTTCAAGGCTGACCCAGAAAGAAACAGAAAATCTGAACAGACCAATTACCAACAATGAAATTGAACTGGTAATCAAAAACCTACCTAAGAACAAAACCCCTGGACCAGATGGCTTCACTGCTGAATTTTATCAAACATTTAGTGAAGACCTATACCAATCCTCCTTAAAGTTTTCCAAAGAATAGAAGAAGAGGGAATACTTCCAAACTCATTCTATGAGACCAGCATCACTCTCATACCAAAACCAGGTAAAGACACCACAAAAAAAAAAAAAATTACAGACCAATATCCCTGATGAACATAGATGCAAAAATACTCAACAAAATATTAGCAAACCATATTCAAAAATACATCAAAAAAGATTATCCATCATGATCAAGTAGAATTTATTCCAGGGATGCAAGGATGGTACAACATTGGAAAATCCATCAACATCATCCAGCACATCAACAAAAAGAAGGACAAAAACCACATGATCATCTCTGTAGATGCTGAAAAAGCATTTGACAAAATTCAACATCCATTCATGATAAAAACTCTCAACAAAATGGGTATAGAGAGCAAGTACCTCAACATAATAAAGGCCATATATGACAAACCCACAGCCAACATTATACTTAACAGCGAGAAGCTGAAAGCTTTTCCTTTAAGACTGGGAACAAGACAAGGATGCCCACTCTCCCCACTTCTATTCAGCATAGTACTGGAGGTACTAGCCACAGCAATCAGACAACACAAAGAAATAAAAGGCATCCAGATTGGCAAGGAAGAAGTTAAAATGTCCCTGTTTGCAGATGACATGATATTGTATATAAATAACCCTAAAGAATCCATTCCAAAACTACTAGATCTAATATCTGAATTCAACAAAGTTGCAGGATACAAAATTAATATGCAGAAATCTGTGGCATTCCTATATACTAACAATTAACTAGCAGAAAGAGAAATCAGGAAAAAAATTACATTCACAATTGCACCAAAAAGAATAAAATACCTAGGAATAAACCTACCCAAGGAATGGAAAGACCTATACTCTGAAAACTACAAGACACTCATGAGAGAAATTAAAGAAGATACCAATAAATGGGAACACATCCCGTGCTCATGGATAGCAAGAATTAATATTGTCAAAATGGCCATCCTGCCTAAAGCAATCTACAGATTTAATGCAATTTCTATCAAAATACCAACAGTATTCTTCAATGAACTAGAGCAAATCATTTTAAAATTCATATGGAACCACAAAAGACCCCGAATATCCAAAGCAATCCTGAGAAGGAAAAATAAAGCTGGGGGGATTATGCTCCACACTTCAAGCTCTACTACAAAGCCACAGTACTCAAGACAATTTGGTACTGGCACAAGAACAGATCCATAGACCAATGGAACAGACTAGAGAGCCCTGATATAAACTCAACCATATATGGTCCATTAATATATGATAAAGGAGCCATGGACATACAATGGGGAAATGACAGCCTCTTCAACAGCTGGTGTTGGCAAAACTGGACAGCTACATCCAAGAGAATGAAACTGGATTATTGTTTAACCCAATACACAAAAGTAAACTCGAAATGGATCAAGGACCCTGAATTTAAGTCATGAAACCATAAAACTTTTAGAAGACAACATAGGCAAAAGTCTCCTGAATATAAGCATGAGCAACTTCTTCCTGAACGCATCTCCTTGAGCAAGGGAAAAAAAAGCAAAAATGAACTCTTGGGACTACATCAAACTAAAAAGTTTCTGTATGGCAAAGGACACCATCAACAGAACAAAAAGACATCCAACAGTATGGGAGAATATATTTGTAAATGACATATCTGATAAGAGGTTAACATCCAAAATATATAAATAACTTACATGCCTCAACACCCAAAAAGCAAATATCCCAATTAAAAAATGGGCAGAGGATATGAAGAGACAGTTCTCCAAAGAAGAAATTCAGATGGCCAACAGGCACATGAAAAGATACTCCACATCGCTAATCATCAAAGAAATGCAGATTAAAACCACAATGAGATATCACCTCACACCAGTGAGGATGGCCAACATCCAAAACACAAACAACACCAAATGTTGGCGAGGATGTGGAGAAAGGGGAACCCTCCTACACTGCTGGTGGGAATGCAAATTAGTTCAACCATTGTGGAAAGCAGTATGGAGGTTCCTCAAAAAACTAAAAAGAGAAATACCATTTGACCTGGGGATCCCTCTCCTTGGAATTTACCCAAAGAATACAACTTCTCAGATTCAAAAAGACATATGCACCCTTATGTTTATTGCAGCAGCTTTTACAATAGCCAAGATATGGAAGCAACATAAGTGTCCATTAGTAGATGAATGGATAAAGAAGAGGTGGTACATATACACAATGGAATACTATTCAGCCATAAGATAGAAACATTTGCAACAACATGGATGGAGCCAGTGGATATTATGCTCAGTGAAATAAGCCAGGCGGAGAAAGAGAAATGCCAAATGATTTCCCTCATTTGTGGAGTATAACAACGCAGCAAATTGAAGGAACAGAATAGCAGCAGACTCACAGACTCCAAGAAGGAACTAGTGGTTACCAGAGGGGAGGGGTTTGGGAAGGTGGGTGGAGAGGGAGGGAGAAGGGGACTGAGGGGTATTATGCTTAGTATACGTGGTGTACGGGGTCACGGGGAAGACAGTGTAGCACAGAGAAGGAAAACAGTGAATCTGTGGCATCTCACTACACTGATGGATAGTGACTGCATTGGGGTGGGGGGGACTTGATAATATGGGTAAATGTAGTAACCACATTCTTTTTTCATGTGAAACCTTCATAAGAGTGTATATCAATAATACCTTAATTAAAAAAATCTTGTGGACCTCTTTCTAAACAGACTTTGAACTAGCACTGGGTCTGAGACACGGTTGTTCCTTTCATTATGACCAATAGACAGCTGGAAAAATACTCGCACTTCCTTCTGATGTTTGATCTTCTGGTCCGGCTACTTGGAGGGTTTTGGATATATGATTTTGATTAACTAAAACAAAATATGGTGGCTTCCTTTCCCTGATGCAGCTTTCTCATCTGTTACCCATCTTCCTCCTAATTTTCTAGATCAGAGAACTGTAACTTCCTGTTTAGTTTCTGGATAAAACTTGAAGAGGAAAATTATAGCTTGGTGTTGAGAATCGGAAAAGGCAAAAGTTGGTAGCATCCAAAATGATATTTTTTATGGAACTTAGATTAACTTAGAATGTTATTTTTGCCATGTGAGGAACACATTACTTTTAGGTTATTCAGAATGAAAAGTGGAATTGGAAAGGAAAGAAAAGCAGCAAATGGCCTAGTGGGCTAAAAATGTGCTGAGACAGTCCTCACAGTTCCAAAATAAAGGAAATACTCTGGTGCTTTTACAAACCCGTTGAAAGTCTACCTAACCCTATTTCTTACTGTGTTTTGAAACACTTTGTTACATTACATTTGTAGACACAATTCAGAATAATAACAACCACAATTTTGAATAATAAGAACCATTTGTAAATAAAATTAAGAGATTTTTATTTGTTTGTAAATAAAATAGGAAATGCTAAGAACCACCTGGTTATGTGCAAATAAAAACCATTATCTCCTCACTGAATCTTGCACATCCACATTAACATTCACATAGGGAAGTTGGGTCAGGCAGATCAGATACCTGTAAGTCATTTAACTTTTTATTTCGCTTCAAATTAATGTTATTGTTTACTTTCTGTGGGCCACTTAGCTAGTTAGTTAGTTTTGCAGAGTGACGGTGTGAGTAGGCAAAGGAAACAGAGATGCAGGGATGGGATTGGAAGGAGGTGATATTGTAGCTACAGCCTGTTCCGAAATCTTGGCCAGCACTTTTTTTTAAGTATGTTATTTTAATAATGTGGTTAATTGTTGAATCACTATGTTGTACACCTGAAACCAATATAATATTGTATATTAACTATATGCCAATCAACTCAATCAGTTCCCATGTAGGACACAGGGCAGTTTTGACTCCTGAGTTGCCACCTACACAGAGCAGTTTCATTTAGTATTTCCCTAAGCACTGCGACCAGAAAATCATAGATATTAGAGCTCAGTGCCCCCATTTTCTACATGAAGACTCTGAGGAGGAAAAAATAATGAAATGGTAAGTCTCAAGCCCTGGGGGGGAAAAAGTGTGTTATTATTATTTTTTTCATTACAAGAGTGAAAACAGTATAAATAACTTAAGGCAGCTTACATCAATACTATAAAAAATTTTAGAAAAGTTCTTCCAATTGCAATTGAGTGTATTTTTTATGTTTAAAACTCACAATTTTTTTCTCATGATTAAAGCAAGCCGTATTCATTTCTTTAATTTAGACAATACAGAAAGGCCAATGGAGGGAGTAAACACCTATGATCTCGCCATCTATAGATGTGCTTTCTGCATCACTCCATTCACTCTGTACCAAAATGAGATCATATTGTACATCCCATTTATAACTTGTTTCTTTCACTTAATAGTACTATTAATAGCCTTTTTAATATCAATAAATATTCATCTAAAACATCAGTTTGAAGCATAATACAATTTTATTGTACGGATGTATTTTCTTATTTTTAACCAAGCCCCTGTTGTAGGATATTTCGTTATCTCGATACTTTTGTCCTTAGGAATAACGCTGTGAGGAATACCCACGGACATACACCTTTGCCTACCTTGCTAATTATTCTTCGATATGGATACATTTTTAAATGTGAATTTCCAGTCATTTTTGTAAGCCTTTTGATACACATGCTGTACCACCCTTCAGAGAAGGTGTACCAATTTTCATGCATACCAGCAATGTGTGAGAGGATAGACTGTTTCTTTAAACTTGTATTGCTTTAATTGATAACTAATGATAGTAAGCTTCTCTTCAAAATTTAATTTGCTTTTTTTCTCTTATAAGACTAGTTTCCTGTTTATTAGGGTGTATATCCTCTCTTACTAATTCATGAGAGATGTATATTAAATATATTTGTCTATCAAATACATGTTTCCAAATTTATTATTTGTCTTTTCATGTTAATTATAGCATTTTTTGATGTATTTGTTTTTCTATAGTCAACTCTGTCAATCTTTTCTTTTCCAGTTTTTGCCTTAGATGTTAAACTTAAAAAAGCCATTCTTCCACTACCACCCCACCTAAAAGGTTATATAAATGCATATATGAATTAAAACCGTCACAGGTGTTTTGTCTGCCGAGCTATTGAAACTCCACTATTTTCATCTCAAGAACAATTCAGTCTATGTACTAACATAAGAACTTTACTCATAATTATACCAACAACGTTGGCCGTGGGGATAAAGTTTTTGCGGTGAGCACCATTAGGCTCACTGAATTCTTTGATTATTTTCTCTATTCTGCAGTTAAACTAATCCCAGTTTTTAAAATTTTATTTTGCTATTTTACTGAGATTATTTTTATGATGATTAGTCCTTTTCTATGTAAATTTACAACCAAGATTTTTCTTTTTTGTAAGACATTTTGTCCACACCAAATTCTAACAGCAAACTGCTATCATAGGTTTTCTTTTGTGCCCATTATTGTTAACAAGTTCAATTTTCTTGAGTCACACTGTTACACCTCTAATTTTGTCAAAAAGATGTGATTCTCCAAGCAACTTTTTATCTATTACAACTTTTACTGTATGCAGTCTGGGCCATTGTCTTGTTTAATGTTATGTGGATTGTTCCTACTAGTAATTATCATCATCAATTGGATAAAACATTGGTATGGACTGACAACCAATGAAGATGCAATACGCTACCCTATCACACAGGGGAACAGAGAGTAGGACCCTTTGCCAGCCCAGGGAGAGTAAGTGATGTGGTCATTTAAAATATGTCCACGAATTATTTGATATCCCCCTCAAATGACAGAGCTTGGTTCCTCTTCCCTTGAGTGTGGGCTGGAGTAAAGAGACTGCACCCTATGAAGAGCAGGAGGAAAGCACAAGGGGCAGCACCCATGACCTAGTCATTGGAGACAAGGTCATAAAGAGCATGCAGCTTTTGCTTGCTCTCTCCTGGATCCCTTGTTCTGGGGAAATCCTGCTGCCATGTTGTCAGGGTGCGCAAATAGCTTATGGAGAGGCCCACTCGGTGAAGAACTGAGGCCACCTGCCAGCCGGCATGGGAGTGAGCCCTCTTGGAAGCAGATCCTCCAGGCCCTGATAAGCCTTGAGAAGAAGCCGACGGCCTCATGGGGCGCTGAGCTGCAGTGACTCAGCCCAACTGCTCCTGGATTCCTGCCCCTCAGAAATGTGTGATAGTTTTGGGTGTATTTGTTGTGCAGAGACAGTAAAGAAGATATGATAATGGTTGGGGAGAGGAGTCAGAAAAGGATTCCCGGAGAGGGCCCCTGGGCTGTGATCCATCCGTCCCCCACGCCACAGCAAATGCCCTCCCTGTGCCGACCCTCCGGCCCCCTCGCCACACTCTCTCCTCTCAACCTCCCCTCGCTGCCTCCCTGGCCTTATCCTTCTTCCCCTTCCCATTCTGTCGCTCTCCTTTTCTCCTCCCAATTAGATAGCAATGGGAAGGGTTGTATAAACGATTCTCAATTTTTGGTAAGAAGGAAGCAGCCTTGATGATGACACGTTACCCCCTCTAAAAAATGTTCACTTCCATGGGTCATGTTTATATGTGACAGATACTCCACACCCTTCCTCCCAATCCTCCTAAAATGTTCACCCATTTTGTGCCCACTGTGGGTGGGCACCACAGGGTTTCAAAGGATAGTTTGGGGAAGAACTATTTAATGTATAGCTTAGGGAATGTTTGAGGTTAGCTACAATATAAACGCAGTGGTCTTAAATAGATTAGATACTTGGTTTTTATTGATGAACAGAATTCAAAGAATGGACCCACAAGCCCTAAGTGTCTTTGGTCTGGAGGAAAATTTGCTGACAGACAGGAGGAACAACTGAAAATACAGAAGTAAAGCCTATTTGTACTGCTTTTCAAGAAATGTGCCTTTGTTGTGGTGAAATTGCCCCCAGAATCATCCGTTCTACTTAGAACCCCCCCGGCCTCCGTTCTTTATCCATAGGCTGCTTAGAGCGTCCTCACACAGGGCGGCAGGGTTCGCCTGGAGCAAGTGACCCCAGAGAGAGCCATGGTTATAAAAGACAGAGGGTGCATTTGTAATGTGCGGAATAATCAGATTTTCAATGTGTTAATTCATTCCTGTCACTCACACAAATACGAGGCATTTCAGTTGCTCTTACTTTTTTTAAACTAGATTTCTTGGCAAACATTCTCTGAGCTCCATCAACTATAATATGTTTCGTGTCTTGAGGTAATTTCTCTCCTTCAGTAAACTGTTTTCCACCAGACACTTCCAACTGATCACCTAAGTGGGTAGTTTATCATTCCATGGAATAATTGTGTTTGAGAAAGCAATAAAACCTTAAAATATTATGAGTTATACTAGGACCTCATGACAGCATGACTCTACACAGAACTACCTCTTCTGAAACAAAGTAAGTAATTACAGTCAATGTCTGAACTCATGCTTAGTCTGTAAGGTGCAGACCACGCTAACACCCATCCTCAAACAGAATTCTAACATTAAAAAAAGAGTATCACTCCCTTAATTTTAAATCTCCTAATGAAGACTAGGAATAGCATTCAATTTAGAAAAATCATTTCCACTCAGCATCGCTCCATTTGATGAAATGCCAGGATAACCATTGTAGTTCAAAAGACTGTATTGTGTTGCCTCAGACATTCCAAGGGTACCGGACAAAATGCTGAAAAAACAATGAAGGGGACAGTCCTGCCTGGAGGAAGATGGGCCAGGTGCCCTCAAGGCCCTTGTTCAGTCCTCGGGTCCTGTCACACTTGCGCGGCTGCTCGCAATTGCATGGAACTTAAAAAAAAATTGTTTTGCTGTTCATTTTTTAAAAAACATTGATTAGCTTAGAACAGCTTTATGTGTTTTTCACCACTAGTTATTTTTTTAACCGATTCCGTAGGATCCCAGGTACTTTCTCTTAGAGGCAAATTCTCTAAAAGAAAACAAATTACCACGCTTCTTCCAAGCAAATGTCTTAGCTCTTTCTAGACTCCATATGGAACTAAGACATTATGTAGCAAACGCTTGCCAAGAGTGTGATTGATCAAAGGTCTTACTGAAACACCTGCTTTCCTAATTGCATCTGTTTCCCAAAAAGTCTTAAAATAAAAAGTGAGAACACAACTTATGGAGGGAAAAAAATCAGGCTCTACATAAAACGTGGGGTTTGTTTTACTTAGTATGTGTTGTTTTCAGAATTTGTTAAAAAAAAAATGTCCCCTGACACAAAGTTGTATGATGAATACCATGTTCCAGCCACGTTATAAATCGCAGCAGAAGGAGGTTTAAATGGCACACGTTGGGCAGGATGGCGTCCTCGCCGCAGCACCGCTCTGGGGAAGCAGGCTTTT
This sequence comes from Phataginus tricuspis, assembly GCA_029783875.1. Classification (NCBI taxonomy): domain Eukaryota; kingdom Metazoa; phylum Chordata; class Mammalia; order Pholidota; family Manidae; genus Phataginus; species Phataginus tricuspis. The sequence continues at coordinate 2,972,040 of JAQQAC010018689.1, read as the reverse complement.
CATGAGCCTTCTTGGTTTCTTAAAGCTCCAGTGTGTCACCAGCTAGTAAGGTTCCTAGAGCTGTCAGTGAAGTTCATCCAGAAACAAATATTATTTTGGCACCTACATTTCATTAGAAAATAATGTGCTTTTATAGTCCAATGAACTTTGAGTTCAGTGTATCACTCGACCCCTTTGGTTCTGACTTGTTTTCTTACTTTCATCTTCTGTCTTAAAGCCTTACCACCGCCTAACTAGAAAATCAAACAACCGTTAAAAACCACGGTTTACTGTTTAAATTTGATATAATTCACTTAAAAAAAGAAAAAAGAAAGAGGAAATGCCAGCAATCATGGTGGAGGTCCTCCTTTGTGGGTTATCATCTTATTTTAGGGCTTAATTAGAGAAGATGCACCTCTTGGGTACTTTCTGTACTGGGTTTTAAGAAGGTGTTACAGAGAATGGTCTTCTGGAAAAGCAGAAAAAAAATAGTGTAAGAATGGATTCAGACAACGGTTCCCCACTCCCCACATTTAATTCCCTATATTATTTGTCTGTTAAATTTCCTTCAGCAGAAGAGGCATGTCCTGTGAGCCTTTTTAAAAAAGGCTTAAAGACATAGGAGGAAGACCATAAAGGCATAAAAGGTTAACTCGCTGTTTATGCCACCGCACCACCACCATGATTTGGAGTTCTCCTGCCCTGGGTGAGGCCTCTGTGCTTTTCTCTACTGCAGGCGACTCCCCCTTGGCCCCCTCTCGCTCCCTCTCCTGGCCTGAGGAGCCCCAGATGACTGATATCGGGAATGCCCCTGAACTAGAAAGGTCCCTGCATCCAGGGGTCCTCAGGGGAGGAGTTCTGTGCCCAGCCCTTTACTTAACCACAGGCCAACGCACTTAGCTGAGACTTGCTTTCTTCATTTTGGAACAAGGATGTGGAAGAAGACATTGGTAACTATAAAACTCTATGGCCTATGTCACATTAAATCACGTTTAGCATCTATGTCTGCCTTTTAAAATAGCTTCTATGATTACATGAAGAATGACCCACTCTACTAGTTTTCAATTTACTCCCTTTATTGTTGGTTTTGGCCATGTATTATTTTTAATTCTTTTCCTTTTTCCTCCAATTCCTCTCTTGTTTCCATGGCAGTGTTCCTCGCTCTGTCCCTATACTCCACCCTTAGCCTGTTTCACTTTCTCCCCCATCCTTCCCTCATTTTCATCAGACACGCTCTCACTCTCACCCTAGTGTAGCAATTTGAGAAACCACTGCTTGACTTTAAATGATTTCTTCATTTGCTGTGTTACAACTAGAAAATGCTGTTATTAAATCAATGTACATACGACATCCTTACTCAAGTTCAAAATGTTAGAATGTTATTTTTAGCATCATGCAATACGTAGGTATTATATTAAGTAACTAATGCAACTATTTGAAGGTATAAATCAGGCAGAATGGGTTTCACTGTTTAAATTTTTTAATTAAAAAATTTTTCGGGCTCTCACAAAATTACAGAAAATAAGCACTGACCACTGATCTTTGTCAAATCTGAATATTTTGCTATATTTGCTTCAAGTTTTTAAAAATAAAATGTTAAAACGTTCTGTATACTCTTCCCTACCCCACTCCTCACCCTCTGCCTCCCAAGTATGCACCGTTATACACACCAAATGTTTTTTCCTTGCATCTTTTTATAATTTTATTACATATGAATGTGTAATAGATAAAATGCAGTACTGACATATGTTTCTAAATTTTATATTAATGATATCATACCATCTTTCAATCAGTGTGGAGATTTACCCATGTTGACACACAGCCCAAGTTCATTCATTTTGATTGTTGTATAACAGCATTCTTTTGTACAGATAGACCACAATTTATTTATCCATTTTACAACCAGTGGATATTTAGGTAGTTTTTAATTGTTTGCTGTTGCAAATGGTGCTAGAATAAATATTCTTGTACCTATTTGCTTAGGCACATATGTGAGAGTTGCTGAGGTGCTGAGGATTGGAACGATGCACATCTTCAGCCTAAATAGGTATTTGTATATTGCTCTCAAAAGCGTGCCACTTTAAGCTCGCACTAGCAGTGTTTGGGCTTCCCCTGCCCCACATTCATACCAGAGCTGGACATCATCAGACTTTGCACATTTTTTCCTGATCTGCTATGTGGAAAAATACTAGGTCATATTGGTTACAATTTGCATTTCTCCAATTACAAGTGAGTTTGAACATTTTTGTTTCATGTTAAGTGAATTTCTCCTGTTCCTTGCCTATTCATATCTTCTGCCCATTTTACTTTTGAGTTGTCTTTATTCTTAGACTTTTTCTTTTGAGGATTGCAGCACGGAAACCCTACTTTTATGTTTTATTTTGAGTTGGTTGAGGGTACATTATTTCCTTTTCCCCTTCTACTGTTTGGAGACATACATCTTATTTCTTTTATTTTAGTAGTTACAGTTTCAACATAACTGACAATTAACATATAAATTTCAACATACATACTTTACATAACAAAATCTAAGGGTAACACGTATATCTAGGATTCTGAATACAGGTGCCTTAGAATCTATGAACTAGGATCATCTTTCCCTTCTAACATCCTATGTTGTTCAAGATCTCATCTCCACATTGTTTTATTCTCCCAAATTAATTATTATTCTAATTACTACTGTTGTTTTTATAAAACAACATTTCTTTAGACTAACCCCATTGTTTACTACTTTCTTTGCTCACCATGCGTTTGTGCACTGGAGATCTTCATTCTGGGATCATTTTCCTTTGGCCTTACGGACATTCCTTAATAACAGATTTTTCAGTGAGGTTCATGGAGTGATAGATTCTCTCTGTTTTTGTTTGAGAAAGTTAAAAACTTTCCTTTGCCCTCACACTCCAATAGTAGTTACCTGGATATAGAATTTTAGGTTGACTGTTCTTTGCAGCAGCTTGGAAATTGTTCCACTGCAGCGTGGCTTCCTTTGCTGTTGTTGAGATGTTTGCAGGTAGTCTAATTTTCATCCTTGTGTATAATTTCTTTTTTTCCTTCAATTCCCTTGGACATCTTTTCTTTGTCAATAATGTGTTGCATTATACAACCATGTGTCTCTGTGTATTTTTAATTAACCATCTTAGGACTTTTTGTGATCCCAAAACTGAGGATTCACGTCTTTCATTATCAGATAGTGACAGTTCTCAGCCATTATTTCTTAATGTTACAAACAATTTAATTTGAGCAGTTATGTGACATATGTCTCTTAGGCTGTCTTGCATACCTTGCAGGGAGGTTTTGGTACATGCATCTATGTGTATAAAACAGTGAGAACATTCATTTTCCTCTGATGTAAAAGCTTTAATACTTGGCACCCGTGCACCAGGTCTGTAATTCATGATGTCTGTGAGGGGCAAGCTACCGTGGTGCTTTGTACGCAATAGTATCCATGTCATCTACACGTACCTGTGACATCCTGGGATTAGCTGAAGCACAGCTCCCTTTAGAAGAGCAGCCAGTGAGGCTGACCTGTAGATAATAGAAGTCACATTTTTAAGCAAAAAAGTAATATAATTTGATGTTTCTCCTGGGAAGATCATATTAGAGAAAGAGATCATACCTGAGAATGGAGTACCAAGGTATAGATTCTGAAGGCAAGAAGATGACCTGGCAACACAGTGGCACCGGGGAAACGGTGAGCACGGGCACTGGCCCCGATCATGCCAGCCCAGTGGAGGCGGCGCGGGGAGCAGACGTCTCGGGTACTTCTCAGCCACCACTGACAAGACTCACCGAACGGGTGGACGGGGTGGAGTGCAGAAGAGGGCCTTTGAGGGACATAGGTTGAAAGTGGCACCACTAACCGGTATCATGGGATACCCCGTGGAATAAGCAGGTGTTTTGTTTTTTGTCTTTGTCACAAAGAGATGTATCTGTAAGTCATTCTCACGGAAGGGAACTATTCTTCCCTTAATGTTATTGTTTCTCTAGGCAATTTGTTATTTCTATGGCCCATATTAGAGGTGTTTTCAAATCTGCTGGTTTGGGGCAAGAGGAGGGAGTCGAACTCAGGGTTTATGTAGCTTAAAGCTCCTGTAACTTTACAGGAGTGGGGAGTGCAGAAGGTTTCATAGAAAAGGAATGTAAAAACATCTTTCTTGATCAAATTTTATAAAAACATTTGAGCAGATGCATGTGCTGCGTCTGGAAGAGCCCTGGCCAGGGTTCATGCAGATGAGCACCCTGACAGGTGAAGCCGCATTATCTGCTTCTTGGCGTGGTAAACACAGCCCTGCTGCTGGGAACGCGGAGAGAGGGAGCCAGCCCCCCCTTACTCCAGATTCTCAATGTTTTGGAGAATTGCTTCCTAAATAAGCACTAAACTCTAAAGAATGATTAAATAGTTCTTTACACAAAGCCACCACTGACAAATCCAAACCATATAGGGTCAGAGGGTAGAAAAACAGGCTTTGTGCTCGTGACCCATTTCCATAAGCCCCATTCAGGCCGTAACAGCACAAGGCTTCCCTGCTCAGATATTCAGTGTCCCTGGTTGAAATGCCCACCTCTCCTAAGGGAACCCTGCTTCTTTCTCCCCACAGTCCCTCTCTATTTTAACCCTTTTCCCTCCTGACTGTCTTTAGTTCCTTCCCATTTTCTAGAATGGGCCAGTTCTTCCTAAAAAAAAATCAAGTCTTCTCATATGTGTAGTAAATTGCAAAGCCTTGATCTGCCCTCCCAGTCAAGTCCTTCCTCTGCCTGGATTCTCCCTTTGGCTGCAGAGGAGAGTGAGCCCCAGCTCACATGGGGTGGGGGTGGAGGGGAGAGAGTAAGGCTCCCCGTTCCGGACAGCAATAGGCTCTTTCTCTGAGCATCTCAAAACTCGTCTTGAAGATGCACACGTCTTGTTCCAAAGCCCTTCCTAAGGTCCGTCAGAAGTGGGTATTCCTGCCACTCAAACAGCCTGAACAGCACCTGTGGCCCTTCCTTCTGCCCCGGCTTAACACTGCAATACCCTCTTCTATTAAACTAACCAGGAAGCCCAATTCCTAGGCATCCCCATCGGTTCTGGAAATATGGGAAGGCTTGGCAGACTGGAGGTGAGAAGGGAATTAATTCACTTTTTGACTAACGCATCTGAGGTGCCCACGGGAACCTGTGGGTACATCTGTTAGGTAATCAGTTAAAAAATGTGCATCTGGGCCTCCCAGAAAGAGGTCAGGGTGGCTGATAAGGCTCAGGAGAATAACATGTAAATGCTCTTTTAATCTGAAATTAAGATGCAATTGCCCTTACTTTGAAAAGTGTCCAGAGTGAGAAGGAGACTAGCAGAGAATGGTCGGGAACAGAAACCTGGGAAAACTGGGTAAAAAGAGGAGGTACCTGCAAAGACAACTGGGGTCAAACCAGGAATTCAGAGATGAAGCAAAGCATGAATAAATGAATCATAGCAAACACATACTATTTACTATGTACCAATGCTGTTTTAGGTATTTTACCTGTATTTATTCATTACATCTTACACGGCCCTGTGAGGTAGGCACTATTATTAGCTCCATCATGAAGACGATGAAATGCAGGCAGAGAAAGCTTAAATCATCTCGATTCAGGTTACAGAGCTAGTAAGGTTTGGAGCCAGGATTCACAACTAGACAGTCTAGCTCCAGAGCCTATGTTCTTACCATTTCTCTGTTTGTATTGTCCCTCAAGAAGCTAAGCAAGGAGACAATTTCAAGAAGAAAACAGTCAGTGGTCTTCTGTACTACAAAGAGGTCAAGTGAAATGAGGACTGGAAATTATCCAGAGGGACTGAACACTTATGAGATCAGTGGTAATCTCTTTTTTAACTTTAAAAAGTAATTGAGGTGTAACTGACATACAACATGATGTTAGTTTCAGTTGTATGGCATGATTTAATATCTGCATACATTGGGGAATGATCACCACCCCAAATCTAGTCGTATCTGTCATCCTATATAGTTACAGAAAAATGTTTTGTGATGAGAACTTTTTTAAGATCTCTCAGCAACTTTCAAATATGTAATACAGCATTATTAACTATAGTCACCATGCACCCAGACTTATTTATTTTATAACTAGAAGTTCATACCTCTTGACCCTCTTCCCCCATGTTGCCCTCCCCCATCCCCTGCCTCTGGCAACCGCCAGTCTGTTCTCTGAATCTATGAGTTTTTTTTTTTTAGATTCCGCATTTAAGTGAGACCAAATGCTATTTGTCTGTCCTGTCTGATTTATGGTACTTAGCATAATGCCCTCAAAGTCCACCCATGTTGTCACAAATGGCAAGATTTCATTTATTTGTGTGAGTGAATAATATTTCATTGTATAAATATCTCCATCTGCACACCGGGCCATTCTGCACCCCTCTTAATGCCTGACTTTGCTCCCACCACCCAAATCTGAGCTGAGGTCAGAGCCTGGCCTCTCCACTATCAGGGAGGAAAGATCAGGTGTTAGATACGTTGCTCTAAACACTCCCAACTAGTTTTGAACAACCAAGGGGAAAATGAAGGGCTGGCTGATTTATCTGTAAAATAAGCAAATTCAGATTCAGATGATTACAGATAATCTAGATGATTCAGCTCTGGGCTTGTTTTCCTGAATGATCCAGAGATTTAACATTGCAATTAGAACCCATCAGGAAATTTTATCCTTTTTCATTTTTCTCCATAGAGTGGTAGTTTCTCAAGATAAATTATAGCTATTTGCTTCTTTGGGGAGCAAATGTTGAACCTGCCCTCAAACTGCTCTGTGCTATCATGGGACACAGAAGACTCCTTCCCACTAGTGGATAAAAAACTGAGAACAGAAGTTAGGACACAAGTTTCAACCTTTAAAGGATGAGGAGCTTTTGTATAAAGCCTTTCTGTACATTCTTTAAACCTTTGAAATGAATCGTGATTGATTCATGGCCTAGCCATTTTATTCCCGAAGAACTGAAGCCTTGACTTCTAAATTGACAACAATATAAAAAAGAAAGTCTTTGAGAAGCCAGTGTCCTTTTACATCAGTTATTTCTGTATCTTTCCAGAAATAACTTTGCAAAGGGCTAATGACAGGTCATCAGACTCACAGAGCAAAGCTGTCCAGTCATCTCATTTGGTCGTGCTGATATCCTTACTAATCATGAAGAGGGAAACAAATGGTTGTTTCCGTTTCAAAAACAGAGAAAGTGGCACAAAGCCCTTTTAGAAACCTGGTCCACAGATCATTGGAGAAACAGGAAACGCTCCCACGGTTCGGTTCCCAGTTCCCTGACAGATACAGAGCTCGGCCCTGCCCCCCATGGACGCATCTGCTGCCTTCCCTGCTTTCTGGTCTCCTTCTGTGTTGAAATGCTTGATCCTCTCAGCTGGGAAATTCCTTCATTAGAAATACAGTCTAGTCATCCTAGCCTCTTGGAAATGGTTGGGAAATGACTGATCCTTGTTTCTGGTGTCCACTGGGGTGTTTCGGCGCTGAGCAATTCAGACGGTAAGTTAAGGGCAGCACGTAGAGGTCTCCAGGAGGTGCGAAAGGGCGGCAGAAAAGGAAGCAGGCAAGTTCTGGACCATCAGCATAAACCCTTCCAACAGACATTCTCGGGAACCTACTACGTGCTGTCTGGAGACATAATGGGACCAAAACAAACAAGCAACAGTGACATAAGCGCTGCCCTCAAGGAGCTCATAATGGCATGTGGGACATATACATGAAAGTAAGCGACAGCATAAGGTAGCAAGGCTAGGTGTAGGGTGACCACGTTTTTCCAATGAAAATGGGCTCGTGTAGACCAGAGGTCCTTATGGGGACCGAATGGCATATTGCCAGTCAGCAGTGTGGCGCTCCGAGGAAACGGTGATTGTTAAGCAGCTGGGCTGGTTGGGAGGCGTGGTGGAGAGGGCGGGGCTGAAGGCGAAGGCGGGGCCTGCCGGGCGGGCGCAGGGGCGCGCGGAAGGGGGCCGGGCGGGCGCTCCCCGAGGGCGGGGACGCGGTGCAGGGAGCCGCCCGGGGTGCCGGCTGGCGCAGAGGCGGGAGGGCGCTCAGCAAGCGTGTGCAATGCCGGTGCCAGAGGCGCTCTGGGTAAAATCCGGCTGTGGGATAGGCTGCCCTTGGAGGAGTGACACTAGGAGTGATTTCATTTGCCACCACTTCCTAAAAACACACTGTCGGTGAGACTTCTCTTCTCCGCCCTTATGCTACTTTTTGAGCAGGGTCCATAGTTTGGGGGGCAAACTGAGGGCGTTTGCTAAATCTAGATAAACATTCCAATCCGCCAGCCCCTCCGGAGCTCCCCGCTCCCGCCCAGCCCCTCCCACCAGCGCTCTTCGCGGCGAAGGGTTAGAGGGAAAGACGCGGAGGCTGTTTCTCACGTCTGGGGGTGGCTGCGGTCTCCTTGCGGCTCCCTTCCGTGCGGCGGCCGCCCGAACGCCGACCCGTTCGCAGAGCCCAGCAAGGAGGCGTTGGAACTCCGCGGGGTGTCCGGACGCGGCCTTGGGCCCCGGCCTTCCTTAGCTCCATCCTCTGGCGGGTCGCCGCAGCCTCTTGCCGCTGGGATCTTCCAAGCCAGGCAGCCAGTTTTCTTGGAGTATTTTTCCTCTCTCTCTCTCTCTCTCTCTCTCTTTTTAATGAAAGTATCGTTGATATATAATATTATGCTGGTTTCAAATACACAACACAGTAGTTCAACATTTACCCATATTATCAAGTCCCTACCCCCTCCAGTGCGGTCCCGGTCGGTCAGCGTAGTAAAATGCTACAGAAGCATTAACTGGATTCTCCTGGAGTACTTTGAAGGCAGTCCTTTCCCGAATACTCGCCGTGATCTCTGCTTGGTCCATAGGAAGCACGGCCCAACCTTAGTGTAGAATTGGACGACTGCTGCCCTGTCTCCTGGCCCTGACTGTAAGCAACTCTCGCTCTGCTCTCCATCCTGAGTTTTCCAGGGGAGAGTTAGGCACTAGTCTTTAATTTCATCCTGTATGAACTAATTTCCTGCGGACGTTTTCTCACCAAAATGTTATGTTTCACTGTGGTCGCAGAACTTCCAGCTGGAATATGAAATACCAATCTCCCTTCTTGCAAAGAGCACAGATCTCCATTAGTGGGTCAACTGGGATTCCTTGTTTTGGTTTGGAGGTGGGAGGGGAGTCATGGAACAAGACTTGCTACTCACATGAGTTCTTTTACTACCAAGAATCTAATTAATGAGTCTCTTCTTTTCTTATAAAGGTTGGAAATGGAGGATGGTAGTGATCACCGTAGATCAGTTCGATCCCCTCTTAGTCCTGCATGGATGTGTTTCGTATCTTTCCTAAAGAGAAGTGTATTCGTCACCCATTATCCACAGCTTGGAGGCTTTGACTGAAAATCTGAGACAGAATCTCATCCCACATCCTGTGACGTGGGCAAGGGAGTCTGAAGAGGAGGAAGACATGAAGATGGGGAATACGCTTACATTTTTCTGTTCAATTTGCCTAGGACTCTAGGGACTGCCTGAGCCCCTGCAAACAATCTTCAGTGATAACTTCGGCTTATTGGCTTATTTGAACTATGGCTGCCTGAACTGACCCGGAGCTGGTGCTGACCGGCCCTAATGATGGAGCTTTGTCCCTTTGTATCATCGATAGAGGATTTGCAGCCCCACTAAGTCAGTCTACCTCTTTACTGCTTTGTATTAGGGATACTTTATTTTCTATCAGTTGCTGTCTAGTATTCTTTCAAAATGAGCTTAAATATTTAGCACCTAAGTCTGGGTGTTATTTTCTCTTCTAAGCTATGTCCCTTAAAGGAAGTCCATTTTAAGATGATAATGCCTGTACGCTACCTCCAAAACGACCATTCCTCTTTGATATGTGCTCTTCATGCACATTGTGGCATACCTTTGAGATGTCATGTGGGAAATCCTGGGGCTTATGTTTTTTAAAAATTCCTTATTTGATATTTTCATTACAGCAGTAGCCCATGCTTGTACATAACAAGCAGTACTATGGAACAAACATACATAAAAGACAAAGCTAATTATCCCACCTCTGTCCAAATACCATCCATTCACTGCCACTCCCCTGCAGTAACCAGTGTTATATCTTGTTAACACATATACAAATATACATTCAGATATATTGGGAATTTGCTTATCTGTTATCATATAAATATAACCATGCTCCATACAGTTCTAGGCTTTTGAATATTCCATAGTGTGTCCTGATTTTCTTTTAAATATCCTCAGTCTGTGCATTTCAACTTACTTTTTTCAATTGACACTTTATCATAGACTTCTCTGCAAGTAAGGATACATATCTATAACAATATTCTTTAATGTCTTTGTACATAATCTCACTTTCTCATACACACACATTATTTTACATAGAAGAGTTCATTCCGTGAATACTTGGGTATGTTCACTTTGTTTAGACTTTCCATTTTATTTATTTATTTGTATCCTCTCCCTCTCTCTTCCCCTTCTCCCCTATTCATCTGCCCTACCCTTTTCTCCTCCAGGGAACTTGTACAAACAACACGATGAATATTTTTTCATGTTTTTCTCCTTTTCTTGTTTGTTTTATAAAAATGAGATTATATTATATACTCTGCTCTCATACTAAGTTTTCTCAGGCAATAAAACTTCATTGAAATCCCTTTGTGTTGACTGGCACATGCAGTCTTCTTCGTGGCTACATAATATTTCACCGCGTGGAGGCATGTAATATACTCACCTGTGCCTCTTTTAGTGGGCATTCACTTTAGTTCAAATTGTTGTTTTCACTGTGAATGATACTGCCATGAACATCATTATACATATACGCTGGGAATTTTGTTTCTGGAAATAGATTCCCACAAGGATTGTAGGGTTTAAGACATGTGCATAGTTTTATGTTTAATGAATATTGCCAGATTCTTTTCCAAAAGACTTCACATTACCACCAGAAATTTATGAGAGTAATTCTTTCCCCAGTTCTAGCCAGAAATAGGTGTTATCACCTCTTTAAACTTTTGACAATCTAATGAACAAAGAGAGTACTTTATTGTTATTTTAATTTGCATTTCCCTGACCACTTGTGAGTCTGAGCATCCTTGCATATGTCTTTTGACATTTTGTATTTGCTCTTCTACAAATGCAACATATTCTGCCCATTTGGGGGCTTTGGGCGTATGGTAGAGGTTTCAACCTTAGCAAGTTATTGTAGTTCTTTCTATAGTATGTATATTTGCTCTTTTCTTGTCACAAGCACTGTGAATATGTTTTCCTCTTTCATCACTTATTTGTTGAATTTGGATTTGATATAGTTTGCCCTTCAAATGTTTTTAATTTTTACATTGCCAAATATGTCTTTATGACAACTGGCATCTGGATCTCCTCTTACTTTGAGAAGGTCTTTCACTCTAAGTTCATATGTTGTCGCCTAACTATTCTTGTAAGATTTTTATTGTTTTATAATTTATGTGGTATGACACAGAGTGTGGCTATGTTTTTTTCCAGATGGATAACCAGTCATGCCAGCACCATATGGCGATAAACTATTCTTTTCTTCCAAATGGAAATACCACCTTTGTCTTATATTAAATTCACATATGTCCTGGGGCCTACTTCTGAATTCTGGTGTGTCCGATGGACCTGATTGTCTGAGCCCAGACCAAAGCCACAGAAACTTGATTGTAGTGGCTTTGTGTTTGCATTCTGCTGTCTCCTGAAGCACATTCTCTGTCACCATTCTTCATTTTTATATGCCTTTTATGTTCTTGAGCTTTATTCTTCCATATGAGTTCTAAGATATTTTGATCCAACATTCCTCCCCCTTTTTTTAAAACCAAAAATGGTTAAAATTTAAATTGGAATTGCACTGACTTTACATCTTCAGTTTGAGCACTCTGTCATTTAAAAAATATCTTCTCATCCAAGAACATGGTAAATTGTTCCACTTGTTCAGATCATGTTTTATGTCCTTCAGTAAGATTTTTACTTTTCTTCATTTAGGTCTTATGCCTTTTTAAAAATATATAGCTACAAAGCTCCAATAACAAATGGTATTAATTTCTTTCATATTTAATGCCCTTTGAAATGCTGAAAAAACTCAGAATACAGATCATATATATTCTTGTTATATACCTAAGTGTTTAATTTTCTTTGGAATGATTGTAAATGATATTGTGTTTTAAATGCCATTGTCCACGTTTTCATTGTTAGCATGTAGAAACGCAATTGAGTTTTTTTGTGTGTACTGGTCTTGTATCTCATGATCTTGTTCAACTCAGTTCTAACCAGGGTTTTTTGTTGTTTTTTTGTAGATTCTCCCTATGTAGATAATCATGTTACCTGCAAACAGGGTAGTTTTATTTCTTCCTTTCTGGTTCGTATGCTTTTTCTTGCACTATAGCAGTGACTAGACTTCCTGTATGTTGAATTATAGTAGCAGAAGCGGACATCCTGGCCTTGTTCCCAATCATAAGGAGAAAGCACTTAGACTTTCACCATTAAGTATCATTTTAGCCATCCAATTTTGTAGATTATTATGCTGAGGTAATTCCCCTCTATTCCTATGTTGCTGGGAGTTGTTTCTTTTTTTTTTTTTTTTTAATCATGAATGGGTGTTGGATTTTGTCAAATTTCTTTTTTTGTCAATGATGTGATCATAGTGATCATATGGTTTTTCTTCTTTAACCTGTTGATATAGTGGATTATACTGATTGATTCTCAAATGTTGAGCTAGCCTTGCATACCTGGAATAAATCCCACTTGGTGATGGTGTATAATTTTTTAAATACTATGTTGGATACAACTTGCCAATATTTTGTTGTAATTTTTGTGTCTAAGTTCATGAAAGATATTAGTGGGTAGTTTTCTTTTGTGTTATTCTCTTTGGTTTTATATCAAAGTAATACTGCTCTTATAACATTAATTGGGAAGTATTCCCTCTGTTTCTATTTTCTGGAGGAGACTGTGTAAGACTGGTGTTAATTCTTCTTTAAATGTTTGTTAACACTCTCCAGTGAAGCCATCTGGGCCTGGAGATTTATTTGGGGGGAACCTTTAAATTACAAATTCAATCTTCTTAATGATCATAGAATGATTCAGTTTGTCTATTTCACCTTGATTGAGTTTTGATAGCTGGTGGTTTTTAAGAATTTCTTGTAAGTTGTCAAATTTATGAACATAAAGCTGTGTATGGTATTTTTTGCAGGATTTATCATGACATCCTTGATATTCTGTTTTGTGTCATTTCTTTTATCTTTGTAAGTCTTGCTAGAGATGATTGATTGTATTGATTTTTCTTTTGAAGAACCAGCTTTTTTTAATTGCATTTCTCTGTTTTCCTACTTTCAATTTCATTAATTCTTTGTTTTTTTAACTTTCCTTCTACTTGTTTGTGGCTTATTTTGTTCTTCTATTTTTAGTTTCTTGAGGTAGAAACTTAGGTGACTGATTTAAGACGTTTCTTTGCTTCTAACGTGAGCATTGTGTTCTATAAATTTCCCTCTTAGTCCTGCTTTAGCTTCATTCCACATATTTTGATATGTTATTTTTACTTTCTTTCCATTGTTTGTATTTTTAAATTTTTCTATTGAGAGTTCCTCTCTGATCCATCAGTCATTTTGAAGTCCGTGACTTAATTTCCCTGTTTATAGGTTTTCCTGTTGTCTTTCTGCTACTGATTTCTAACTGGAGTCCAAGATGATAAAAGAATACATTCTCTGTGATTATTGGAAGTTGCCTAAGGTTTGTTTTATGGCCCAAGATATGGTCTATCTGGGTGAGTGCTCCATGGGTACTTGAAAACAAAATGTATATTCTGCTGTTATTGGGTGGAATATTCTGTGTATTTCAATTAGCTCCTGTTGATTGGTTGACCGTGTTGTTCAGATCTTCTATAGCCTTTCTAATTTTCCATCTGGTAGTTCTATCAGTTCCTGAGAGTGGGGTTATTTTCTTTTAACTTAATGGTTAGTTATTTTATGAAGTTATTATTGTGAAGGACATTTTTTCCTATTTCCATTTTCTTGCATATATTAGTACTATTGAGGAAAGTTGTTAATTGTTAAAATAATTTACCAAATGCTCTTACTAATTCTAATAGTTTTTTTTAAACAAGATTATTTTGGGTTTCTTAGGTTTGTAATCAAGTCACTAAAAACAATTTTACCTTGTCTTTCCCAATATTTATAACAATTTTTTTTTTATTGATTAGTGCCTCAAAGAAAACATCAAATGATACTTGACATTGGGCGCATCCCTGTCTGGATTCTGATTGTAATCAACATGGTTTTAGTATTTCACACTTTGGGTAATAATTGTTAGTTTGGGTTAGTCTTCATTATGTAATCAAATCCTTCTAGTTCTACCTTCTTTAAAGTTTTATTATAAATGGCTCATGCATTTTATGCCTTTTCAGCAACTAGTTATATATTTTTTCCTTTTAATTTATGGATGCAAAGAAGTATATATTAATACATTTTTGACCAACTGAATCACCCTTATATTCCCAGAGTAAACCTTACTTGATCAAAAATTGCTGGATTTATAAGTAATATTGATAAGTAGTTTTCTTTATTGCAACATCTTAATTAGGTTTGATACTAAAGTTATGCCAGCTTAAAAAATGAATTGGGAAGATGTTCATCTTCTTTATTGTCTGGAATGGTTTAAATAACATTGTATTTATCTATTCTTTAACATTTGTAAAATTCAGTTCTTTTAAATTATAACTCTTTGATTACTTTTCCAATCTCCTCTGGTGACTTTCAGTTTCTTCTGGGGTTAATTTGGGTTATATTACTTCAGATTTACTTTTATCTCTTCTCTATAAATAGTAACTTTTTCTTTCTCATTCCTCATCTGGCCTATTACAATTTTTCTTTAATAAACCTCTAGGAGGAATTTATTTGCTTTAGTATTCTTTTAAAAACCCAGCTTTTGAATTTGTTTATTCTTTCTACTACATTTATCTTCTATTTCACTAAGTTCAGCTTTTATTTTTATATTAATCCCATCTTTTTACTTTCTGGTTTATTTAGTTGTTATTCTAACTTCTTAGCTAATTTTTAAATTAATGAATGAGTTAGAATTTCTTAATTCTAATTTTTCTCTTTCATTTTTGTTTCTCTTCAATAATGAAGACAGTTAGTTTTCCTGTGAGTTCAGCTTTTGCTATATTCTTTAAATACTGTGTTCTTTTCTAAGTGTTTTAGATAGTTTGTAATAGGAGTGATATTAAAAATATTTAAAACCAGTATTGTGAGCACCTAGCAATTAGGATGGATGTTAGCCATTAATACCAGCCGAGCTGTATCAGTGCACATTGATGAATATCCACTCCTATTTATTATTTCATCTTTCATTCCCTCTTTGGACCAAAGATAATCTAGGAGTGTGTTGGTGTGTTTATTCAAACCCAACTAGTTACATAACTCTACTTCGTGGGTTATTATGAGAATTAAATGAATTGTTACATATAACATGTGTAGAACACCTGACATGTTGAAGTTTTAAATGGTATCTGCATATATATTAGATATTTTTACATTGAGTGGTTTTCTTCTTTTTTATTTCAAGGATTAAAGGATGTATGTCCCTTTTTTGAGGAACGTAAGGCTCTACGTCTGTTCATTAAGTCGCGTATTGATTCACTTCCTCATATTTCCTTACTTCTGTTTATTTTGTCCAAGTCTGAAAAAAGTATGTTGAAATTTCTCAATGTAATTGAATTTTTATTAGGTTTTCCTTGCAGTTCTATTAGCTTTTATTTTATCTATGTTGTGGTTTTAAAATACATTCACAAATTTTTTGACACTTCTAATTTCCATCTCCTTGAATGTGGACTGTATGTAGTGACTTACTTCTAAGAAATAGAATAATCCTATGTGACTTCCAAGGCTCCATGTGGCTCTCTTTTGAGGGAGGATAGCTGCCTCTGGGGAAGCCAGCCAGCCACCATATCATGAGGACATTCAGGCAGCCCTCGGGGGGCCCACATACAGAGGAACTGAGGTCTCTGGCCATAGCCACCAACTTGCCCACCACTTGAGTGACCCACCTTGGGTACAGATCCCACAGCCCCTAGTTAAGCCTTCAAAATGACTGCAGCCCTGGCCCACCCACATCATGAATTCATCTTTTTAAGAGACTTTAAGGCAGAGCTTCCTAGCTAAGACACTTTGACCCACAAGAACTGAAAAATAACAAATGCTTAATTTTGTTTCAAGCCACCAAGTTTTGGGTTAATTTGTTAAGCAGTCATAGATAACTAACACAACATATATGCTCTTTTCAGATTAATTTGTTCCTTAGCACCCTTTCTCAAGCCTTTTCCTCAACTGGTGGTATGTCTATGATATATTTTCTGAATCCTTATATATTTATAAATTATCTTTCATTCAACTGAAAGATTAATGATAACTTGCCTGGGTATAGGATTCTTGGATTGCAGTCATTTTCAATTTGCAATTGTCCTTTGCAATTTGCTCCACTGTCTTTTAACCTTCAAAGTTGCAGATAAATCACATGCCCACCTGGTTCTTTTTCTTTGTAGTTGACTCATTTTTTTTCCCTGGAAACTTGTACGATTTTCTCTTTATCTTGAAATTCAAGAATTTTATCAGTATGTGCCTATGTTCCTCATTAATTATGCCTGAAACTTAGCCTTTTGAATTTTCAGGCTCTGGTTTTTCTTCAACACAAAAATATTTTCTTCTCTTATTATCTCTCCTCCATCTTCTCCTTTTAATCCAGAACCTATCCTCCAAGTCTATCTTCCAAATCTTTTATCTTCTTTGTTTGCTTGTTTATTATGATTTCTCTCTGTATGTCTGTTCTGTCATTTGAGGTATTTCTTCCATTGAATTTTTCAGGATTCTAATTTGAATCTCCACAATAGCCTTCACTTTGTTACATTTTTAGTCTGAATATCATGGTTTATCTCCAGAGTCGCTTTTATGCTGCACTTAGAGCTCCTTAGTGTTCTCATTTTTTTCCTTCTGTACAAGTTGTTATCTGACTCTTCTGGCAGCTCTGTTTCATGAGGGACTCAGTTTGATTGTTTGATTTGCTCTTTCTCTTTCTGTATGTGGGTTTCTTCAACGTAGCTTAACTCTCAGTGGTCCTGAGAGGGTGGAAGGACAGTGGTCTCTGATTGTCTGATGGTACAGCGGCAGACAGGTCCTCAAGAGAAAAGGAAGCCCTCTGCTCCCTGATCTCAAGCCTTCCTGGCCTCAGTGTGGTTCCTCCCCAGCAACTTGGGCTCAAGGATGATATGTACACGAACACAGGGCAGAAAGCAACCTGCTGGCAGGCCAACTGTCATGGCACCATCAGGGGGTCCACTCTGAGGGACCACTATTCTTAGGTTTTGCATCAGAGCTATCCCACTCTGCCCTCCAAGCTCCTGTCCTGCCCACAGTGAAGAAGGCATCATGTTAAGTCCATGCTTCTCACCCCCCAGGTCTCTCCCGCCAACTCACTGACCCAGCAGAGAAGCTGGAATGCATTTGAAGCGGGACATGGAGGGAATGGGAGAAACGTTTTCCTCTAAGCTGCCATCTTCCTCTTGCATAAATTTGCAACAAATTATTTTTTCATATTCATCCAGATCATCTTTCATGCTAAATGGAGTGTGCAAATAAAGTCTTTGTGAGTCATCTAAATATAAAAACAAACTTGGTACTCACATTTTAAGGAACATTTTACATATTCCTTGCAGAACTCAAACCAACCAGATGATTTTTGTTCAAACTCTCCAATGTGAATATTTGTACATAGACATCAAGTATGAGAAATGTCAAACCCGATGTGAAAACTCAACAAAAGGCAGAATCTATGGTTTTAGAATGGAATGCTTATTTGATCTCCATGCAAACCTCAGCATATTTCTTCTTTTTTTTTTTATCCTCTGGAAAGCTGTAATTTGAATTTAAGAGCAGTAGTTAGGAGAAAATGCTAATCAAAATCAGAAAACCATGTATGAAAGCCTCTCAGGAGTGAGGCTCCGTGTAACACAGAACTCAGCATCCGCTGCTGAAGACCTGAGGCTCTTTTCCCAACCCTGGCTTTAGCCCCCATTTCTTCCTACATTGCTTCTCCTCTTAGCTGTGACCAGCCTAGTTTTTCTTCTGGAAACCCTTTCCTTTGCTAAGGTTAACGTCAAAGGGAACTACTACTGCTGTTTTTGAAGCCAGCCAACATCTTTTCATTTTCAGGGTCTTCATGACTCCACATTATTGAGAAGCGGGGGATTAGAAACAAACACTAGGAAAGTTACAGAAGCTCAAGAATTCACCAAAAGTTATGTTAAATACGTGTCCCTAGGCCACTGTAAAATATATCTGAGGCCAGGAGGCCTCAAGTCCCTTTCTGTGGTGTGTGCATTGCGACTTGTACCAGCAAAGCCTTGGGAAGCCGCCCTCTCCCCCTCGCCTCACTCTCAGGGACACCTTCCTTTCCCTGCTCACCACCCTCAGCCCCTCCGCCTTCCCAGCAGGCTCCGATATTTTGATAATGTTATTTGAGTGAAACTCTGGCTGTGCCTGTGGAGTGCATCCAAACCCCTACGGGCATTTGAAGTGAATCCTTCGGGCTCCCGGGGAAGTTCTGGGTCTACAACGCTCACGCAGGATGTGTCACTTTAGGTTATTCTTTTAAAGGATCGTAGATTGGAGGAATTATGAAGGAACTTGTCCTTGGTTTCCAGTGACGATCAGGCCCACATGAAATTCACAGCTCCGAATCTAACTGGGATAATGTCCGTTTGAGAAGAGGTTCAAAGAAAATTCAAATGATTATTAAATGTCCGGAAAATAAGACTGCATTAGGAGAGGTAGCAGAGTTTATCAACATGGGACTATTAACATCTGGGGATAATTGTGTGTGTGTAAGACACTGTGGGATGTGTAGCAGCATCTGGGGCTTCTGCCCACTGGATCCATGTCAGTAGCGTTTCCTCTCCAGGTGGGACGACTGAAAATGTCTGCAGACTTGCCCAATGTCCCCCAGGTGTAAAAACACCCCCAGCTGAGTTAAAGGCGTTAATACACTCAGCACAGAGGAGACTTGATACACGAAGGGCTCTCACGCTGATGGCAGCTGTCTGCAGCTCTCTTTTTCCACAGAAAACTGAAGAATTTCAGTCCAATAATATAGTTGATTAACTTCTGTGAGGCTTGTTATGTACTAACACGGTTATGAAAAAGGAATGGAATTCCCTCTTCTTCCTCTTTAAAAAGAGATAATCCCCTTGTTTCCAGGGTGACCTGGATGTGACCCTTCTGCAGGGAAGATGTCCTCGGAGAGCCTTCAGCTCCTTTCGGCCTGTACTCGTGTGGCCAGCACAGCGCGGGGCCCAGGAGGCTTCCTGCACGTGACCAAGCACCAGGCACCTCCCCACTGATCAAGCAGGACTTTTCTAAACAGACAGCATGAAGCATGAGTGTTTCTTATTATTTTGACATTATTAGAAACAATCCAGGAATTCATAAAATTGTCCTTCAATATTTTCTTTGGAAGATACTTCTTAAGGGGCTTGAAAGAAGTGTGATTAGTTTATGCTGCATCTGGTATTCTGTTACTCTGAATTATTTATTCACTCTAAGTGGTAGGAAGAAGTGCTGTTGGTGCTTTTTAAGAACCACAGGATGAGGATATAAAGTCTGTCTGAAAGGAGAGTTGGACTTCCTAGAAAAGAACCTGTTAGAGAAAGAAATGGCTTGGTGCCTTTTAAAACTTATTTATACTCCCCTCTCATTCCAGAAAGATGTAAGGCTGAACTCTTAATAATGACCAAATTTTTAAGCTCTTGAATCTACAGTAATATTATTTAGTAATGTGTAAGAAAGATGTCTTGAAGCCTGTAATCACACTAGTGTAGACCAGTGATACCTCGTGTATCTTTGCTATATGATGATAGCTCCTTCACTTAAATATATGAGCTAGTCAGATATTTTACTTGGTTTTTAAAAATTATTTTAATTGCTCATTGTCTAATTTTGTATTTCGGAGATTTAGAAATAGTCTCGAATATATCAGTTAAGATTCTTTCTATTACAAGTTACGGCAAACCCACTACAACCTAACGTAAAGAGCAAAATACAACAAAAACAGAAGAGGCTTTACCTGACCGCGTGGCTAAGAAGCCTCAGCTGGAGCAGGCTCCAAACACGGCTGGATTCTGGGCTCAAAAAAGTGATTTTGTTGTCATGCTCCATGTAGCAAGATGACTGCAGAGTGAAAGGACAGTCTGCTTTTCTAGTCGCTGGAATGAAGTCATGGCCCACCCTGAACCTGCGGCTGCTGTCTAAGGAAGGTCCTGTTCCGACAAGCCGGGGTGGGGGGGGTTCCACAGCACCTCTGGGTTCGGGGATGAGGCACCCCCCAGAACATGTGAACGGAGAGGAAGAATGGATTCCCAGAGAACAACAGAATTGTTACTGGAAACAGAGCGCACAGACATTAGGCGGCCGAGGATAAATGTCCGTCACATATATATTACTTGCATTTGGGTATTTCAGTGAGACTCTTAGTTTAGGACACATTATCATCATGATATATTGTTGCATAGTTTCTGTTTAGGTTCTTGTGGGAAAGACTGTCAATAGTCCCCTATTGTGCCTTCTCCCCTCTTCCGGAGGAAGGGATTTTTTATCCAGGCACGTGGCTAGATAAAAAATAAGCACTGCATTTCCAAATTCCCTTACTGGTAGGTGTAGCTATATGGCAAAGTTCTAACCAATGAGAGGTGAGTATGCAATTTTCAACTTGTGTCCTGAAAAGGAAAGTGGGTTAGGCTACTTGTTTATATTATAGTATATAATAATATGTTAACCATAATATACTATTAATAGTAATTGTAACATATATTATTACATATAATATACATCGTAATATGTTTTAATAAAAACACGTAATGTATACTTTATTAACTATTACATATTAAAACATATAATTAATACATGTTATCAGTATCTCAAAGAGTAAGAAGTGTTTAGAGGAAGAGAAGATTTAAGACAGTGGGTTTTTAAAAAAATAATGATTACTGTTTTTATTGTGACCAATTTTTCATGTTTCACAATCGTAGGAGTAGTGGCGGTACCAAGGAGGGAGGGAAGGAGGGAGGGAGGAGAGGAAGGAAGGAAGGAAGAAAAGAGCGGTTTTAAATCTATTGTGTAAAGATTTCCGCGTCTGTCCTCTGTCAGCCCCGGAATGACCTCAGGAGAGCACCCGGCATCTGAGGAGCAGCCGGTGGTTTTCCAAACCAGGAGCCTTTCCTGCTCCAAGATGCTGATACTGTCCAGCAGGCACGTGGCCCCTCCTTCTGGGCTTCACGTTCCCGCACTTCGGGTGAGAATCGGTGTCTCAGAGGAGAGGAGAGCGCCAGCCTCAAGAATGAAGCGCCGTCGCGGAAACGGGCCGACTCGTGCCTCCAGCAACAGCAGAAAGGCTTCCGAGCAACGACCCCTGGCCAGACGCGGAATGTGCCTGCGATTTCCTACGACTGAAGGTGTTTAAACTGGGTGGTCATTCATTAGGGATGTTGTTGAAGGGGTTTATGCCTTTCCTCCCCAGATGTGGATTTCAGGATTCTCACTGAAAGTGGCTCTGGGGCACAGGGAGCTGGGAGGCCAGGAGGCTGTTTGCTGCTTCGGAGTGAAAGCCACACAAATGGCTTCGTGGTCTGGTTTGGAATATGTGGTCTTCTGAACTCTCAGTCATTCATATTAAAACATACAGGGAAAAAATTGCAAAGGCAGAGAGCAAAGAGCTGAAATGTCACCGTTTCCACCAAGCTGGGCTGTAGTTCCCTCCACTGGCTCGCTGCCTGCGACCGACTCCAGGAAAACCACGTGTGTCAAGACCAGGATCTCGGGAAATTCAGGAGCGGATGAGACTTGATTTCTGAGTTTTTCCCCTTTCTCTGCATCATCTCCCCCTTTCTGGGGACTTTTAAACAAAACCATCATCTTCGAGATTTAGATTCTTCACTGACACCTGCCCTTGGGAAATGAGCTCATAAACTCAATTAAGTTTGAGAATCAGTGATTGATGAGCTGTGTTGACTTTTAGGAGCATTCAGAACAAAAAGGCTTAACCGAAAGGTACACCCCTGTCATTATAGGGTTTCCCCCACAAAAGTCAATGGGAGTGAGTGGGATTTGTGATCTTGTGTTTACCTGTTGTAGGAAGAGGCTTCTTGGTGTTTTTTTATGTTTTTTTTTTTATACAATTTGTTTAAAGCAAGAGCCAAAGAAGGGTCACAGAGCACACTGAGTTTACATGTCTCTTTTAAAGTATGGGTTTCTCCTGTGTTCCCCGTTGCTTTCACTTTCTTTTCCTTGAAATGTATTTTTCCTGTACGTTTTCCCACAGTCTGAATGCTGCTAATTGCATCCCACTGGTGTTAAGGCTCCATCTCTTATGGTTTCTGTACATTGATACCTCTAGAGGCTTCGACAGATTTAGGTTCAATTTTTTGGCATGGATACTTTGTAAGTGGCTTTGTGTAATTCCATCAACACAAAAGTCACAGGCCCAAAATATCTGGTCATCTCCTTCTGTGTGCTAAGACTGATGGGTGGATTCAGGCAATGCCAGGCATTTGTGCTTCTGAGCAACCGGCTGTAAATCAAGGGTTCCCTCGGCTCTGTCTTCAGGTTGGATAATTTGCGGGAGCCGCTCACAGAGCTGAGGGAGGCACTTGCTATCACCAGCGTGTTACAGAGGGCCACTCGGGAGCCGCCAAATGGAAGAGGTGCGCAGGGCACGGGGTGGAGAGGGGGTGTCGGCTGTGTCCCCTGTAGGCGTGCCACCTTCCCAGGATGCTGATGTGTCTGCCCACCCAGAAGTTCTCGCCTCCTGCTGTTCTGGGGTTTTCTGGAGGCTGTATTTCCCAGGCATAATGGATTCACCTACTGACCACTGGTGATTAAGCCCATCTCCAGCCCTTCTCCCCTCCATAGAGGCCAGGGGGTGGGGCTGGCTGGTTCCCCTGACAGCCAGTCCTCCTAAATCCCATCCTTACAGGCTTTTCAGTCACCTCATTAGCTTAAACTCAGGTGTGGTCGAAAGGGGCTTGTCATAAACAGCAAGACGCTCTCTCACCCTATCTCTCAGGAAATCCCAGGGGTTTTAGGATCTCTGTGCCAGGAACCAGAGGCAGAGACCAAATAAATATTTCTTA
The DNA here is from genome assembly GCA_029783875.1 of Phataginus tricuspis. NCBI lineage: Eukaryota > Metazoa > Chordata > Mammalia > Pholidota > Manidae > Phataginus > Phataginus tricuspis. Next base: position 2,948,908 of record JAQQAC010018689.1, on the reverse strand, counting down.
TTATGTCGCTGTTCCTAGAGTTTCACTCTTTATCTGTCGTCATCACATGTAAGATGAACACAGGCAAAGCGAGGTAAAGTTATTATGTACTATACTCATTTTTCAATTTTTACACTGTAAAAGGAAATCAATTCCACATCCTACTGTCTCACATATTTAAGCTGCTGTGGTGTCTTAGTCCCTCCTGACTCCTGTCACAAAATTCCACAGACTGGGTAACCTGCCAACAACAGACATTTGTCTCCCACAGTTCTGGAGGCTGGGAAGTCTGAGAATCGTCCTGCCGGCAGAGCTGGCGTCTGGCAAGGGGCCACCGCCTGGTTCAGAGAGTGCTCCTTCTCCTGCATCCTCACGTGCTGGATGGAAAGGGGCCCCTCTTTATGAGACAGTAAGCCCAGTCCTAAAGGCTCCACGCTCCCCAAAGCCCCACCTCCTAATACCATCACATGGGGCACTAGGATTTCAACACAGTGGATTTGGGGGCAACACAAACATTCAGATTATAACACATGTTTTTTTTAAATGAAAGGTAAACAACACAGTGATTTTTTTTTGTAACAAGATGAAAATTTTAAATTAAGAAATTACAGACATACAAATTGATATTTACCAATTATAGAAAGCAAATGAGGGATATAAAATTAACACACAGAAATCTGTTGCTTTCCTATACACTAATGATGAACTAACAGAAAGAGAAATCGGAAAAACAATTCCATTCACAATTGCATCTAAAAGAATAAAATACCTAGGAATAAACCTAACGAAAGAAGTGAAAGACCTGTACTCTGAAAACTACAAGACACTCCTAGGAGAAATTAAGGAAGACACTAACAAATGGAAATGCATCCCATGCTCTTGGCCAGGAAGAATAAATATTGTCAAAATGGCTATACTACCTAAAGCAATCTACAGATTCAATGCAATCCCTATCAAACTACCAACAGCTTTCTTCAATGAACTGGAACAAATAACTCAAAAATTCATATGGAACCAGAAAAGACCCCGAATAGCCAAAGCAATTCTGAGAAGGAGGAATCAAACAGGGGGAATTACGCTCCCTGACTTCAAACTCTACTACAAAGCCACAGTAATTAAGACAATTTGGTACTGGCACAAAAACAGACCCACAGACCAGTGGAACAGAATAGAAAATCCAAACATTAACCCAAACACCTACAGTCAATTAATATTTGATAAAGGAGCCCTGGATATACAATGGGGAGA